>JAQQZT010000005.1:20802987-20813490 GCA_030068275.1 Clarias platycephalus
TACAGTATACATACACATAAGTGTGTGTGTATATACACAACTGAAAATCCAGCTCAGTGATGTTGCACCTGTCTGGTTTGAGGACAGCTGTATTAACAATATAACTGAATCTCTTACTCCTCTACGCGGGTTCTATTGTTTACCTGTAGCAGGTGTTGTCAGAACAGGGATTGTGAACACGGACGATGATGAAGACATGTTGGAAATGCGATCGGATGTGTTTGGGCGTGAAGGGATGTGCTCCTGGCTCCTGGAAAACGATTGTGACGATATCATTTCCAATGTGCCTTTTCCTCAACAACTACAAATAAATTAAAAAAAGTATAAAAAGAAGAAGAACTGTGAGCAATGGTACAGAAAAGTCACCAGATTTGTATTGAAATAAAATAAATCATATGTTATAAGTAATGCATGGTTCTGAAGCACTGTACTGTATTTTTTGTCACAGTATCACAGAGACATTTACAATATCCTAGGAATGTCAAAAATGACAACCATAATTTTGCTTTGCATTATCCAAGTAATATCTGTACTGTATAATTTACTTGTAATATGCTGCCTGTCTCACTGTTATGCAAACAAATTCAACTAGACATACAGGTATCTTCAGGAAAGTGTTGAAGAACTGGTGAAGTAAGCCCCAAAGCAAGATCATGAACTTGAACTTGAGCAAGGGCAGACACTGTATGGGACAGAGAAAAGAAGCTTAACCTGCTGTTTGTTGTTTGGAGTGTATGGCAGCATGGTTGTCACGTGAAACATGATCTCATAGTCCTTGTATGCAGTGTAGAGAGAGTGTGTCCCAGTGGAGTCCGCTAGAAGAGAAGAGGTAGCCGACCGTTAATAACACCAGTGGGTTTTTTTTTTTTTTAATAAATCACAAATCTCATGCTCAATGGCACTTTACAGGAGAAATGTAAAAAGTTAATGGAAAAAAATGGAGGGGAAAAAAAAAAAAAGAAATTATTTGGACATGCTAAAACTATATTCACACCAGCAAACGTTAAGTTACATTTCTCAATTTCTCTCTCTTTTATGGCCATATAGTGATCACTAATGTTTTCACTTCTAGCATTGTGGAGTGGTCTATTTCATTAATTTTTTTATTCCTAGTAATAGCTAGTTAAACAAAAGATACACAAGAAGATCAGTGATATTCAGCACAACCTTGAGTGATATTGCTTTTATACAAGAGTCCAAATCAACAAAATTTAACCCGTTATTTAGCCAACACATATCCGGCCGAAATAACTAGCCACGACTGGCAGAGCTGGCGATCGACAGTTAGTTAATTAACAGGGATGACAGTAGTTTTAGCTATGTAGCTGCGTAACCAAAAGGTGAGGGGAATGAACCATGGAGGTGTTGCACAGTCCTGTAAATCTCATAAATTCCTCTTTATATTTTATATTTCATAGCATATTAGCTATGCTAACTATCTCGGTTTCAATCCCAAGTTGGCCTTTAATGGAAAGCTAAGGCGCTAGGATGTACGATCACTTGTTCCACATACAAAGCAGTGCTGTTGATGAAGTGTTAGAGAGGCTACAGCCTTATGATTGACTGATTTGGGATTCAGCCTTATGTTAGCAGCTAGTTAGTTTTGTAGCCCGTGTTAGCCATGAGCTAAACACCTTGGATAGTTCAGAGGCAATTCAGAATGACCCTCGTCTAACTGGATTACTCGCTTGGAACTAACTGTTATATAAAAATATATATAATTATGAACACTGGATATTTGATTTACATGTTGTATTCTAGACCCTGTGCTAGCTGATTAGCAAAGCCAGCTAATCTATACACACCAATAATCTGTTACATCCTTGCAAGATTTAGTGTTTTAGTTTTGATTCAATACATATTTAAACAGAGTCTATATATGAGAAGATAAAAAGAAATCAGTTTCTCCTTTTTTGGCACATCAAACAGTGAACTGCAGGTAGGAACTTAACTTGAGCGGAAAAGTGAAGAATATTTGGAGCGTGTAGACCAAAGGAAGGATCATTTAAACCATTAGTTTGGGTTTGTCATTTAACCATGTCAGAGCAAATTTGCATTAAAAAAAAAAAGAAAAGAAAAAAAGAAGCAGCTAAATTAAAAATGTCTCTTGATTCCTAAATCACAGCTCTGTCTCGTGCATTTACATTAAAATTTTTTATTTTTTTTAATGTAAAAAGTGAATGTACCGTAACAAACAGACAATACCTTCTAACAAATGTGGGGGGGAAAAAAAGCACCTTCGTTTATGTTACATGCAATGCGGACCATTTACAGCAGGCAGCCTGAATCTGCAATAAATGCAGCAGTCTAATAGCTATTTTTAAATACAATAAGAATCTACTTCGCATTTTAAAATGGAGCATTAAAAATTAATAAATAAAATTTGCAACAGGATTCTTTTGCGAAATAAATAAACAAATAGATGGATAAATAAATAAATAAATCAACCATGTACTATCTACGCCTAATGAGACCCAAGAGAAAATAATACACAGCATGCACATGCAACATAAAAGGAATCTACTCCTCGAGTGCCTTCTAAGATAAAAGGTTATTTCTCACGAGAAACTCAGATTTTGAAGGGGCATTTCAAAGGATGAACATGAACATGTAATTAAGCCTGATTAGAATTATCCTTCATGTCTTGGTTTTATTAGATGCACAAAAAGATTAATTCAGGCAAATGGACCGTGTACATGCGGCTGTGGAGGGATTATTTTAAGTCTTTGGGGAAAGGAATGAAAGAGAGAAAATACAGCTGGAAAGGGAGAGACAGCGGAAAAGCCTACAATACTGAAAGAGAAAGGCACCATGGTCACATTTTATGTGCTTGTGTTTGAGGATGGACTAAAGTCGATATTTACCCAAGTAAATCAGAACCAAAGTGAGATAAAGACAGATCATCTGGAATATCAATAGACATTTTATGGACATTTTAGTAAGTAAAATTTATATTTGTAAGTGAGATTTATTTAAGATAAAGCAATTATAAACTTCTTTCTGGTAAACCTTAAAGAAAAACCTCACTGAAGATCTCATCAGCATTGTCGGATGACCTTAAATTCAGAACACATCAATAAAATGCGCTTCCAAGTCAAAGTCCTACATGACTAAGAAAATGGTCACAACTCAACCTTAGGTAAACATAAAAAATAAAAAAAAAAGTTGCACACGCTAAGATTTCATTCAATCACCTTAAGCTCTGATTACAGAACACAATGCTGTGGCCAGTTCATGGGTGAAAATGAGTCCTGGTGCTGCCTGAACTACTCTTTCACAATTTGAGTCCTGGAATATGCCCGTGTCATCAGGGACGAAAAACTACATTGATGCAATAATCTGGTCATTTAGATCATCAGCTGACTTCATTGCCACATAACGTGCCTGAGTTGTGAGACACATTGTATATGTATGGAAATGCTTTTACCTTCACTATTAAATATAGCTATGGTTTTTACTGTTGCTTTTTTACCAAGCAACTTCAAGTGTTTAAGTGATCTCCATTCATGATTTCTCCCCCCACCCCCAAAGTTGACGGTTCAGCACTATCCAACAAGGTGTTGTTAGTGTGTTGCGGGGTTCTTAACCCAGTTCCAGTCATTTCACATGTCCTTAGTTGTTTTCTTCGCTTGATGCAGCTCAGTAATTTGATGCAACAGTCAGTCTGCCTAAAGCTTAAGGTTTCCTGGTCGAATCTTGTCATGCTTTAATCAAGCTGTTGGAGAGCTAAAGTGTTCCTGTAGGTATTATCCAGTTTGAATGAACTCAAAAACAAATAGGCCTTTGAATATGTTTAATTTATTTATCTATCTATTTAATAATGTTAATAAAAGGTGTTTTGTATTTAAACGGTTGTGGGATAAATAGTGCTAAGCCTTAAAATAACATTTATAAGGAAAATAGTGACTGAATTACCTAATAATTTATTGTAATTATACATGAACATACATGCACTTCAAGTGCTCACTGACCACAGATTGTTGGAGCGCTCATGTTTTCAGGAACACTCCATTTGGTCCGGTATTAGAGAAACATTAAAAAAAAAAAAAATTTTATAAACCCGAGTAAGCATGATACTTACTCTTGGTGTCGAGCTGAGCTCGGTACTTGCTGAAACCTTTCAATCGCACTTTCTCCCCCAGGAGCTGCAAAAACTCCTCGAAGGCAGGACCAGCCGTTTCATTGTTATACATCTCCTCCTCCGTGCTCTGGCCTGCCCGACAATACATCACTCCCACCTTCACCTGGAAACTAAGCTGAAGAAGAAGAAAAAAAAGTCAAGGAAATTTAGGAATGGAAGGACAAGATAAATGATAATGAAGACGGTAGCAGAGATAACAAGAGATGATGCATGATCGTTTGCCTTTGGACCTACGTACCCCCTGCTCGTCCAATTTCATCAGCTGCTCTGTGACTTTTGGTGTGTTGAAGGCAAGCCGCAGACAGGATATATCCAGCTCTGCTAGCAGGTGTTCCAGCACTTCTTTAATGGGTAACCCTCGAGTAGTGCCGTGTTTAGCAGTGGAAGGCACGCAATCCTCAAGTATAGACCCACGCAAAGTCGTCAGCTAAACAAAGCGACAAAGAATCAGCGCCAGAATTATTGGCTTGTTTCGCAAAGACAACCTTATACAGTACATGGGTGAATACAAGCAGTGCAGAGAGATACACCTAGAACACGGAAGAAATAGCACTCGATTGTACCTTATTGATACTACTTATTGTTTAATAAAAAAGATTTCCCAAAACTTGGGACCGGCAGTATTCTTCATGCAGCCTTTCCCCTGTGTGCTGGTGCGCTTGAATTAGTTATGCAACAGCACTGAGTGGCCTGTCGGGAGAGATTAATGCCTCCGAAAGGTTCTTTCAAACAATATGAGACAACATGCAACAGAAGCTGTACATACATTCCATGAGTCTTGTATCTAAGCTAATAACCGGGAAAAGCTTCACCTAAGTGTTGCTGCTCTTCAAACATCAATTAAACAAAAGTTAGAAATAAGTAAAAAATGATCTATACAAAACAAGTGAACAAGAGTGACAGGAATGAACTCACCTCACTGGTCCTGAATATTATTCGGTAGTTATACTGCTGGCCATGCTCCTTGTGGTCCTCCATCTTCTCTCTCCTTATGCTGATTGCCACTGGACCCAACAGCTCGTCTATACCAAAGTAGTTCCAATGCTCTGAAAACGGATAGACCACACACACAATATAAGCTGGGTGCTACACATCCTTTTGCACGAGAAGGCTGCTGTATCCCAAAGAAACTGCCTTACCTCTCAAGTAAAATAATTTCCTGTAGTAATAAGCGCCAAGATCCACATGCTCAATGACATACTGCTTGTCCCGATCACAGAGTAAGCTGGCTGCGTCTCTGGAACCCTCTACCACAGCAATGCCTCCATTGGCGCAGTGGTGGCTTAGTGTATTTTCATCTCTCCCGAAAACCCTAGAACTCCCACCTCCTGGTAGTTCACCTTGTACATTAACCCCTCCTTTGTGTCTAAATTCACCTCCAGTTTCAGTACAGAAACAATGACATTTCAATACAAGTCCGCTGCCCTCATCATCAGCTGGGACCAAAGGGGGACTATCCCGTGTGTTAAGTTCCTCCTGGCTGCCACTAGGAGAGCTGCTTTGCAGGCTGTGTGTTGAAGACAGCGTCGAGGTTGCTGAACCAGAAAAAGCTGAAGCAGCAGAGGCACCAGAAGTAGTGTTTTTGCATTTGGCTGCAGAGTTCTGTCTGTTCTGGATCACCTCGTTCATGTTAAACAACATGCTCTGAACATCATAGTGTGCAAAACCTTTTTGGCAGACCCAGGGCTTTAAGGGAGGTTTGGAATCTTCAAGACGGTTGTCCTCCATATCAGATCCCACCCTAGGAGAATCTACATCTGTCCTTGCATTGCGGAGTTTCCTGAATATTGATTCACCCCCTGTCTCGGATTTGGACCTCCTCTTTGGAGGTTTGTCTCGTTCTCTCAACCGACTAGGAGGAGAATCATTTTTCGAGTCCTCTACAACAGAGTCCAAGAGATCCTGCTCTTTGGTAGAGACTGTTAGAAGCTCTGCTAGTCTTTCAGGTGCTGGGCTTCGTTGATCTGGCTTCTCCCCTTCGTAGCCCTTTAGCATCTCAAAGAAGCTGTTCCTTGAGACTTCAGAGGAGTAAACCGCATGCTGGTCAATGGACGAAGTGCTGCCATATTCCCGATGCAATGGCGACCACTTCGTCCCCATTGTGCCCCAATCCTCTCCACTATCTCCACTACCATCAACTTCACTTAGAGTCATGTCACTATTACTACGTTGCCGGATACGTCTAGTTTTACCACGAGAGGAGTATCTGTGGTCATCAACTGTGAGTAAATGCTCTTCCATGGAACTTCCAAAACTGGCTGAATTTATCTTGCTCTGCAGTGTTTTTTGTATGCTTTGGAGCATGAAAGAATCGTGAGAACCAATCAGAGCACCAAGTTTGGGCTGACTACCTGAGCTAGCTCCCGTTTGAGTTACTGTCTCAGCATTTGTACCCGGGACTCGCAAAGTTCCTCCATCTCTCCTAGGTGGCCAGTCAGCAACCCGAGCTCTGACTCCCATCTTCGGTACTCCCATCATCCCCCCGGTCTGGTAAGAGCTATCTGGGCGCAAAAGGGCTACTCCTCCATTGGTCTGACGCATCGGACGATTATAAAATTCTTCCGGGGTCTGGGCTGTCCCCATAGCAGGTCGCTCAGATGGTGAGCGTTTCAGGCTTGTCATGGTGAAACCTCACCTACTGAGCATTTTAAGTCTGGAGCATTTTTGAGGATGGGGTTGTGGAAGCTAGCTCCACTCCACTGAGAATTGTCCTTTTGTTTCCACAGACTATGGGCATCAGTGCAATACTTCTCAGGCCTGCATGGTGGTCTTGTGAAATGCTCATGCCGGATCATTAACAAACCTGCAAGAAACAAGACGACAGTTAGAAGTGACACCATCCGGGTCTTCTCTTATTGTTAGGCAAAAAATATAGTTTAATGGTAAAAAAAAAACAAAAAAAAACGTTTGTATCAATATACATAATGAACTCTAACAGAAACCGGGATCCAAAGTTGGCTAATATGAAAGTTTCTCATGAGTCTTTCTATCGTTATAACATGATTGTGCAACTGGAAAAAGTGTATTGCAGGTTTTCATTGCAACCTGGAGTTTTCGGGCTATACGTCTTGACAAGCACAGATCTTGCAATCTCTCCATGAAAGAACACGGTCATGTGACCAACGAGCATTTCATAGAGTGCAGATCTATAGTATGCGTAAGTAATAGAAGACTGACTTCCACAATGTGAATCGCACATTTCCACGATGCACACAGTCAGATATTTGCATTGCACTGCATTATCTCAAAAATTTATTTAGACCCCAGTTGCATATATATTTGCATAAACAGTTTTCACAGCTCCGAGTGGCGCAGTGGTAAAGCGCTCGCCCTATCATCCGGAGATCGCTGGTTCGAACCCCGGGTGATGCTGTTTTCCTCTCACAGCCAGAGGCATAGAGAGGGATGATTAGCCGAGCTCTCTCAGGGGGGAGGGATGAGAGGTACTTCGCGCTCCCACATTAACGACGGCTCTACAAGCCAATCAAGGGCGTCTATGAGCTCGCGTAAGCGGAAAGAGCGGATTGCGCTGTTCCTCCGAGTGTGTTACGCCGCCCCCAACGGTGCGTGAGTAAGCAGTTCGAGAAAAAAAATGGTCGGTGACTACGGCCCTCCCGACTGAGTGGCGGTATGAGCTTAATGTGGGAGCCCCCTAGTGACTGGGAGGAATTGAACACGACAAAATTAGGGGAGAAAATCGGGCAAAAATTGGGGGGGAAAAAAAAAAAAAATAAAAACAGTTATCACAGATATTACAACATGCTTCACTACAATTAAGTAGCAGGTCAATTCATATCAATTATCATTTTCAAACTAATTTTTCTAACAAATTATATTAAAGTAGTAACAAATATATTGAGGTTTCCTCCTAAAACTACAGATTCAACTTTTAATAAACTTTTTATGTAAGACAGCATGCTTCAAAAATCAGATGAAACAAAAAAAAAATTAAACGAACATCTGGTGAATATTTATGGTGGGTAATAAGATCCGAGAGTCAGCATTAACTCAAAGTACACAGATCTGACCAATCCTGGAAAAGGTTTTATGAATCCCAGTCAAGAAAACTTAACATTTTACATTAATTTCAGATGAGGTGTTTCCTATTTATCAGAAAAACTTAAAAAATAAAAAAAAAGTATGGGACTATGGAGAAGCAAACTATAAGAACCTTCTGTTTTCGATTACAGCACCAATCTTCAATTTCCCTGCATATGTAGAACACATATGTGCCATGTCAGTGTGATTTAATTCAGTAATCATTCCTTTCTGTGATCTACATTACTGCTGTCTGAAAAATAGCAGGCTTCTTATTTCCTATTCGACTATGAATGCACAACTTCACTCTCTTTTCACAAGGAATTTCTGCTCCTGTGTTCATTAGAACACTCTGCAACCATTTTGCAGAATCAAAAGGAGTACTGATCTGAACCAGATGGAAATGAAATATGTGAAGCACAGATCTGAAGTGAAGTCATTAAGACTTCCCTAACAGCATTAAAAATAAAACAATCATCAGCTTTCCCAAGCTGTCAACACCATCACCGTTGGAAGCATTTCATTTGGCTTTGAGAAACACCAGGCATGACTGAAGCCTGGAATAAAAAACATTAATTGACTTGTAATAGGGATAAGACCCACATCCACACTAGGGAATTTATTCAAACCTATGGGAAAGTTCTGAAATACCAAAAGTAAGTAAACAAAATATGAACAAGGCTTTAAAAAATTATTTTACACAATGGCCACTTTAATAGGAACACCCAAACCCCTGCTCATTCTAGCCGTCATCCAACCATGAAATCATATAAAAGAAGTGTGATGCAATTAATCACATTGATAAACGTTCACACTGGATGAAACTGTGATCTCATTGACCTTGACTGTGACCGTGACATAGTTTCTGGTGCCAGACAGGCTGGTGTGATTATTTCAGGAACAGCTGATCTGCACAAGATACAAAAGACATCCAGTTAAACTGCAGTCCTGTGAGCACAAACTTCTTGTTGATGAGACAGGACAGAGGAGAATAACCAGACTGGTTTGAATAAGGAAGTCTACAGCAACTCAACCACCCACTTTATAACGGTGATGAGCAGAAAACCATGTCAAAACACATAAAACATTCAATCTTGAGGTGGACATGCTACGACAGCACAAGACCAAAGACTAAACACTGTGCAAGGACAAGTGTAAGCTTTAACATGGTTCCTGGTTCTGCTGCACAAATCAAAATCACATATTGACCTGTGGAAACTATTTTGCAGCAAAAGGCTGCAATTTATTGATGGTAATACAAGTACAGTCAGGCATTAATGTAGAGTTTGGCAATAATTTAGGGCACTTTCACATTAGGTACGATTGATTTGTTCCGGACCCAGGAATGATTGCTACGCCCTCCCTGCTCCCCCACTGGCCAGCATCACATTTTTGTTTTGCTCCGTACTCAGGTACACTTGCATATTTTCATCCTCCGATACAGCAGGTGGCAGTATGCACCCAGTTGGTTTGCAAGCTGCCATTAAACACAAAGAGGGGATGAGACGAATCTTCAATCTTCAAGCTATGCCTAATATTACTGATATTTATGTATTTATGTTTTATGCTTTCACGTGCCTTACTACTTTATCAGCTATGGCGATGTTGGTCAGAGGATGAGATTGTCGCATGCTATGTGCACACGGAGATTTCAAAGGAGACAGACGGCATTGATGACGTCACGTCTAAACAGCGATGTACTTCCATTTTCAGGTATGACTGGCTTCCGTGTATGAGCCGATCATGCTCGAGTACGCTGTATCGTGCTCGAGACCAATTTTTCCAGCTGACTCTGGAACAGTTCCTGAATGTGAAACGCTGATCAAAAAGAACCAGACTTTGAGGTCAAGTTTTCTTGGAAATGATCCCGGGATCCAGCCACCCAAAAATATAGTAGTTGAGGTACCACTGTATTGGCAAACATCCTCTTAATGAGATCAACAATGCAATAATTGATTTTCTAGTAGTTATATTATATTTGTCAGTTTAAATTGCAATTACAATGTGTGTCAAAATAATGATAAGTTCAATTAATCTACGTAGATTCGTAGCTTAATAAAAGGTTAAAAAAATTATTAGAAACACTGAAATCCTGGATAACATTGTAGATTGCCACATCATAACTTTATTTAAGAAGTGATATTTTTTAACTGTGCTGTCTGTGACGAGTATAAAATGATAGGCTAATTAATACTGAAAGCCAATAAAAACATGAAGGCAATTTGAAAGAATTCGTATGGCTCCAGGGGAAAGAGAGAGAGAGAGAGAGAGAGAGAGAGAGAGAGAGAGAGAGAGAGAGAGAGAGAGAGAGAGAGAGAGAGAGA
>JAQQZT010000005.1:20830605-20848398 GCA_030068275.1 Clarias platycephalus
TTGAGGTGATGGGGGGGGAGGGGTGTGTGTGTGTGTGTGTGTGTGTGTGTGTGTGTGTGTGTGTGTGTGGTGTAAAGGTGCCTGGAGAAATGTGTATACTGCAAGAGGCCCGTCCAGCAATCGGAAGATCTCCCCGTGTTATAAACAGTGACGTGTAAGACTACCCGCGCATATTAAGTTCGCACTAGAAAGAGCCAGTAGTTGGCTTGGCCTGTGGGTACCTGAGCCGCTGTTAGCTAGCAAATCGTTTGTTCCCAGCTAATTTTTGCTTTGATGCAAGATTGCATGTAGTAAACCAAATCAATACCTTTAAACAGAATGTTACCATTTAACATGATACTACAGTAGATCAAGTAGTTTTCATCATCTAATGGCCTGTTTTGCTGAAAAGGGGTCAGAAAAGGGGTCAGAGGGAGGAGACTGTGGACATTCATAGTGACCAATCAAAGAAGCGGAGACATCAGCCACTGTCCCCGACTCTCCAAACTCAACCTGAATATGAGCATGAAATATTTAAGCATAATATTCAGACGGGTGCAGCTTTTACAGACGCGAGCTTTGACACACAAGCGAGGTCATATAAGGGGGGGAAAAAAGACTTGTTTAAGCCATGGCTAATTAAAAATTTTAAATATGGCAACAAAAAAGGTGTGTGAGAGAGTTGGTAATGGGGTGGGGGATGTTTACCTCCAGAAACCAAAATCTCAGTCGTCAAGCCTCTCCTGTGGCGGAAACTTGCCATCCATTACAAAGCTCTGACACACACTATGTCCGTATACATGCGTGTGTGTTTTCCTTTAAAAAAAAAAACCCTACTAAGATTAAACATATCATTCGCCTCACAACTACATTCCATGCCATGTTAGAACCATGTTAGAACACAGCCCTAATATAAACATGCCATTTGATATACAGCTGTGACTACAGTCAGTGCCGCTGCTCTCAAAAATTAATAAACAGATTAATGTTTGTGTTTAAATATGAAGAATTTAGCCGGCAATAGACGGACTTGCATAACTTCTCCATATTTTAACTTTTTTTTAGCAGCCACCACTCACCTCTCTCAGTCTCTCACACACACACACACCAGATTATAATGCATTCACAGACACTCGACGAACCATCACCGGGGCTTAGATGCCGTCATGATCAATAGACAGGATCATTTTTGTTACCTAATCCTGGACTACTTTTAAAGCTTGTGGTTATTCATAAACGTATCAAATCGCACGAGTTAATGCTGTGTGCTTGTGAAAGCATTTAAATCACACGACTGCCAGAGAAACGCTGCCCCGCTTTAAATAGGCACTTAAACCTCAACTGCCCCGTCATATGCTCAGACTGGATTCCTTCTCTTTCGTGAAGGTTTTTATTTAATAAAAATGCAAAAAAATAAAATAAAGCATAAATGAACGTGAATGGAAAACATATTTTAAAAATTGGCCTTTTAATGTTTACTACAATGTAATACGAGGGAAAACCTCAACACGTTCATGTACAGAGGTGCCGTTACACTCCGCATCGTAAAGCACGGTGGTTTAGAGGAGAAACAATTTAGAGGACGGTTATTGGAAGGGGAATCGAAGCCGAATTCTGAAGTCAGTTAAGCATCAGCATTTGAGGATATGAAAATAATTCAATATGAATATTGTACGAGAATATCTTACAAGCATATAAATCACTTGAATATTAACACGAAGGAAGATGCAAAAAACTAAGGCTGCTTTCACACTATGCATGATTGCTTCGTATGATGCCCGGGTACAATTGCCCCGCTGCCCTCTTATCTCCCCTGCTCGCCCGCTTTCACATTAGCAATGCTGTCCTGTCCCTGAATACACTTGGACATTTACACTCTCCGGTACAGTGGGTGGCAGTATGTACTAAGTTGCATGAGATCCACCATTAAACGCAGTATAAAGAAAAGTATAAGTCCACTGTGGTCCAGTTCCAGGTACGATATATATATATTTTTTTAATTCAAACTGTACACGTATGCCAGACCATGCTCAAGTCCTTCAGAAAAGCTGATCTTGAGACAGATATTGTTCAAAACTAGCACTGGTACTGGTGTGAGAACCCAGCATCGATATCGGGATGAATACCAGCAATAATATACTGGATATAAAATTCTCCTGGGATTTGATTTAAACGTGAAATTTTTTGGGAGAACTCCAAATGTTTACATATAAAAAAGTGTTTTTTTTTCTTTAGTTAGGAGTAATTGTATGTTTTTTTAGAAGCGTTCAAGTCAACCCATGCCTTTCGAATAGGCAGAATAACACGACATGATTACAAGAGTAAAAATTATTTAATCCCCCGCTAAACTAATGCACTTATCTCAGTGTTTCACTAGTGCTTGGATACCATCAAGGTTTTCTCAGTATGCCGGAGCCATGATCAGACTGTCTGCTTTCCGTTTGAAACGCTGGCCTCCCAGGAACTCCTTTAATGGCCCAAACATGTGAAAACGGCTTTGAACGAAGTCAGGCCTATATGGGGGATGTGGAGATAACTACCACAGACGGGTGCGTGTCTTCCGCAGGTTGGCTACAAGGTATCCATCGATCTTAAAGCATCAGGCGTTTCACTTGCTAAATGTTTTAAATGCTTTACTGCGACTAAACTGTACTGTGCTTGAAGTTTTATGTAAATATCAAATCGGTTTTACGCCAGAAATCTTATAACTGGTCCTGGTTTGTCTCGTTCATATATTTATACTTTATTATGGCTATTAAAGTTATAAATAAAGAGGGATTTTGTTTTTTGTTTTTTTCCTGAGAGACT
Source organism: Clarias platycephalus (assembly GCA_030068275.1). Classification (NCBI taxonomy): domain Eukaryota; kingdom Metazoa; phylum Chordata; class Actinopteri; order Siluriformes; family Clariidae; genus Clarias; species Clarias platycephalus. The sequence goes on from JAQQZT010000005.1 coordinate 20,833,393, forward strand.
TAACTGTAAATTTCTTTAGTGAAAATTTTTTTTGAATGGTTACTGAGTTCAGCTAATATTTGACGTTTAGGTATCATCATCATCATCATCATCGGGGAAAGCGGTATCGACTCGTCTCTTACTTTTACTGCGTGCCTCGGGACTGACCACATGCGAGTTGCTTTCACGCCTGTTTCAGAGTGAAATGGCTTTGTTTTGGCACACTGCGCATGAATGCCGAAAAGCAAAAAAATATATATACATACATAGCCTCGGGGACATTCGGGGCTGAAGACCATAACAGGAAAAAGTTAAACAAACCTCCGGCGAGGCCACTTAGAAATCACTAAAATCATCCAAATAGGGAGGAAACAGACTCGGTGCTAAAGAAACCAATAGATAATTACTTAATTAGCTCATTCTAAATATTTTGTATCTCACATCCAGTGTTTATTTTCTCTGAAACCCCAGAACTCTGCGGCTAACTTTAGCTGTGGTGCAGCTTTAAAAACACTTTAAAATGGAGAGTGAACGGCCTCTGGAACAATCGATCTCCCCTCCATGTACACAGGACAGATGCGGTTTGTCCTGAAGTGAGATGAAACTCCAATCAGCATGCAGAGCAGGTGCTGAGCTGAGAGTGCTAAATGCAAGTCATGCTCTTCACACAGGAAGAATATCCAGCTGTGATTTGGTCACCGTTTAGCGCCGAGCTCGGAGTTAAACGTTTGCTCTGTAACGTAACATAAATATGACGAGGAAGGGGTTAACCGGCTTGCTCTGCTGTGCATCTACACTTGCTACTCTGGAACGGAACCGAAAGGTCCACAAAGTAGAACCGCGCATCGGCACATCGTGGTGTCGGCATCGCTCATCTTCTGATCGCGAAATGGCTGCGTTCAGGATTTGTTACTGAACCGCGCAACGTTTTAATGAAGTCCCTGTCCCTGGCGTTCCTCCGTACTCTGATTTAATACAGGGAGACGTAACATGATATTGGAATACTGTAATAAGGAAGTCTAAAATAGTCACAGTGCTATTTCCAGGTTCACTGTACCCTTCGAAACATGCTATTTTCAAGGTTCTTTATTAACATATGGTGTGCAAATAAGAGAAAACTACGTTTCGGCTCGACATTGATAAACTACTGAAGGCTATAAGCGATCCTTAATTATTTTCCCACTTTCTCCAAGCAAATAATCCCGAATTTGGCGCGCCGCTACAACGTAGGACATTATTTAACATCGACCTCTTGGAAAGTGAAGTCGCAAACACACTCCAATACCCCAAAATTACAGCATGATATTGCCCTGGGCCGGCACGCTGGCTTAGTGGTTAGCACCGTCGCCTTGCACCTCCAGGTTCCGGGTTCGATTCCCGCTCTGTGTGCGTGGAGTTTGCATGTTCTCTCCCGCCTTAGACGGTTCTTCTGCGTACTCTGGTTTCCTCTCACAGTCCTAAGATCCTAACTGGCGTTCCCAAATTGCCTGTAGCGTGTGTGTGTCCTGTGATGGATTGGCACCCTGTCTAGAGTGTACCCAAGTCTCCTGGGATACCCGTGAACCCAGATCACAGAATCAAGCTGTATGAATGAGAGAGAGGAAGTAAGATACTGTTCCAAATAAACTTGGGAAGGAAGAAAGAAAATCTCCCTGAACGATTTGCATATTAATCATCATGCAGAATCTTTATTTATTTATATCGGTTTCATTGATGTGTTGGTTTGTTTTCACTTTCGATTAACTCCATCACTTTCTTTTTTAACGCCCTGCCAGCTTCTATGGCTATATTCATGGCGAGAAGCATTTTTGTTATTCAATATTAAAACTAGAGAAGAAGTTTAAAATTATTTTTTTCTAAAAACTTTAAAACTACATTCGGATTTACTTGTTTAAAAACTTAACAGAATAAAACAAGTTCCTGAATGGAGTAAAAGAGTTATAGTCAAATAAAATATGTTTGATGGACAGAAAGGTTCAGCGAAATAAACATTGTGGTGGGTTTTCTCTCGACAGTAAAAATGTGTGTTGCTTTTGAGTGTCCTATCCTGCATCTTGTATAAGTCACTTGATTCCAGCAATTTTTCATCTCACTCTTCTACACCGCTTTATCCTGTATTCAAGGCCGCGGGGACCTGGAGCCTATCCCAGGAGGCTTAAGGCACGAGGCAGGGTACACCCTGGACAGGGTGCCAATCCATCGCAGGGCACACACATACACACACTCCATGCACACAGACCCAAGACAGGAATTGAACATTGACCCTGGAGGCCTGCAAACTCCGTGCACACAGAGACGGGAATCGAGGCTGGCCGGGAATCGAACCCGGACCCTGGAGGTGCAAGGCGACAGTGCTAACCACTCCACCACCGTGCCGCCGGTTTATTTCATATGGTTTATTATTTATGCATTGGTCCCATTGTGATTGCTATTTATTTTTGATGTAGTCATTTAAAATTGGTTTTAAATCTATGAGGGTATAAAGCATTTGATGATTGTTGTTTTTTTAGATAATGCTTCTTCGGCAGTTTTGTCTGCTTTCACAATGCCATTTAACTACAATGGTGAAAATGGGGATAGTAGGATTTAGGCTGCATTCAAATGACCTCAAAAGTCAGAGAATTGTGTCATTCTGTTATGTCTGTGAGTTCGAGCTACAAAGTAAAGGAGAGGGATTGAAAAAAAAAAAAAGTGGGAATACCCCAAATTCATATTTTAATACCAACACTTTTATCTCACCAAATAGCTGTAATGAGCAAAGTACACATAATTTACCCAAATGTACCTAAAAACCAACATGCTCAACAAATGAGTATGTCTGCATGTTGACTGTTCTACACAAATTCTTGTATACACACAACAATGATATTGGGTCAAAATTTTAATAAAATTTTATTTATATAGCACATTTAACAATGGTCATTGTCTTAAAGCAGAAAATTATGAGAATGTGTATGAGCGAGAGAGGAAAAAAAAAAAAAAAAAAAAGTGTATAAATCATAATGATCTGATTGTCACTAATGAGCAAGCCAAGGGCGACAGCGACGGAAATGCATCAAGATCTCCTTCTTTATTTTACCTTCAAAGAGCAAAGCAGCAGAACGCTAGTCCTTTGGTTTATCTATCTCAGCCAACTCTCATCAGTACACTCTGTTCATCGTTCTGTCAACATTTACGCTAATAACACCGGCAACGCCTTGCGTTCTGGAACTTCAGCTCCAATACTCGTGTGCTGGATTTCTTCTTAATACGACACTGAACGCTGTTCAGAACCTCCGGGATCAACCTACTAATTAGTTACTGAATCAATTAATCAATACATACTACAGACTTTTTGATATATTTAGCATGTTTCACATGGAGGTTGCCTTGTGTGCACTACTGACTAAAAGGTTAAATTCAAATCCCATAACGTGCCTTATAACTATGACTGGACTGGATTGGATTCTACAACACTGCCGAGCCGGCAACGCATCCTGGTTAAACATTTGTGCTGAATAAAAAGAGAACCATTCCAGTCAAACTGGGACTTGGCATCTCATGAGCAGGAGAATGAAGGTGTAAAACTGATTAACATTTACTGAAGACTTCGAGCACAGTACTGTGATGAACACTGCAAACCTTTTTTTAAAAGCCTGAGAATAATGCTCCCAGCCGAGGTTGCTTGAAGCCCACTGCAGTCGTTTCAGCAAGTGGAACGCCTGATCCTTGAAATACGACAGATATCTTATTGCCAACTTGTGGAAGAGATGCATCTGCTGGGTAACGAGAGAGAGAGCTCTCTGCCTTCGCCCGGCACAGAAGTTTGCTAATCTGCAGCGAGTTAAAGGAATGTTCCAAGATGCCCAATCATGGCTTTGGCGTGCAGAGAAAACTTTCTACCCTGATGGTATCCAAGCACTAGTAAAATGCTGGGTTAAGTGCATTAGTGTGGCAGAGAATTATTTATAGGGGGAAAAAAGCTAGTTTTTACCAGCATAACTGCGTATTGTTATTTTGCACAATCAAAAGTCCCGGTTTGACCTGAACTCCCCTCATATTTTTGCTTCATTGCTGGCTTGGTATCATCCTTTAGTAGTAAAAAGTACAATGTCTCACTTGAATGCTGCTACGATATGGATTGATCCAGTTACATACTTTGGCACGCTGTAGTCATGTTTGCAGAAGAATGATATCCATTAAAGGTACAAAAAGATGTACATTCATTCATTCAATCATTTACCCATCTTCTACACTGATTATCCCATATACAGGGTCGGGGGGGGGGGGCAGCTTGGAGCCTATCATAGGAGACTTGGCAGGATACACCCTGAAGAGGGTGCCAACCCATTGTAGGGCATGAGCGATGCGCGCACACACAAATCACAATTTTGGGAAAAAAAAAAAAAAAAAAAAAAAACTGCATGTCTTTGGACTATGGGAGGAAACAGGAGTACCCGGAGGAAACCCACCAAGCACAGGACAGGAATCAAACCCTTGTCAACAAAGATATACAAGCAACAGTAATGTCAGCCACAAGGAAAACAATTGTACCAACCCAAGAATGAATTCCCCAGTCAAGTGAGGACACAGAATCAAGGGTGGTGTAAAGAATGGGGGAGGTGGAGGTGATCCAAAAGGGCCTACTTAAATAGGAGCCCAAGGGTTCTCTCTCTCTCTCTCTCTCTCTATCTCGGTCTCATTCCAACTGTCCAGGAGAATAAAAATGCTGGAAGGTTACGAATTAAGCAAATAATTCCTCCTGGTCCTTGCACTCAACAACATAGCTTAGCTACCCATCGGCAAACATGGGCACTATTAATCCACAAATTCCTAGCAAATACCAAGAGCTAACCTCACTGAAATGGAAAGAACAAGACGAGCAGTGATGAATCGATAAACCAACAGTGCACACGGATGACAAGAGGAGCTTGCTCAAACGCCTAATTTACAAAGTAAACAGCAATTCTGGTTATCAGAGCTGATAACAGGACACACTGCTGAGACCTAGCCATCATAATCATATGTTCATGTTAGGGTCAGAATGAACAGAGAAATAGAGAGACAGAAAGAGAGAGCGCAGTGTTGGTGGGGAAAAAAAACAAAAAACAAAAAAAGAAAGAAGGAAAAACAACAATCCACAATCTCAGAGTCGAATCCACTTTGTACACTCACTCGAAAACTATTCACTCCGGTGTTTTAAGAGAAGAGGAAACAACGGGCCCCGGTTTGGTGAAACAAAAGGTTTGAACATTGAGTCTTTTGTTGCCAAATCGAACTGACACGCGTGTAAAATGTTATTATTTGCTCTTTGATGTGGAAGTTTCGCTGCCTTTGATGGAGCCGCTTTGATTTCTTTCAGGAGAGTGTGTTTTTTGGGAAACAGAACCAGACCTTATACCGCATTGATGGTTGTGAAGCTAACACAACAGGACTTGATGGAAAAGAAACAATGACACACACACACACACACACACATACAACTGGTGCCACGTTAAAAGCATGTGTGAACACAAACCAAAACGCGGATCAAACAAATAAAGAAACAAACAAACAAACAAACGCGTTTTAAAAGAAGACCGAAGAGACATAAGCATCCCGGTTTTAAACTGCTTTACTCACCTTCCCACTCCCTCTCCAACAACAGCTGCCCTGCATGAGCGAAATACTAAGCAGCGTTTGCTTCTCCGCTCCTAAACACACACACACACCGCCGTCCTCATCGGAACCCATCTATCTACTCCGGCTTCATCACATCCGCACCGGAACACCGTAATCCGCTCGTTCTGCAGGCGTTTGAAGTTAAAAGTTTGCTACAAAGTTGCGACTGGGTTCCAGCTGCACCATGCAGTTCGCCGAGGCAATGAGATCACCGTGCTTTGCCGTATCCTCCCCCTGCTGGAGTATCGCGAGAACACAACGGGATTACACCGGAAACTGGATGGATCAATGGATGAGAACGGCAAAGCACTGTACCGTAAATAATGGCTCAGGATAACTACGCCACCTGCGGTGAAACCAAAGACAATAAAGTCGTAGGCCTGGCTCAAGATTGATTAACAAATAAAGACCAAAAAAAAAATTAACACATTAACACATTAACTCTTCTGTTCTGATATCATTGTTCTCAAGGGCTTTCTTCGCATACTGTGCAGTCCTGACTAAATACTGTCTGCTATTTGGTGTTCAATGTTATACACTCTTGTTAGGATCTCTTCATGCAATTACCCAAGCAACAGTGTTTAGAAAGCCAGGGTAGCACCTCCAGGGTCGTGGTTCAATTCCCACCTCAGGTCTATGTGTGTCAAAGTGTACATGTTCTCCCGTGATTGGCGGGTTTCCTCCAGGTACCCAGGTTTCCCCTAACAGTGCAAAGACATGCAGATTGGGCTAATTGGCAGTCCCTTGTGAATGTTAACCGGAGATCCTACCATGGTTGTAAAATTGAAATAAATACCATTAACCTCCACAGTCCCTAGTTGAACTACAGACGTTCCTGGATGAATGGGTGGATTTCTTTATGTAATTACCCAAGTGATCCGAATGGCAGCACGGCGACTTAGTGGTAAGTAAGTGGTAACCCTTGCACCTCCAGGGTCGTGGTTGGATTCCCACCTCGGGATCTGTGTACATGAGGTTAGCAAGTTCTCCCCATGCTTGCCACAGTCTATAGACATGTAGATGCTTTTCTGTTTAGCAAAGATGTAAAGAGTGGTTGTTTAAGTTATCATAAGCATAGTAACCAGACTGGTACAACTGTTGTTGTTTAATGCAAATGTTTCTAAGCGCCCAATCAGTGCAGGTATTCTGCTTAAACAATTGAATTAAAAAATTGTGCAGAATTCTGACAGCTCTAACATCACTAACAATAGTCAAGAAGATCATATTACTAATGTAAAAATATCCTCTCTGAACTAGCTGGCAAAATATTTTAATACTGCTCTTAACATTAGAAAAAAACATACGGTAAAACTTAATATTAGGAACAGAAGCAAATCACAGTGAGGCAGAATTTGTTTTTGTTTTTTTTAACAGATTTTTGGAAGGGTACAGGATATTACTGTTGAAACCCTCTGTTAGATTGTTTCCTGCTTCAATACTTCCTTCCCTCACATTGTCCTGTACTATTACATTCTTTACTGTTGTATACCAGCCCGGGTCATATGTTGTTCTTTGTTCTATGTTTAATGGATCTATAGGTGGCATGATGGTTAGTACTGTGGCCTTGCATCTCAAGGGTTCTATTCTTGTCTTGAGTCTGTGTGCCCGGAATTGATATGTTCTCCCCGTGCTTGGTGGTTTTACTCTGGGTACTTTGGTTTTCTCCCACAGACCAAAGATGTACAGATTAGGTTAATTATTGTTCCCAAGATGTAGTATGTATGTGTGTGTGCCCTGCAATGGACTGGCACCTTGTCCAGGATGCACCCTGCCTCATGCCCCAAGTGCTCCAGGACCCCTGTGACCCAGTACACAGGATAAGTGGTATAGAAGATGAATGAACGAATAGGTGTATTAAAAAAAAGAATTATTTAAAGAATATTAAGGCACCCGGATAAGGACTGATTAAAATGGAGAACAATATAACTCTATTTTAAGTGAGTCAATGTTTTATTTTGCTTTGTTGTTTTAGATACAGTATGTGCTACAGGACATAACTTGAAATTATAGCCACTATCATGATTAACCAAATCAGAGGGTTAATTGGAATATTAGTAGTTTCCCCCTTTATGCCATTGTTCGGTACGTTTCTAACAAGACTGATCATTTTGTTTGAGCAAAGAAATGTTTGTCATTAGTTTTTCTGAGCTCAGACATGGTATTCAACAAAGCATCCATTATGGTATTTGATTACACTGATGAGTGCTACTCCATAAGAAGATAAAAATGGAGTGAACTCAATTAAGTCAAATATAGTCAGTGGCCTTGATACGGTTAGCCAACCAACTGTGTCATGCAATATTATAAGCATGTTTTTTAAGGTTTTAGCTGGGCAGAAAACATCTGTTGTTATAATGATATTATTATTCAATACTAGGAACTCAATTATAGCTATAAATCCATTGCAGTAGGTTTTAAAGGAATGCATATGCATGATTTAATAATTTAAAGATATAAAAAGCTGTATTGTGTGGTATTGAAGGATATCCATTACTTATGGATGGTTGTGGATGTAGAAAGCATAGAGAAATATGTATTGAAAGTAAAGATCTTACCAGGTTTCGTCAGTAGTGCCATCAGTAGGAAAGGAATGTGATCTACATCAAACGAAAGTCTACTTGATTATTTGTACTAGTGAAGACCCAAATAAAGCTTAGTGTTTATTATGTGCCTGTTAGAAATCTTCAGCAATACTACCACCTAATGGTCAGAATAATTTGTAATAAAAGGTTGTTGGTCTTCGGGCTGCACTCATCAAGGGGTCACCACAGCAGATCATCTGATCCGCACACATCTTGGCACAGGTTTTACGACGAATGCCCTTTGTGACGCATCCCACCCATTTTATCCAGACTTGGGACTGGCACTGCATCCAGGAACGGGGTTTTGGGCATTGGGTGGGAACTGAACCCAAGCCTTCCGCATGGCAGACAAGAAATCTACCACTGAGCCACCAATGCCTTGTCACTCATCACACAATAAAGAAGTAAAATGTTTGGGAGTTTGTCTGTGCAATATCTTATTACATTTCATGATGCCTGATATGTAGCATGTTGATAACCACATTATACCCACACATATTGCTTCATAATAACATTCAATCAAGACGTGTTATTTTTTTTATTAAACCATTTGAGTACATCTCTGTTAGCATCCTCTACATGTCTTTTATATTTACGCCACCTCAGTTAACACTCCCTACATAAGTTTAGAGCATCAACATCATTAAGTAAAATAAGAAAACGTAGAGGAGCACACATTGGTACCTACAATGAAATTAAATACATTCTGAGGCACATGATTAGTTTTTGGTCAGCCTCAATAGCCGTTGAATGTCAGGCTCTATGTTAATGGTCTCAAAGTTTTTGCTGTATCTCTTGAAGGGTTCACCCTCCGGGCCAATCAGGAACTTCTCAAAATTCCACGAGATATCAGTTCTGCTGATGGGACTCCACACTAACAACTTGGGGTCCTGAATAAGAGAGACTGGATCATCATCGGGGTATGGAAGTTTGTCTTTCAGGTATGCAAACACGGGATGTGTATTAGACCCATTAACGTCGCACTTCTCAAAAATGGTGAACGAAGGTTCAAACCCTTCACCTGGACGTACGTGCTTCAATGAGTTCAGGATCTCTCCATTTTTGCAGTTTTCCTGGAGAAAGATAAAAAATAAAAAGGTAATAATAAAAATAAAAAAAATCTCCCTTACAAGTATGCCATGCTTCTGCGAAGCTTGTATGTTTTTTCACTTGTGTCCAGTAATGAAAAGGTGAAGCTTCATACTGTATGTACACGCTCAGAAATAAGAAGATATCAGTTTTAGTTTCCTTGCTGCTTACGTGGTACCATCAAGCAAAAAAAATAAAATTTTATCTTTTAACTAGGAAAGGCCAAACTGTGTACCATGAATTATTTTAAAGGCATAAAGATGCATATTTAAGGTACTTTTAATATTATTTTTTAATAATACCTTTTACCAGCATCAATGGTATGCCATATTAGCACAATATTTGCATTGATTTAAAGCACTAACCATTAATTGCATTCTTAAAACTATATTCATCATCCCAAATTGCTCACATCTGGTCCAACCAATCAAAACTCCTTGCTTCACTAAAGCTTGTACATTATACTGGAATTTGGTAATAATTGAATTCTGCGGTGTTTTCTGGTTTAAAGAAGATTCTTAACACCTAATATATTACCCACAAATCATCATGGTTATCTTTGGTTAAAAAAAAACTTTTTTTTAAATCTAATAAACAGTGAATTGCTGGTCCTACTAACCTGGTAGCCAAACTGATTACAGGGGAAGGCCAGGACCACCAGCCTGTGCGGGTACCTGCTCTGGAGCTGGTTGAGCTGGCTGTAGTCCCGGGTGGTGGTACCTCATAGTGATGCCACATTCTCAATAAGTACCACTCGTCCTCGGTAGATATTAAAATCGACCGAGTCCCCTTCCAGCGTGGTAGCACGCAAGTCATAAAATGTCTTGGCTATGAAGGACATGATCCGTGTTTAGTGTCCACCTGAAGTGTGTCTGCTTCCTGACTGGCATGCAAGTCATCCCGGTTGCCGGGCTCCAGCTATAAGGCTTGGGTGTCAAATGACTTGGAGGGAAGTTGATACGCGGGTGATACATAATACATCTATGTGGTGAAAAGACTGACATAAGCCATCTCAGGTTTAAACCTATAAACCTGCACCACTTTGGATACACATTCAGACAGCCCTGTCTACGGAATTAGTTGCAAAAAAAAAAAAAAAAAAACGGTTCTGGAAGAGGCTTTCCTCTAACAAGAAGGAAAGATGGTATAAAATATTCAGGGAATTAGCAACAATAATTTTTTTCTTTAATTTTTTTATATATAGTGTCATGTGCAGAGATCTCCTGTGATGCTGTTAATCTGCTTCCCATAGTGAAAAAGAAAGTTTTACAGATTTCTATGCAGCAGATTGCATTAAACTGTCAGTGGCTTTAAAGACTGAATCTACTTCTGAGCCATTAAACTTTCAGCAAGTCATTGCCCATGTTCTCACATCATTAAAAATGGATAACGGTTCAATCTAATCCCCTTCACAGTGGAGCTCGGCCCAAATTCTGGTTCTGTTACGCAGAATCTGGCAATCGTAATCTGGCAAAGAGCAAAGCTTTCTAAAACATATTAAAAGTCCAGTTTAATTTCATATGCTTCTGTCAAAGAACTGGTCAGCTGGTCAGTGTGGCCTGAACTAATGTTCATTAATAGGTGTGTTAATAGGAGTGGTCAGTAGTTTTGGACACATTCAATTTAGAGAGTACTAATATTTGTGTGGATCACGTACAAATCTTCATAACTTCTCACAGCAATGATTGCATATTTTTAATTTTTACTATAATAATGATACAAAATTGTGTTTTAATAATTCCTTACTGGTTAATGTCAGCATAAAATTTCACTCCGTGTTTAAGAAGTAAGCACTAAAATGGTGTCAGCACATACTCCTGCTATCTTATTCAACGGTTAGTATGGGTGGGGGATCGACCAGATTATGGCCAGTTCAACGGAATCAAGTCCTCGATCTATCCCACAGCTCTGTCTGTGTTTATTTCACCATCCAAACTCACTCTAAAGACCAAAACTAGTTCAGGGCAGCAATTTGATCTTTTTTTATTAGGTAAACAGTGTTGCAGTGATGAAGAGATAAATGATTCATAGACAACTGCCTCCTAGTGAGACACAACCAGAAGTCCATTTTCCAAACGTTTGCTGTTCGTTCTTGTGTCTACAATCAATGAATGAGGTAATCTAATCTTACAGATTGAGTAATGAAGGATTATAAAAAATACTGTTTAAAAAGACAAATTGGAATGGTATCCATAACTGCCATACTGACATCGGTTGTAGCCGTTTATGCTTCCCCTGACGCTAACATGAGCAGGTGGAATAATCACTCTCCTGCTGCTCTGTTTCAGTAGTGCTGAGATCATCGTTGTTGGATGGCACCGCACTATCCAGATCCTTCCTGTTGGCTTCCAGCACCAGCTCAGTCATCTGGGTGAATGCCTGGAAAGCACATATAGTAACACTAGTGCCAAGTTAATCCAATTACAGTGCGACTATAATAGAATTGGTCCAACAAACATTTTACAAGATTAGACATGAAAACAACTCACCTCACTGATGTTGTGATTGGTGAAGGCGCTTGTTTCCAAGAAATGCATACCGTAAGACTTAGCAAGCTGATGGAAAGAAAGCAGCGTGTTACACTAAACTTCATCTTTTTTAGCGTAAAGCAAAGCGAATTGCATTCTCAATGCATTCCCCTTATTATAACGATATACGTACACAAGCGTCAAACCTGACTACCAAATAGAAATGGCTCTTTTGGATTCACTGTCAACAACACAGTTATTCTTTTGTCTAAAGTCTGGAGGAGATCCATTATTGTATCAAACACTATCCCCCCAAAGCCTGCGTATAACATTAATATAACATTACTATTATTCATTCTTTAAAAACTTGCTTTACCCAGGTGAAAGTAGACATGAATCCTGTCTGAGCCTGTAACAATGAATGGAATGCCACACACACACACTCACACACCCCTATACACTTAGGGTCAGTGTGGCATAGCCAGTTACTGATGTTATAAGGAAGTAGAAAACGTTACTGGAGAACCTTTATGGAAATCCGCACAGACAGATGGACAGAGAGAAACCCTTAGGAATATGGCTTTGGACAAAGACATGCACTTGGTACCTTGTTCCCCTGCTCTGTCGTCACTTGTCTTCGGTGCTCCTCATCATGTTTGTTCCCAATAAGGATCTTCTGCACTATGTGTGGTGCATACTAGAGAAGAAAAATAAACTGTGAACCTGACCGTGTCCGATAGATCAGATATCCATCATGGGATGTTTAAGAGGAAAAAGCCTCATCACCTCATCAACATCACTAATCCACTTCATTACGTTTTGGAAGGAGAGGGAGCTGGTAATGTCATATACCAGGAAAATCCCCTGAGGAAAAAAGGGAGACGCTTTGAGCCTGCATGTCCAAAGAACTTAAACAAGAAACTTTCAAAGATTTAGACTTTAGCTTCAGGTCTCTAACTATGGCATGTCCAGCGATGCTTGTACTCTTCTAGTTACGGTAATGAAAAGGGTCAGAGCCACAGGGCGGCACATAATTCATACCTGTGCTCTTCTGTAATATTGCTTTGTAATAGTTTGGTATTTCTCCTGCCCAGCTGTGTCCCTGAAGAAGAGAGATAAATGAGGAAACGAAGTCTTCAATGTCTTAAATAACCAAACTGAGACTTTGTACAGTCTAAAATATCTATATATATCCAAATTATAGACTAGGAATAAGATATCCATCATCTCACTCACCATATCTGTATTCTCACTTTCATTCCATTGACCTCAAGGGTTTTCATTTTGAAATCCACCCCTAAAGAAAGATCAAGCATGCATTGGATTCTGTGAGATCTTCACATCTAAATAATTTTTGCCACTTTAATTCTTAACTACTTTCACTAATTCAGTTCCATCTCCGCTTTCCAGTTAATCACGTCAACTGTTTATCTTGAGTGATCCCCAGATCTGGCTAGACTCACAGAGATCTGGACCGTAGTATTTTCAAATTAGTAGATTATATTAGTATTTTATTTTATTTTATTTTATTTATTTATTAGTAGATTATATCCAATATGTCCTGATAAGGTGGTGGCCGAATGTAACCACGCTTTAAAACGTACATTACAAGACACATCGGTTCTCAACAGGAGACAACTAGAGAGAAAAAAAAAATAGACTGAGCACACTGACAGATGAGGAGTGACATGACTGTACACCAAAATATGTTACTCAATAAAGTCAGCAGTTGTGGAAGAATTGGCCATTATGTTTGTAGTACAACATAACAGATTAGACGATAGCGTTGATGGAAACATTCATCACTGTGTCACACTAGAAGTATGAGGACACCTGAACATCACACCATTACTTGTGTATTCCTTTGAACTGGCATATTTTTTTAAAAGTATAATATTGTCTAGAATGTCGATGTATGCCGTGATGCTTTAGAAGATTCCCCTTCTGTAGAACTAAAAGGCCATGTGCACAAAGCATATGCCCCAGAAAAATAGGGAAAAACGTAAGCATACATTTAAAAATAAAAAAACTGAGGCACATCTGATTTTAAGTCACTTTTGGATGAGGTTCAAATTGTTTTTACTTTTCAAACTACACAAAAGCAATCCAATCTTCCAATCTTGATATGCCAAAAGTCAGATTTGAGCTGGTAGTCTGAACAAGGCCTTATATTATCATCTACCAGCTGGTCAAACGGTTATACCATCTTTTAAATTATTTTTTTCAGCATCCTTATTACACTTTCCTCTTTACAAGGACTGACCAATTGGTACAGCTTGTTTACCAGTATAAAACTGTCTTACATTCAAATTGCACATTCTAAGGAAGGAGAAAGAAAGAGAGTGAGATCAGATGAAAATCTAATTGATTTAAAATGCTAATAATTCAAAGTTGCTCTACATCTTTCATGGAAAAAAGCAGATTCAATCAAATAAAAAAATCCTGCTGAAAAAACAAAAAACAAAACAAAAAGATAGTCTGAGCAGCTCAAAAACAGTTGATAATTTCTTTACCAGTTTATTGATCGCTGTGTTATTGTCTTAACAACAAAATCTACAAGGTAGAATTATTAGGAAATGTGTTTCACAAATTTGATTTTCAGCATGAACGATCAGATCAGCATCTACACTATATAGACAAAAGCATTTGGCCAAACCTGCGAAGACATTGCATCCAAATACATATACTTCCATATGAGGTTGGTCCCCTTTTTGCCACTTTAACTGCTTCCACTTTTCTTAGAAGGCTGACCGCAAGATTTTGGAGTATTTCTGTGGGAATTCATGCCCATTCATTCTGTAGAGCATTTATGAGGTCAGTCACTGATGTTGGATGAGAAGGCCTGGCTCGCAATCTACATTCCAGTTCATCCCAATGGTGCTTGTTGGGGTTGAGGGTAGGGCACTGTTTGAGCCGGTTAAGTCCTTCCACACTGAATTAATTAAACCATGTCTTTATAGTCCTTTATAGTCCTTGCACAACAGTCATGTTGGAATTGAAAAGCAGGGTGGTTAAGGCACTGGGTAAGTAGGGAAAGTCCCAGGTTCAAACCATTCCACCACCAAGTTGCCCCTGTTGGGCCCTTGAGCAAGGCCCTTAATCCTGAACTGCTCAGATGTATAATGAGAGAAGAATGCGAGTTCATCCTGATAAGAGCATCTGCCAAATGCCATCATACAGTGGCTTGCAAAAGTATTCGGCCCCCTTGAACTTTTCCACATTTTGTCACATTACAGCCACAAACATGA
>JAQQZT010000005.1:20849694-20869740 GCA_030068275.1 Clarias platycephalus
CTGCTGCACATCCTTCCCATCGCTATCTCTCTGCCTCGCCAACCTGTACAGATCCACCTCTCCCTCCTGACTGTACAGGTTGGCGAGGCAGAGAGATAGAGATGGGAAGTAAACAGAGGAATTTACCTTTTACAGAGGAATTTACCACTTAATTAATTAAAAATCCTACAATGTGATTTTCTGGATTTTTTTTTTATTATTTTGTCTGTCATAGTTGAGGTATACCTATGATGAAAATTACAGGCCTCTCTCATCTTTTTAAGTGGGAGAACTTGCATAATTGATGGCTGACTAAATACTTTTGTGCCCCACTGTAATTATATTGGGATTGCATTAAGATTAAAGATTACCTTTTCCTCGGCCCTGACTGGAACACCTGAATTCACAGGTTTGGCCAAATACTTTTGTTCATATAATGTAGTGTATAAAAGTATAAGGTGCTTTACTCCAACGCAACCAGTAGGGGCCACTAGAGACCCAAATTATTACACGTTTTTTAATCCAAACTGCTTCAATTCATGGTGAATATGCGACAATTTACAAACACGAGTTATTTACATGTTTTTATTCTAGTTTAGCGGTTCATTGATTTACACGCTAAAAAAAAACAAAAAAAACAATACATATCAGGTAAGGTTGATAAAACTAGTCAATACTTAAATGCTCACCAATAGTGGAAATGTGCGGCGAGAGAAACTCATTATCCGTGAGGCGGCACAATAAGCAGGTTTTCCCGACACCCGAGTCTCCTAACAGCAGCAGTCGGAAAAGGACGTCGTATTCCTTCGCCATGGCGTCGAGCAAACTCCTGAAAAACAAAGTGTTCGTCGATAATATTGCTTTAAAGTGCCGTATTCTGTCATATTTCCTGTAATTAAACGAAGCCTCACTCGTCACCATCAACCATGCTCCTAAAATTAGTCCTGAGGAAGGAAAAAGCCTCTACTCTTTCTTTGTTTTTTTGTTCGGCTGTTCTCTCTCTTCAGCCTCAGTGAGAGCAGCCATGAGGGCCGTCTGCTACAAGTGTCCTCAGTTTCATACTTTCATCATATCACCTTGTATTCATTCATTTTTCAGGGCCAAACCCATGTCATGCTGCTGCTACCTCCTGATAAAGCAGTGGAATAGCCTTCAGCTTAAAATGAATGGCTGCCCTGAAGGAAACCGGTTGAAGTTTTCATAAACTTTTTAACAGTTCTGTATTTTGTCACATTACAACCACAAACGTAAATGTATTTTTTTTTTGGGGGGGGAGGGGGGGGTTGGGGGGGATGTGATAGACCATCACAAAGTGGCATGTAATTGTGAAGTGGAAGGAAAATGATAAATGGCTTTCCAATTATTTTTATTATTATTACTCCTAGTATTTATTATTAGTATTTAGGGTAGTTGTCCTGCTGGAAGGAGCCCAAAGTCTTTAAGATTGCCTGCATTTGGATCCATCCATCTTTCCATCAACTCTGACCAGCTTACCTGTCCCTGCTGAAGAAAATCATCCCAACAACATGATGATGATGCTGCCACCACCATGCACAGTGTTAGTTTTCCACCACACATAGCATTTTGCATTTAGGCCTAAAAGTTCAATTTTGGTCTCATCTGACCAGAGCATCTTCTTGCCACTCTTCCATAAAGGCCTGATCCTGTTGACAGATTCTACCACCTGAGCTGCGGATCTGTGCATCTCCTAAAGAGTTACAGTACCATGGGCCTCTTAGCTGCCTCTTTTATTAAAGCTCTCCTTGCCTGGCCTGTCAGTTGAGGTAGACGGTCATGTCGTGGTAAGTTTGCAGTTGTGCTGTACTCGTTTCATTTTCGAATGGTGGATTGAACAGTGCTTTTTTTAACTCCATAACTTTAGTCCTGACCTGTCCGGTATGTTCCTTGGGCTTCGTGATGCTGTTTGTTCACTAATGTTCTCTAACAAACCTTTGAGGATTTTATTAATTAAGTGACTTCTGAAGGCAGTTGATTCCACTGGCTTTTAGTTAGGAGTGTCAGAGTAAAAGGGGCTGAATACAAATGCACGCCACACTTTTCAGATTTTTATTTGTAAATAATTTTTAAAACTCCTTATGATTTTTCTTCAGCTTCACAATTATGTGTTGTGTTGGTCTATCACATAAAATCCCAATAAAATACATTTACTCTTTTAGGGTATGTGACAAAATTAATGTGACAAAATGTGGAAAATTTCGAGGGGTATGAATACTTTTGAAAGGCACTAGTAAGCCTAATTTCCCTTTTATATCTACTTAATGTGTGCAGGCCTCCAGGGTCGATGTTCAATTCCTGTCTTGGGTCCGTGTGCATGGAATTTGCATGTTCTCCCCTTGCTTGGTGGGTTCCTTCCGGGTACTTCGGTTTCCTCCCACAGTCCAAAGATCTGCAGATTAGTTTAAGTGACATTCCCAAATTGCCCGTAGTGTGTGAATGCATGTGAATGTTGACCAGAAGTCCCACCACAGGTGTAAAATAGGAATAAATACAATAGTAATGGTACAGAGGTTCCCATATGGATGGAAATGTATGCAAGGTTATTCCAGAAATGTACTTAAAATGACAACTGAAAAAATTGCATAAAGTTTCGTTGTTAATAAGGCCCAGAAAAGTAGGGGGAAATGTGAGCATGCATAACAGCAACACAAAAATGCAATGTTGAATCAAGCTTGTTCAGACTGTAGGCAAATTTGATGGTTAGGACTAACTCTCCACACTGACTGTCCTCATGTCAGATTTGGCTCTATTCAGACTTGGAAGCCTGAATCTGACACATTGTCGACCTATCTGCATGGTTGCTGTGGTAACAACATGTGATCATGTGGACTTGAGCTTCTGTGTCATGCTGTGAGTGACGTACACTTTGAAATCTGTTTTGGGTTGTTGGAGCATCCAGATTGAGAGAGACAATCAGAAATCTGATTTGAATCCAATTTCAAGCCACTTTTGGACGTGGTTTATAACACACTCCAAACTGGTAAAACTGGTATACCATCATTAAATTATTTCTTCAGCATCCTTATGTCTTACTATACTTTCCTGTTTACCAGGACTTACCAGTTGGTAAAGATTGTTTACCAGTTTAACCAGCTCAGATTGTGTTTTGTCAAATGGAAACAAATTAAACATTCTAAGGAATGAGATGGCATCAGTATTCTTAGAACATGTAATTTTCTGCTCAACAGCATGTGACTCAAGACAGACAATGACAACCTGGTAAGTAAAAGTTATTATATGCACAATGAAACCCTGTAACTGGATGCAGTTTTTTGTTTAACCGTTGACACTTTAGTTGTCAGTTGCATACTGTAGATACACGAATGAGCAATAACATTAAAACCAATGACAGGTGAAGTGACACCGGTCAAAGGTGTGGGATATATTAGGCAGCAAACATTCAGTTTTTATATATATATATATATATATATATATATATATACATACATACATACCGTTTATATAAAAAGGTAAAGTTGGCATGTCTGTACATTGAAGATATTCGCGGAAAAAATAATTTGGAGGAACACAAGATGAGTAATAGAACACATCAAGATGGCTTTTGGAATTTTCTGTCCGTTTGTGCAGATATCACAAAAAAATACTGAATTAATTAAATGGGATTTTAGCAGGTGTATTTGTCCAAGGTAACAGATTTTACCCAGGGGATTGGCCCAGGGGAATAGAAAATATGCTACTCTGAAAATTAAATGCAAAACACCCTTATATCATTAAAAACACGCTAATGAGTGTGCTATTAAATTTCATGCGAATGAAGTCGAGGGCACATCTAGTGTATACACATACATATACACAGTGTATATATACACACACACATTATATATATATATATATATATATATATATATATATAAATCTCCTTCCTTTTCAATACACTGTCCATCCGTCAACAAGCTTTCGTATTCCCTCATTAAAAATGTTTTAGGCTGACCATCAGCAGTGAATTGTTGTTCTTACTGTATACACTGCTTTTAGGGGATCAAACACCGAGTCTGATGGAGCAAGATCAAGACTATAGGGAGGATAATTTAACATCTCACACACTTAATACATTCACTCCTGCACAGCAATGACTGGAGAGACAGTAGCCTTGAACAGAAAGTGCTGCCAAGAGAGCACGTACACGCGTGTACTGACAGCAGCCATCAGCTTGTCTATATTGTTGGGTCGGGTGTTTCTCATCTTCCTCTTGACAATACCCTACTTTTGGCACAGTAGGTAGACGCTAAGGCCTGCTGGAAAAGGAAATTGGCATTTCCATAAAGCTTGTCAGCAAATGGATACATGAAGTACTTTAAAATCTCCTGGTAAATGGCTGTGTTGACTTTGGACTTGATAAAACACAGTGGACCAACACCAGCAAATGACATGGCATCTTAAACCATCACAGACTGTAAAAACTTCACACTGGACTTCATGCAATTTGGATTCTGTCACTCTCCACTCTTCGTCCAGGCTCCTAGACCTAATCCCAACTAAGACGCTGCTAAGGTTGTCTCTGGTTAAGGAGTGGATTGATACTTGGAATCCAACAGATGTAGTCAATTTTCCTAATGCCAACTGTGTGCAGGAGCTTTTGATGCGCTGACTCCAGTCCTGGTGAAGCTCTCCCAAGGTCTTGAATCAGCTTGGCTTGACTGTTTTGACTGCAGTCATCCCTGTTGCTTTTACACCTTTTCCTACCACACTTTTCCCTTCCAGGTAACTTTCCATGAGTATCCTTCAACAGCATTTTCATGAGTATGCTGCAAACAGTCCGCACTTTAAACAATGACCTTCTGTGACTCTCCTTGTTGGGGGGGGGGGGGGGGATGGGGGGGGTTGTTGTTTATCATCCTCCCCATGTGTGTTCTGAACTAGACAGTGAGAAACGCATTCAAGTCAAACCGGGTGAGAGGTTTAAAACAGATCTGCATTTACAGAAGACTTCAAGCTGAATATGGTGATGAGCCACAGCAAAACATTTGAATTGTGCAAACATTTTAAACAAGGCTGTATGTCCATGCATGACGATCTGTAAGAACTGTACACACAATCTTTCACAAACATCATTTAAACATTACAGGAAATTCTCTGGGAGTTATCCCTTGTTCAGTCCTGGCCTTTTTATCCATGTATAAACTTCAGCATGCATCCAAATATTTTTCATTTTGTTATTTACTTGCACTTTTTTGTACACAGCTGCATTATTTCTGACATCTTTACATTTTTTTCAACACCTTACCACTAATTTAATGAGTGCTGTAAAAAATAGACATTATATGACCAAAAGTATGTGGACAGGATTTGCATTACCCAACCACGCTGGAGAGAGAGAGAATTAGCGAGCTAATATAAGCCCTGTACCTTTGATAGTCAAGTACATTTAAAGGTGAGTTCTTTTGTACTTTTACTCAAGTGCACAAGTAAATGAAAGACTTAAATAATATTTGCCTCACGGAATCTCTATTTTTACTCAAGGCCAGGATTTGTTTACTGAAATGTGACACTGTGACAGGAAGACACAAACCAGTTTGTAAAATTCTGTCCCGCTCCTGTCAACTGTAAGTGATGATATTGTAAAATGAAAGCGTTTAGGAGTGACATCACCTCAACCACAAAGGTCAGGGCTGATGAGTATTGAAATATGTAGCACGATCTCCTACACTAGTCACTAGTCCTGTACATAGGGAGCCTCATGAAATAGGTCAAGCAACTCCACAGATCACTATTCGTTTGCTTTGGGGGTACAAAGCAGGAGAAATCTTGGTTTAGAGATTGCTGGGGGGATGAAATCCAGTTATCTGAACAAACTCTGACTTCAACCACACTAAACATTCTTGAAGAACAATTGCAATGTCTATTCTTGCTGAAATATTCATTGCCCCATATAAATTAACACAAGTAAAATGTTTAAGCCTTTCTAAATGGGTGATTTACAACAGCCAATGTTCACGCTGTGGACGTGAATATAACCATTCAACCACAGAATCAGTATCTGGGTTCATGGGGTTTTGCACATTTGAGTCTGGGTGCAATTGACTTGCAAAAGAAAAAAATTCTTATTTTCTCACAGCAATGATTCGGGGGATTTTGAGGTCTTAAAGGGGACCTATTATGCAAAATCTTATTTTTATACATTCAAATGGGTCTCCAGTGTGTGTGTGAGAGAGAGAGGGAGAAAAAGAAATGTGTTGTTTTTTTTGCCATGTCCCCTGCTTTTGGTCCTTTTTCCATGTTTTTTTTATTTGTCATGGCTTTAAACAAGCCAATAAGATTTCCCCCCTATTATAATGTTATAAGATGACCTTGTCTGAAATTTGGAACAGGATGCTGAAGCATTAAAATACACAGTTAAAGAAACAGTAACATATAGTAGCACCTTTGTCGCAAACTAAATTCAGACACAACTTGTTTACTTCCTTATGTACAAGAGTTGGTTGTCATAGTACTCTCTTGCCAACCCAAGTGGAAGAGGAAAATATCTTTCAGGTCAACACTTAACTCCATCAGCACAAGCACACCTGATAAGGTCAAAGATAAAATAGTTTTATTTGGAGTCTCATAGTAAAGGTAGGCCTCAACTTGCAAGACAACTTGTTGGCAGTATGTACAACATACCTGTAATTTCCATGGAATGGAATAAAAGCACAATATTTCATACGCACTCTTTAAATGAAACCAAGCATTCCCTAGGCAGGCAGGTTCACGGGGAAGGTAATTCCATCAAGACAATTACATTTAAGAGTATACAGTGCCACATACTACGTACTGAAATGGACAAACTTAAGCATTACTGCTTTTGAACTACACGGTAACATTCAACTTCTTGAAGGAAGTTTACCTGTATTAAAAAGTTGTCCTCTTTTGGCCAAGCAGATTAAAAATCCAAGTTCCAAAACTATGTAGTCAGGATATGGAAAAGTCATGGCCAGCTACTTCCATTCATAATCTCAGGCAAAAAAAACGACACATTAACAAAATACATCCTTAACATTCCATTAAATAAACAAATTCAGCAACAGATATTTGCCAAAAAGGGGAGAACACAAGTCTTCCAAACCAGGATCACAAAGCCAACATACTCTTGTGTTCTTTTAAAAAGCACCATTGTATATCTCATGGAAAATTAGAAATATTACAAATGTAATTTTTTATTATTATTATTATTATTATTATTATTATTAAATGCCTTTTTTCCTCCCTCTATCTCATAGCTCATTTGGGAAAGATAATGGTTTGTTGCTTTACATTACTTGCTGCATGACTATTTGAAGAGGCTGAAAAATATTGCAGTGTTAAAACTGCCAAGCTGCCACGCCTTGGAGGAAAATGAAGCTTCGCTTGATCCACGCACAAAGTGGCATCAGTGTTGAGAGATGAAAGGCTGAACCTTTCTGGCCTTTCTCAAGACACTCCCCCAGGTTTCTGAACACACAGGAGAAAAGAGAGGAACGAGTTGTGGGAGGGTGAGATAGAAAGGGACGAGGATGGAGGAGAGAGTCTGACAGCCAGGACGGATTCGTCTAGCTCGGTTCCGCCCGCAGCTTCTTCCTGGTGGGCGGCTCCTCGGGCTCAGATTCGGAGCTGGAGTCAGAACCACCGTCGAAAGCCGACACGGCGCTGCCTTTAGGGTTGGTGTACAAGCTGCTGTCTGATGAGTAGCTGGCCTGCAGCTGTGTGTTCCCCTTGGCCTTCTCTAGAGCACGGACTGGTGGTGCCAAGAAACAAAAACACAAAAACTTAATGAGGCATTTGCTTTTTCACTTTCAACTCAACAAAGCTATTTCAACAAAGAAAAACTTTATTTATCTAGTTTTCTAACTAGTTTTATCAGATAGATAAAACTAGTTAGAAATCACTATTTTTTTGTTGCATATTCCCACATCACTTTTCCCCCCTCTCAGACTCATGTCCACTGATGAATGTCTATGACATTGTCAGGATTCTACCCCTTACTTTTCCAGTTCTCACCTGAGCACTTTGTATTGCTGCTCATGCAGTGTTATTAACTTCAGACGGGTTTCTAAGACTGCTGTAACAGTCACATCCCTAGCAGTAGTAGAAATAATTCTGAAGTACTGTCTTTTCACTAGATGTAAAGCCTTCAAAGCTTATTTGACAGTAAAGTCAATAATAAACCTTCCTTTCAGACTAGGAACCACAATATATATATACACACAATATACTGTGTGTGTGTGTGTGTGTGTGTGTGTGTGTGTGTGTGTGTGTGGCTGACAGTTTGCATACACTGCCTGGCCAAGAAAAAGTTCTCTCATTATTATATAAACTTTTTATTATTGTTATTTTCCACAAATGTACAACTGTGTGGCCATAAGAAAACCACTTGTTAGTGAGACTAATTAAAAGAAAAAAGAAAAAGAAAAAAAAAGGGAGCACAAACAGTGGACTTTGGAGCAATGGGAAACGGTCATGTGGTCTGATGATTCCAGACTGACTACTTCAGCACGATGAGAATGTCAGGATAAGAAGTGACACCCATCATGCATAGTGCCCACTGCAAAAGCCTGTGGAGGCAGAGTTATGATCTGCTTCAGTTGGTCATGTCTAAGCTCAGCAACTTCGTGTGCAAAACTAAGTGAGCTGACGACCTCAATGTACTGAATGACCAGGGTGTCACATTAATGCATTTTTTTCCCCTTTCCCTGATGACAAGCATATTCCTGGACACAAAGTATGGTTCTGGGAGCATGAGAAAAAATTCACATGTGAGCTGGCCACCACATTGTGCATCATAAGCTAAGCTAAAGGTGATGAAAGCAAATATTAGCGTGTGTAAATTTTTCTGTGGTCAGGCATTGTATATACTTTTTAGAAAAGAGAAATTTCTCACCTCTACCAATTTAAAAATAAAAATAAAAAAAAAACAACGGGAAAAAAAATTACAGTGAAGAAAGAGTTCCGCTAGTGAGCAAATGTTTATAATTGAAACAAAGAATGTTGTGAATATTGAAAGTTAACTAAAATTAGGCTAAACCATGGAAGATCTACCTAAACAGGACATTACAAAAATCCACAACTATGTACACACTTTGTGACGTGCTAAAACAGTCAGTTTGTCTTATAAAAGCATAAACCGTGGTGTTAATCCCTACTTATACTGGGCTATTAGTATAATGATTACTATAAGAATGTTAGATGATGACTACCCTCACGTTTTAAGAGGAATGCCGAGGTGATCATGCTTTGTGACTCATGTAGTCTAACAGATGCCAACATTTCTAATAAGAAATTCTCAGCAGGCAGGGAAAATAAACAGAACATTTTCCAAAAAAACATTAGCATATGTCAGTAGAAGAGAGGACTAGAAGACTCAGATATGTGGTGTGATCTAGTTAATAATAAGACATTCCTCCATTTGTAAGTTGTGAGTTTAAAGATCAAACTACAACCAACGTCAGCACAAGGAAGTTAAAAATAACTGCACTCAGAAGCTGAGAAATCAGGAAAAAAAAAGCCTTCAGGTATCTTCAGCACTGCCATAGCAAGGGCTTGAAATCACAAAAAAAAAAACCTACAGTTGATGTGGTACTTCCATAGATAATGGGAAACAGACATTTTTTGAGCAGCGTGGTAGATTTGACTGAAACCCAGTGGCAATATGGCACCAGTACCAACATAATCGGTATGTACTAGAACCGAATCTGACTTCGGTGCCACTTAAATGCCAGAGTGATCGATTGAAATTTCCGTCCTCTGGTTCTTGTACATGAGAAGCATCATCACCCTCACTGCACGTGAAAATCATTTCCCGACTAAGAAAATGCACATGAATGCGAGTCGGCACTAATAACACAATTCCAACTTCTGTTGCAGAAAAATTGCAGAAATTTAAAGCTGGTGTATTGCATACCAAGAATACCAACCCTTTGCTGTTAATGGTGTTAAATTATTGCATTTGGGTCAGGTACTATGTAAATGAGTGGTTTGTACTTACTCATGTTTTAAACCTTTAAATATAAATAAATAATAAATAATAATATAAAAATAAAAAGCCGTTCTTAATGTTATCCACCATTTTTTAAGGATCGTTTCAGACACCAGTATTGTAAAAAACCAAAATGATACCCAACCCTACTAGTAAGTATACCCTCATCTTGTAGGCATTGTTGTTAAAGCATCTGTGGCTCACACCTACCCTGCTGCTCCAGCATAGCATTCTGCTTCTTCAGGTCATCGATGTCCTGTTGGTGCGTATGGTTCTTGCGGCGCATGTACTGGATATACTCTGTGGCTTTGTCTAAAATCTGAGCTCTGGAAGCCTGTTTAACAAAGTTGCATCACACGTTTGAATCATTAACACATTTACCATACATACATTTATCAACATGACAAAATAATCGTTGTACAAAGATTAAGTTGCAGCAAACAGTCTTAGAATAAAAGGCAAATTTGTAATTACTAAAATTAGTTACTAAAGCTACAAGGGGTGTTCAAGTCAAACCAGAATGAATTTTCTCAGAAATAAGGGCGTAAAACTGACCGACATTTACACAAGACCTCAATGAGCTTGATGGCACGGAGGTGGCTCGGGGCCCACTGTAGTCATCCCTGTGAATATCCTGCGAGTGAATCAGCTGATCCTTGAAAATCTACGGATACCTTGCCACCGACTTGTGGAGAGACGCATCTGTCTGTGGGAACTGTACACACAATCATTCAGAAACACCATGTGCACATTACAGGGGTTATAGACACATCCCCTGTAAAGTCCTGAACTCGCTCCAAGCTATTTCCACATTTGTACCAATTAAGGGGTTCCTGGGAGGCCAGTGTTTCAGACATGAAGAAGGCAGTCTGACAATGGCTCTGTCGTACAGAGTAAACGTTCTACCTTGATATTATCGAAGCACTAGTGAAACGCAATCAAACGTCCTGGTTTGACTTGAACATCCCTCGTACATTTTCAATTTTACTTACTGAACAACACTATTCAGTCGGTAATCCCAAAATCAAATGTCTTGAAATTAAATGTAAACTTCAAATCAAGCTTTTGTATTGAATGTGTGGTGGCCTGGGATACTAGTTTTTCAACCTTTTCTACACTGATTCTAAATATACACGTTTCCAAAACATTTCCTGCTTCAGCAATAAGTTAAAGCATATTAAAAAGTCAAGCTTCCCCTAAAGGTTAAAAGGAAGGAAATTAAGCTTACTTCAGCTACACTTCTACAGCATGTAGTGATCGAACAAAATGATCAAAGTCTGATGTTCACTCCATTAGGCGTTTAGCTAAGTTAGTCAAGATAGACTGACTTAAGACACAAAGTAAATACAAATATTTTCATATAATTTTGCTGAAATAGAGATCGTCCCAAAAGTGTACATACAGACATACAAATCACATCTGGCACACATTTGATGAGAATTATTTGAATATCCTCTTGAGACCCGAATGTCCTCATACCATATGAGGACATGACATTTACTCCAAACATCAATGTCATATATATATATCTCTCTCCTTGTACCATCCTCATATCATATGAGGACTGTTAGGTATAATTTTTTGCCAAACTTCTTCCTGGTTAAAGACATACAGTAGTTATCAGCTATGAATAAAGAGATAGAGTCAGTAAAAATTGCTATGTCCACAACAGTAGGGTCCGGGCCTCAGGAGGACATGGTAGTCTTTTATGAGAAGCATTCTTTCTTTCCTCAGATTTTTGTGGTTTCCAATTGCCACCCTAATTGTGAGTGTTTCTAGCCACTCCCCCGCATCAGCAACAACTACACATGCTTCCCTCGAAACATATGAAGCCACTGACCTCATTATTTTCCCAACTGCTGCTCACTCACAGTGAGGGAGCAGTGTAACACACTCAGAGGAGGGAAAAAAAAAAAAGCTATCTACACCTGTCTGCTTGCATGAGTTTGACTTGTCCATGTGCTCTCTCCCTATGAGGACACAGCTAATCTGCTTTAGGCTCCTGGCTACAGATGGCTTTAGCATCAGAGAACTGAACTAGCGATCTCTGAAGGATATTTAATTAGACTGCCTTTAACTTTGATTATGGCACATGTTTGGTGGCCAGTTCATGTGTGAATATGATCCCTCACACTTCCAGAACCACTCTTCAACAATTAGGATACCGTCTATGACCGTGCCATCAGAGAAGAAGGGGGAGGGGGAAAAAAAACAAAAAAACAATTGATATAATAAACTGGTCATTCAGGTTGTCAGCTGACCTACTTTTTTAATGCCACAAAGTTGCTGAGGCTAGACCTGACCAACTAAACAGTACAGTGGGCACTATGCATGATGGGCGCATCGCTTAAGATGCTTCCCCTTTTTATCTTGACGCACCAGTGACTCTGGAATAGGTTCGATCTGGGCTCATCAGACCACATGACCATTTCATATTGCTCAAGTGGTTTACTTATGGCCACTCTTGGAGAACTGTTTAGTGGCAATCTTATGAGTTTATCAGACCAAATGACCTTTTTCCATTGTTGATCTTTTTGCTCCCTAACAAACTAAAGCCTTTCCTCACCATTTAGCTTTACTCTGATCGTGTACAATTGACAGCTCAGAACAGTTTTTAATCCAGTAATTTTAGCAATCTCCTGAATTGTTTTCCTTGCCTCATGCAGGCCCTTTTGACAGTGTACATGTGCATTTATTTGAATACATATGCTTATTTCTGATTTATTAAATGTGATGTCAAATATTAATAAATATAATGTTGCCCTTTTTACAGCAACATTTTCCCAAACCACCACACATCTTACTGCAATCATTTTTATAAATGTTGCAGCTAATATAGAACACAAAGAAGACAGAATGAGAGATGTCCTCTAACCTTCTCTCCTTGTAAAGCAGGCACAGAGTCACGTAAACTGTGAAAGCTGTCTTTGATGTGGTCCCTGCGTTTGCGCTCCAGTGCGTTGTGGTGTGCCCGCTTGTCTGCCTGCAGTTTTAAATAAAACAATGCATGTTCTTATACAGATACAAAAACAGACACAAATAGTATAATTACTACAGCATACTTATAATTCCGCTAACGAGGTACACTGCCCAAGAACTATGACTTGACCTTCACTGAACTTCAAAGTAATCATGCGATCTCCAAACTCCAATTTGGAGAAGCAAATCAGTGTTAACTTTTATTCAATTTCTACATATTCAATATATTTACATATATATAATATATTTAAGTTTTCACACTCCCTGAACCCTTGCCACATTTTGCCATGTTACATCCACAAACGTACATATATTTTACTGCAATTTTTTATATCAGACCGACACAAAGTGGCACATAATTGTGAAGTAGAAGGAAAATAATAAATGGCTTTCAAAATGTCTTACAAATTAAAATCTGAAAAAGTGTGGTGTGCATCTGTATTCAGCCCCTTTTACTCTGATACCCCTAACTTGAACTTTGAACTTGAACTTTGAACTTAAATCCAGTGCCTTCAGGCATCACCTAATTAGTAAATAGAATCCACCTGTGTGTAATTTAATCTCAGGATAAATCCAGCTGTGGAGTCCTCAGGCATTCGTTAGAGAACATTAATAAACAAACAGCATGATTGGTGTTTGACAGACCTCAACTGACAGGCCGGGCAAGGAGATCATAAATAGGAGAAGCAGTAAAGAGGTCCATGGTAACTCAAGAGGAGCTGCAGAGATGCATAGATCAGGTGGGAGAATCTGTCCACAGGATGTGGACTTTATGGAAGAATGTTAAGAAGAAAGCCATTGTTGAAAGAAAGCCATAAGTCGTCATGTTTGCAGTTTGTAACAAGCCTTTGGGGGACACAGCAAACGTGGAAGAAGGTGCTCTGTTCAGATGAGACCAGAATTTAACTTTTAGGCCTAAATGCAGAGCGCTATGTGTGGCGAAAAACTGACACTGTGCATGGTGGTGGCAGCATCATCATGTTGTGGGGATGATTTTTTTTTTCAGCAGGGACAGGGAAGCTGGACAGAGTTGATGGGAAGACTCTGAAACAGAGGTTCACCTTCCAGCAGGACAACGACCCTAAACATACAGCCAAACCTATAAGGTAATGGTTTAGATCAAAGCCTATTCATGTGTTAGAATGGCCTAAAGTCCAGACCTGAATCCAATTGAGAATTTGTGGCAAGAATTGAAAATTGCTGTTCACAGACGCCTTGCATCCAATCTGACTAAGCTTGAGCTATTTTGCAAAGAAGAATGGGCTAAAATCTCTAGATGTGCAAAGCTGGTAGAGATATACAGCTGTACTTGCAGCGAAAGGTGGTTCTACAAAGTGTAAGTATTTTGAGATAATTATTTGGAAAGAATTTTGAAAACCTTTTATCATTATTCTTCCACTTCACAATTATGTGCCACTTTGTGCTGGTCTGTCATATAAAATACATTTAGGTTTGTGGTTGTAACGTGACATGTCAGTCAGAGCTACTGTAGATTCTTAGATTCCTGTTCTTGGTCTATGATAGGGGCGAGCTCGTTAACACTCAGCTACTCAGGGGGCCCAAACTAAAATTTTTGTGCATATAGTTTTGTGCCAAATCAACTTAGACTACATAAAATGGGCCACAAGCAAACCGCACTTAGACCAGCTTACTTAAGTTCAGCCTCAGAATATTTTGTCTGTAGTTCATTTTGAGTTTCACCTCATTACTGTCTAGTGAAAAGTGTTCACTTCATATCTGTTATATGGATAAAGAACACACTGTACATTGGTAGCTGCAGTTTTTTCATCAGGTCTTGGATAGAAAATAAGTGCAAAAGTAAACAATGGCTGTCAGTGTTGTGTACTTCAGTGAGCAAGCAGGGTTCTATAGGCTGGCCAGCCATTTTTTTAAATCCCCATGTTGAATTATTTCCTTTAAAAACAGGAAGGGGCGTTAAAGAGCTTGACTGATTTACATAACATCCCATAGAAGTGGAGATTTGAGACACCTTTGATGAATGCCAACATGCTTTTAATGGTAACTTGGTGAAATACATACATATGGAGCAGCAAAGCATTTAGAAAGAAAGTTTTATCAATGCTTATCTAGTTTCCTAAAATATTTATTTGTATCTTTTACAGAGATATTGTTGACAGAGATGGTAAATAATTATCTTCCTAGATTTAAAATGTCAGTGTGCATTTTACAACTTCAGCCATGACGCTATTGTTGATGAGCAGCTACCATGGTACTGAAGGATGACAAAGAGCCCATGAAGGAAAGAGAGACAATTTCCTGGTCAGTAAAATGCATCTACTGTTACTTGTAAAATGTAAAAGTGTATTTTTTTTCCCTTAATCACAAATGCATGTAATATACTATGCATTTTCCTTACTGTTAAAAAAAAACCCTACCCTAAAAAATATATATATATATTTTTTTATATCCCAGGTGGTACTGTAGGAGTAAATTTAAAAGTTTGTTTAGAAAGTAAAATAGCTTTTGGTTTAAATTCAAGTTCAATAATAAACTCCTGTATTTTACATTAGTTTATATTGTTTAATGCTGCTTTTGGTTTTTAAGAGAGAAAACTAATGCTATAAGGAATGATATATGGTTAATTAATTAATTACTTATCTTCAATTCAGTTGTGAAGCTGGTGAATAAAATTAAGATATACAAGTTATCACAGCCTTTTTCTTTTCATTTTAAATGTTCAATTGTAAAAATAATACATTATTATAAAATGTAATATTGAATCGGGAGATTTATAAAATTGTGATA
The DNA here is from genome assembly GCA_030068275.1 of Clarias platycephalus. Classification (NCBI taxonomy): domain Eukaryota; kingdom Metazoa; phylum Chordata; class Actinopteri; order Siluriformes; family Clariidae; genus Clarias; species Clarias platycephalus. The sequence continues at coordinate 20,865,386 of JAQQZT010000005.1, forward strand.
CTTACAGAACCATAATATTAATCGAATCAGCACCTGGATATCATAATATCGTATCAGGTGGTGACTGGTGATTCCCATTTCTACTAAACAACCCTTAAATGTCCCTGTCACGTACCCCACCCTCTCCCAAATAAACTAACTGACCTTTTCCCCCGCCCCTCAACCAAGAGATGGTGTTTACAAGTTTTACAACCATGTTTGCTGTAGAGGATGCACACATCTAGGGGCAGGAGACAGATGTTCTAGAGAGCATTTCAATGAATAAACAAGCACAAATAAAGGTTTTCCTTGGAAAACAAAAATCAGCTGATTAAATTAAAACTGTAAAAATTATTTTAGACCTGCAATTGTACCAATTCTACGATCATAAGGCGTAGAAACAGGTAGAGGTAGCAGGTCTGGCTCGGGCTACTGAAGAAACGCAAGGCACTCTAGATAAGGGCGTTTGGCAAATGTTGGAAATGTAAATGAGATGGTGTTTACAAGTTTTACAATGATGTTTGCTGTAGAGCATGACACAACTGGCTGGTCAGATGCTCTAGAGAGCATTTAACTGGATAAACAAGTACAAGTACTTACCACTGTAAAGGTTTTGCTTGGAAAACAAAAATCAGCTAAGAAAATGAAAACTGCCAAAAGTCTCTCAAGTTGTTTTAGATATGTGATTGTACCAGTGATCATAAGGCAGATGAACAGGTAAAGGTACAGGTAAAGGTGGCCGGTCTGGCTTGGGCAACTGTGGTAAAATTATATATATAAATTAGTTTACCATATTTATAATCTAGGCTCAGACATTTCTGTTCTCAGATATTGATGTCAATGTATTTTTCTGTGCTAACATTATCTTTACAGGATTTGGGCAATCAAGCAGTCTAGTGGACATGTATTGCTGCAAAAACGACCTGCAGTGAACATGTTTAATACAATAATGATTACAGCTAGCAGGCATCAGGCAGGTAATCGAGCTAAAGGCCACATGAGGAGCAGGAAGACAGGAGGAGGAAGACAGGAGGAAGAAGACAGGAGCAGCAATACAGAGAGCGCAGAAGCGCTTCCGAGCTCAATAGTTAGCAAATCGGCTACATACCACTGGGAGAAACCTCGACGAATCTTCCTGTAAAAATAAATAAATAAAATAAGTCGACTTAAGTGGGAATAAAAGAGACACAACTCGGAATACAGATAAAATGTATAGACCCAGTCACACACTCGAACTATATAGGAAATCACGTGTAAAACAGCGCTAGCTATCTCTAGCATCCTGGAGGCTAGCTAGCCTGTGACTGAAGCACGCGCCTCATCCATAACACACACAGACACTGGAGTCTAATCATAGAGCTCGACCTACATCACTGTCAACTTCGATGTCATCGTTATCACTCATTCTCTGAAATCGCCTGAAATCTCACTCGTATTCCGAGCAAACACCACCGCTCCACTGCGAGACAAGAGGGACTCGCGCAGACGTGTACACGTGACTGTGCGACAACGCGAGGTGCGCGCATGCGCCGCAGCGCGAAGCATGCTGGGCTTTAGGGTTCTTAAAGAAACCCCGCTGGTAGGAAAGAGATCGCCAGTAATGAGGTCACGACTTACTAACGCGTCGGAACGGGATCATTAGGTCGTGGCCGTAACAAAACAGAAACGGAAAGTAATGTATCCAGTACTCAGGTGTGAAATGAAACTGCTGATGACAGGATCATAGGCACCAAAGGGACATTTTTGAATATGGGCCACAAAGGCCATCTTTCTGGTCCGATCCCACAGAAAAGCCAATTCAGCACAATATGATAAAAGAGGTCAATCTTGACCACGATAGAAAGGCATCATATGTGATTAGACTGTCACCTTGCCCCTCCAGAGTCAGAGATTGATTCCTGCCTCGGGTCAGTGTGCATTGAGTTTTCATGTTCTCCCAGTGCTTGGTATGTTTCCTCCCACAGTCCAGATTAGACTGGACTATTACTGGATTAAATTTCCAAATTGTGCATAGTGTGCATCATTGAGCAGGCAACCCAGCCACTTACATAATTGCCACATAAACTATGGATATACAGTATATTTCCAGGGTGGGGATTATCCGGTGCCCGATGTGTATATACTGTACTGTATATATACTGTATATACCCATAAACTCAAATAGTCAAGAACTTCAGTTAGACAGCCAGATGTAGCCATTTCCCTCATTACTTCAATGACGAATCAAGCAGATAAAAGGCTTGGAGGTGGATCTGAGTGTTATATTTGCCTTTGGTAGCTCTTTACCTGTGCTGTCAACACAAGGTCCAAAGAGGTGTCTATGCAAGTGAAGGTGGCTATTAAAAGGGTAAAAATGTGCAAAAACATTCAGGTTGGCCAATACAACCGTTTGGAACATTCTACATAATAGAAGGGATTAACTGGCAAGCTCAGCATCAGTAAAAGACCTGTAATTGATACAGGATGGATGGATGGATGGATGGGTCAATGTATTAATAAAATAGTGTTTTATAACAAATGAAAGAAGCAATTAAAAATTCCAAATAATAATAAATCATGCATTGTTTTACATGATTGTGCAACAGGAACTTAACAACTGCACCAAGCACTAATCATGTCTTTTTGGCACATGAATCATGCTACCTCTTGCTTTGTCTCTGACCTTTTTTACTAAAGGTGGAGTGACATGACAATGAATGACAACTATCTACCAGACTTACAATCGAACCGCAATCCCAAACAACCTGACACAGGCATGCTGCTCAGTAAGGCAAGGGGTATAATCTTCATTACACTGTCCACAGATAGGGACCCATTCTCTGTGTATGTGGAGGCACTCTGTGCCAAATGTAGATGTCCGCTAAACCACATTCCCTCCTGCACAACAATATTGGATATACTGTACACTTATCGGTCATAATTTTATAACACGGGCAATGGCATATTCCAATAAACGGGCAATGGCAATTTCTTGTAGAGGCTATTTTGTTAAATAAAATTAGTTTGAAAAAAAGTGTTAGATTCTTCCATGTATGGAGACTTGTATGGAACGCCATGTAGTCTGTGATGCAGTCTGTCATGCCGTTAATATCTTTCCCAGATGGATCACACAACACCTCCCAGACTATGGTGTCAAAGCAGATCTGTAGCAGCATCCTTTGACCACCTTCTTGTGAATTTCTTTGTCACAGAATGCTTGTAGGTAGCAGATAGGTATTTGGGTTTCAGTAAATCCAACAAAAGCATGAATTATGCATGAATTTCAGCATGTCACTGAAATCATGAATGACACTAATAGCTTTGAACCATAAAAAGAAGAGTTAATTATATACAGAAACAAGACACCTGTTAAAAGCACCGCTATACATATTTGTAAAAAAAACAAACAAGAAAAATCCTTTTGTAAACTACACCAAAGATACCAAAGTGCACATAATCCTGCTGCAAACCCACTAACCAGTAGTTCCTGCTTATTTTTTCTCAGAGAAATTATACAAGAATTTTCCCTCCCGCTGAGGGTCTGAATGTGGCGTCCCAACAACTATAACTCTGTTAGCCAGAGCCAAATTATTTACATCAAAAATATTTTTAATTTGTAAATGTTATTTTTGATGAGAGGCAGCTCCTTGGCAAAATGGCATTTAGGATATCAAGGGGAAGGTCAAGCTCCCTTTAATCCCCACCACACCTTGAAGTGCATGCTTATACAGTATAACGTTATTATAAATAAATAAATAAATAAATAAATATTATGCCTTTCTCATGCCAGTAACTGCCTGAAGTTGATACTATACCACTGGAATTGATACAAGATCAACAGTGCTAAGGTAGCAGGCAGAGTGCAGTCAATCTAGTCTTTATACTATGAGATATCTGCTTAAAAAGCAAAGTCCTAAAACAATGATAAATGCTTTTTGATATACAAACACTTGATGATAATTTATATTTTAAAAAAGTGATGGAAAGAAAAGAAAAATAAAAACAATACAAATTTATTTTTTTTATCCATTTACCAGGAAATGCTCGTTTTCTATTCAAAATTTTTGTCTGCAATTAGGCGCCCCCTCGTGGCCAAAGCTCAAATGAGCAGTGACGTCACTTTTTGTATACAAATGTGCAATACCATATTTTAGGATCTCCTTTGAAGACAAACGCTGCCTGAGGCGATTTGAAAATAGCCTTAGCTATGCTTAAGATGTAACATCTCATTAAACATTATACCTGTTTATATTCTTCATTTTTTCAAAAGTCTATTTATTTTATAAAATGTGTATTGCAAAACTTAGGAGCATCTTACTGTATCTGTATCTGATGCAGAAAAGCTAGTTCATGCATTCATGACCTCCAGACTGGACTATTGTAATGCATTACTAGGT
>JAQQZT010000005.1:20876222-20889961 GCA_030068275.1 Clarias platycephalus
GAAACTGGTCTCCTCGGTCCCCAGACGTCTGTTGAGTGTTGTAAGAAGAAGGGGAGATGCCACACAGTGGTGAAAATGGCCTTCTCCACATCATTGCATTCAGTTTTTATTCACAATTTGTTTAGTGTCCCAACTTTTTTGGAATCCGGTTTTGTAATACATGGTGCTGCTGAGAGCTCTGATTGACAGCCAATACCTGATACTTATCTGAGCCTGGTATTGTCTTACAAGCCTTTTGCCTGCCAAATCTCCCAAATAAGTCTTATATCAACGAAACTGCTTTAGGCTACAGACTATGTGCTCACAGCAGCACAGACGTTTTTATATGAAACTCAAGATTTTGGAAACTCATGTTTTTTAAATCCTCAAACCAATCCATGTGGCACTAACAATTATGCCATGATTGAAGTCATATGGATCATGCATTTTCCCCAACTTAATCTTTGATGTAAACATTACCCAAAGCTGTTGACCTGTAACTGTGTGATTTGATGCCCTGCCACATGATCAGCTCATTGAATATCTGCATGAATAAGTAGGTGTACAGGTGTTGCGCTGTAATTAAAGTGGACAGATAACATATATGAATGCAACTCTAGAGGAGTCATCGTGTGATATAGTAGAAAACATTTGCACCATCTGTCTTTTTTGTTGTTTGCAGTGTAACGATGAGCCGGGACTTTTGATTGCGCAGAATAACAGACCACATTTATGAAAGTAAAAGCTTTCTTTATTTCTCCATATTCTCTCTATATAAACACTAAACTAATGCACTTATCCCAGCGTTTCACTAGTGCTTGGATGCCATCAAGGTAAAAAAGTTTCTTAATAAAATGTGGAGCAAGGTCAGGACTGTACGGAGGATGTGGCAATAACTGTGCCACATGTGCAAGTGGTGTTTGTGAATGATTGTGTGTACAGTGGCCACAAATAGATGCACCTGTTTAGCAAAGTTGGTGAAAGAATCTACTTGCTGAATGTTCACAGGGACGACTGCAGTGGGCTTCGAGCCATCTAATCATTCATGGATGTACGGCCTTCTTTAAAATGTATGCACCATTCAAATGTTTTACTGCAGCTAAGAATCTCAGAATGTCAATCGCGTTCCCTCCTTCATTCATGAGAAATGTCATCAGAAGTCCCAGTTTGACTTGAACAAGTTTGGGGCTTACTGTGTAATTCTACGATTTGATATCATTTGTTAAGTGTCTTTTTCTTTTTCTTTTTTTTTTTTTTTTACCAGTAGTGATAATGATTTCCAAGAAGTGGCCAGAGAGTCTTGGCAGAGAACCAAGCGTAGCTCTTTGTTCTGATTCTTGTGAGCATCTCAATGAGTGTGTGAATGCAAAACAAAACATAGTGACATTTATTGAAAGTGTTCGCAGAATTATCAGGCAGAAAAACTTTTTCACATTGCTGGTTGCACACATGAGGCACTTTGTATAGTACACATGTAGATGATATTTCATGCTATTTTAAAGTTTTTACAGTTTCATTAGGTCAGGTCTCTGTAGAAACCATATGAAATAAAAATTGTTATACAAAAGAATTCTCTTTTACATTAAAACATTTGTAGTTTTACAACATGCTGTATAGAAATGATTTAACATGCTTTGATTTTCATTTAAATGCTTAAAATTTTCTTTATTTGGGTCTTACAGTCCAGATTTATTGGCAAACTGAACCAGACATGCCTCTTTAAAAACCCTGTCTCGTAACAACTATACAACACTGGTACACTATCAGTGAAAAGTTTGAACACATCTTTTAATTTCATGGTCTTTCCTGATTTGTATTTGTTTCAACACTGTAAAACTATCCTGAAGGAACTCAAAATATGCAATAATCTCCTTTGAACAGCTGATATTGAGATGTGTCTAATATTTATGCTCCGTGAAGCTTTCATAACAGGTCTAATCCGAGGTGCTGGTTGTTAATTGGTGATTTCTGAGGCTGGAAAACTCTAAATTTTTGTGTTTTTGGTCTTGCTTTCCCGGGATGATCTTTATGAGATGAGTTTCATCATGGTGCTTGATGGGTTTTGCAAATGCACTTGTTTTTGCAAGAACTGTTCCAGAACAGTTGATCTTCATGTTTTAAAATAATAACTGACTGTTGCCTTTACTAAATTACTAAATTACATAATGTCATATGGGTTATTTCATAGTTTTGAAATATTCAGTATTGTTCTAGAATGTAGAAAATAAATTACACAACAAAAAAACATTAAAAATAGAAATTTGGTATTGGTACTGCATATCAAATAATTGCACTGAAATATACAGTACTGCATACATTTTTGGAAACAGTTGCACAAGGAGTAAAATGATGCACAGAAGTACTGATTTGGCTGAGTGCTGAAACCCAGTTGAATTATGCCAGGGGGACGGCATAGTGACAATAAAACACCATGTGATTGCACAGAGAGTTCACAGCCAAGCCTTTGAAAAGAAGAAACAAGGGGCGTAGAGAAAGTGTCAAAGAGAAGACCAAGAGTAGGCAAGAGAGCAAGTGAGAGAGGGAGAGCGAGAGAGAGAGAGAGAGAGATTTTTGAGGTGCACCACATTTTGTAGACTAGCTTCATGTACTCAGTCAAAAAAAAAGGTAAGAAAAGGCATTTGCTGTATTTTTAATGGATAATTGTTGCCTTTCACCCATTTATTCATAAAACCAACAAACAAACAAAATATTTATTGAAATCCATTATATCCAATGCATGAAATTGATTTGATAATTTTCAAGTTGAAATTTAAATGACTTTGCAAAGTTCTAAGAGTGCACAAGATATTTCTGTAGATCTTAGAACTTACCTGAATGCCTAGTTTCCAGCCTGATTCATCCTATTCAGGATTTTCTGTTTTGTTAGATGCACTTGACTTACTCGGACCATTTTAGACAGAGGGTACATTCTTTCTTGTTTTACTAAATTTTGAAAGTAGAATAACTTGCAAAATGTGTAGCAGAGTGTAACTGATCAAAGCACTGTAAATGCAAGTCCGTGGTGATTTGTGAGCAGGATCATGTGAATGGATGTTGTTATCTCCTTCCCCTTAACAGCAGCATGATAGTTTTTTTGGCTTGAATGTCTTTCGGCATAGAGCATGTCTAGTAGAGAGTGATGTAACCTCCTCTTCACTTTCTCTAGCAGCTATCTAAAAGTTCTTTAATGTATTATTTTCTTAAAAACTCTGGGCCAGATAGGTGATAAAATATGCTATCTTACAAATACTTTGTACCTAGAATGTGGTGCAAAGTGTGCCTTTGTCACATTGAGATAAAAATAATAATAAAATAAATAAAAAATTATCAAAATGTGAAAAAGGTGATAGCAAGTAAAGATATATTTAATCTGGTCAAATTTACCTGACATTCTTAACATATTATTACAACAAAACCAAATATAAGATCTAGACAACGTTTATTAATTTTTAAGTGTAAATTTCTTGTTCTATTGGCAGATACTTGTTGCTTCTTCCAAGAAATAAAATCCTAAAAACTAGTCAAACTGAGGCTTGTGATGACACTTAGCAGCAGTAAACCATTGAGTGGTGCAAACACTTTACAGAAGTCTGTACTGTATGTCTGTGTGTACGTCGATTTTCCAGGAAAATCAACGGATAGTTTGTAACCAACTTGCAGAACAGACGCATCTGTCTGCTAGAACTGTACACACAGTCATTCAGGGACACCACTTGCACATTAGAGGAACTCAATTTGGACTCATTGCTACGTCATCCAACAGTTTTGGGCCATTAAAGGAGTTCCTGGGGTGCCAGTGTTTCAAGTCATGGCTTGAGAACTTTCTACCTTGCTGGCATCCGAGCGCTAGTGAAACTCCCAAATAAGTGCATTAGTGTAGCAGGGGATTATAAAGAAAAATAAAGTTAGTGTTTGCTCTCATAACTGTGTTCTAACGCTTAACGCTTTGTATTTCATGCTTTGCATTCAAAATTGACCAAGAATTGCATCATAACCAGAAATACCCCAGCATCCCCTATCTTGGCACTTAAAGCAGAGGTTATCAGTAATTTAACAGAGTGTTATGGCACGTTGACATACAGTATATCTGGCATTTCTAATTTCTAAACAACAAAAAAAAACTTCTTTTAACTTTTTAATTGAGTCTTTGAAGTCTTTGAAGTTTTAAATGAACTTTGAAGTTCATGTGTTCACTGTTTAGTACCAAACATCAGTATTTATTTGATGACAGTTCTTCTATTAACCTGTCCTGCAAGACCGAAAGAAAATATATTTTAGAGATAGAAGTCAAATGTATCACCAAAAATCTAATTCCAGGCATTTTGATTTGGGACTAATTTTACATCATTAAAACTTGTGCAGTTGCAATTTTTTTTTTTAGTAATCTGAAATCATGCAAAAATAACAGATAACAGGGAGCAAAGGCTAACCCGTCTGGTCCTATCCTATAGAAGAGACATTGTAGCACAAACTGCTGAATAAAGTTCATGCTGGATATGAAAGGAATGTATCAGAACACTCAGCACATCACTGCCTGCCAGGGGCTTTGCAGACAAAGGTTTTTGATCTGGCCTCCAGATCTCAATCCGATCCAGTATCTGTGGGGTGTGCTACAAACAATTGTGATCCATGGAGGTCCCACCTTGCAACTTACAGATTCCACAGCCCATCTTTGGAAGGCTTGTGGACTCACGTGGTGTCATGATCCAAGGGCTCAGAGCTATTTTGGTGGATGAAGGGGACCCTATTGGGCTGAATTTTGGGTTTTAATGGTATAACTGATGAGTGTAGAGTAAATAACAGGCCCCAAAATTAAACCCTGTAAAACCCCAGCTGTAATGTTCATTTTCTCAGAAAAAGTTTGTGAATCATTGAAAGATTTAATCTCTGTAGTTCAATTAACATTTTTTTACCTTTTCAACCTTTCTCATGCATTTGTTTTTTGATTTTTTTTAAAGGACAAAGGACAGCAAAACAACAAGAGCTGGAGATTAAAAACAAAACCCAAGAAAGTAGGAACATTTCAGAGTATCAATCTATGGAATTACAATACATTTAAATTATAGCTACATTTCGACAGTCAATCATCTTTCATTTTTTATCTAGTTTATAAACTACTTTGAAGTTTAGAGATATTTTATCCAATTAAGGCCAACTAATTAAAGAAATACTTTAATCTACAGTAGTGAGCCCAGAGTCAGTCCTGTTGGGACGCTTCTAATGCAGTGATGAACGTGACAGATTATGAGACATACGTCAACTACAGCTTTAACCATAGCCTTTACAATGACAGATCGGGAAATGGCACCATTTTCAAGTCCCCCTTCTCTCCAGTCATGGACAAGGCCATCAATGGCATCACCATCATCATCCTCTTTATCACTATGATTTCCCTGGGCTGCACCATGGAGATAGAGAAGATTAAGCACCACATTGTCAGGCCGAGAGGTATAGTCATAGCGGTGGTGGCTCAATTCGGAATAATGCCTCTCACGGCCTTCTGTCTGGCCAAGATCCTCCAGCTCAGACCCATTGAGGCCATCACAGTACTCATCTGTGGATGCTGTCCAGGAGGAAATTTCTCCAACATTTTTGCCTTAGCTCTACAAGGAGACATGAACTTAAGGTAACATACGCTGGTCTACATTTAGCAAGGAGATTTTCACATTTCTTTTGCACACAGAACTGAATTGATTAGGGTTTAACTTGTACCAAATGAGTGATTCCATGGTGGCAAGGTGGCTTAGTGGCTAGCACTGTCGCCTTGCACCTCCAGGGTCCGGGTTTGATTCCTGACCAGATTCGATTTCCGCCTCTGTGTGTATGGAGTTTGCATGTTCTCCTCGTGCTTGGTGGGTTTCCTCCGGGTAATCCGGTTTTCTCCCACAGTCCAAAGACATGCAGATTAGACTAATTGGCGTACCCAAATTGCCTATCGTGAGTGTGTGTATGTGTGTCCTGTGGTGGATTGGCACCTTGTCCAGGGTGTACCCTGCCTTATGCCCTAAGTCTCCTGGGATAGGCTCCAGGTCCCACATGACACTGTATACAGGATTAAGTGGTATAAATGATGAGTGAGTGAGGCATTTTGGGTGATTTTAGTTATATATATTTTAAGATTACTGGCTCAATAAGCACCCATGTGTGATACCACGTTTATTACTGCATCATGTACGGTTGCTGAGATATGGCCAGTGTGAGTTTGTTAACGAGGGGGACCTTGAAAACAAAACTCTCAAAAAACTATTTTATCATTTAAATGAGGATTACATGATGTAGTAAGAAAGAGATAACCCTAACCTCATTTTGACCCTAAGACTTCCCTGCTACCCCAAAAATACCTTCACTAGCAAAATGTTTCATGACAAAAAACAAACAAACATGTTTTTCTATTGTTACTGGAGCAACTAGACTGAATTGTTAAAGTGCTTTAAAAAAATCTTTACGATCAATGTGTTCTCAATGCTGCTTATCAAGTACATAAGGTATTTATCAACTGGTTTTTACTAAAACTGAAAATTATTCACTGACGTCGCAGGCTAGTTTGTAGAACATTACATGGTTCCCACACTTTTGTTTAAATGCTTTTATTAATGCCTGAAAAGACTGATGTTAAAAGTGACAAGGAACTCTCTTCTACAGTATCGTGATGACCACATGCTCTACAGTTTTGGCATTAGGTGCAATGCCCCTTCTGCTGTATCTGTACTGCCAAGGGTTCTCTGGTCTGGAGAGTGCAATTCCCTACGCTGGGATTTTTATTGCACTCATCATGACTTTATTTCCCTGTGCTGTAGGAATCGCCATCAATCACTGGGCACCACGTTACTCCAAAATCGTAACTAAGGTAAATTGCAACTCAGGTACTTGTCTGGGCTTTTTTGGGGGGGAATGTGGGGGGAAATAACATGTACTTCTGTTTTATAATTCTCATTCATATGTAAAACCCTAACACTGGAGAAAAAAACCAGCTTACGGTATTCTGACTTGCTTTTCCACCTGATTAGTTATTTCCCTGCTTCCTTATTATTTGACTAAATGGATTAATGGATATTGTGTTGTTTCTTAAAATGATAATAAATGAACACGTTGTATCAGTCATTCAGTAACCATGTACATCTCCAAGTAATTACCAATAATTACCTGCTGGTAAAGATGGTCTTGCAGGAAGTACAGAACCATGTACGGAAAATATTTTTGTTATTATAAATTAGTATTCCATCAAAAAGATAAATTATCTTACAGGAAAATATCTGTAGGCTGGGAAAGGAAGCATTATATTATGTAAAAGACCACTTAAAAAAAGAAGAAGAAAAAAGAAGCAGGTGCGACAAAGTCCTCAGAAGGACGGTGGATAGTTCTGCAGGATATTCAGTAAAACTTAGCAGCTAATTACCTTATAAAACTGCTCTAATTGTAGCTGAGACTATACAGTATATTTATATATACACATATTTTTTTATGTAAAAATGTTTTTGGAAGACATCTGCTCGACTTCTGTACAGTACTGTAATATTAGTGGCGCAGTGGTTTGCGCTGTGACCTTGCACCTCCAGGGTCGAGGGTCTGAGTCCTGTCTGCATGGAGCCTGTATGTTCTCGCCACATTTGGTGGATTTCCTCCCACAGTCCAAAGACACCTAGAATATGGTAATCAGCCCATAGTGTGTGTAAGTGAGTGTATACATGCTTGTATGCAAGGCCTTGTGCCTTGAGTCCCATAGGTTAGGCTCCAGGTCTCCCATGATCCTGTACAGTATTAGTGCTATAGAGAATGAGTGAGGGAATGAATGAGAGTTTCCTAAAATGGATTAGTAAAAACAATCTGGGAGTGTCTTGTTTGTGACCTCAAGCATTCACTTTCAGACACAAACTAAATGACTATCCAGGAAAATGACTCTTTATGCAGCTTTGATATAGACCAGCTTTGATATAAACAACTACAACACTAAATTTACTCACTTACATCGTCTATACTGCCTTATTCTGCATACAGGGTTGCAGAAGACTTAAGGCACAAGCCGGGGTACACATTGGACAGGATGCCAATCCATTGCAGGGCACATATACTGTATATAGTACACTCACTCGTTTGCTCACTACAGGCAATTTTGGGAACACCAAAAAACCTAAACTGACTGTAGGAGGAAACCGGAGTACCTGGAAGAAACCCCAAGCAGAACAAGCAAACTCAATGCACACAGACCCAAGGTGGGAATCAAACCCTCACCCTGAAGATGCAAGGTCACCAGTGCTAACCACTAAGCCACAGTGCTGCCACACTAGATTTAATCCAATGAAATCTCAATAATGCTCAATTTTCAACAGGTGGGTCTTAGCATCTTGCTCATAGCCAGTGTGGCGATTGGTGTGATGTGTGGCATCACATTAGGAGGAACAGTATGGATTGTGCTCTCACCTAAAATCATGGCTGTGGCTTTTCTCATGCCCTTCATAGGCTACATGTTAGGCTACACCATGTCCATCATCTTCAAACAGAATGGCCCGTGAGTACCAAGAAAGCCCTTAAAGCATTTAAACATCACTGTACTTTCCTGTGAGACAATGTCCTAGTCCTAAAATGCAATCAATTAGTCCAGTGTTGCAGGATTTAACATCTTCAATCCACAAATTTAAACCAGCTTGTAGGACATTCTAAATGCTTAACATGGAAGAAGATTAGCATGGCTTAATGTACCAAAACAACAACCAAACAACACCAAACTTTACACACTAACCTTGTCGTATGCATCATCTACTGACCAAAACACAAACGAGTAGAATGGCCAGGTGACAGTGAGACATCATGTTATTTACAGTAAATGTCCACTCCTTACAACCATATGGTGTTGGAAAGCATGTTGGAATGCTCAACGCATCAACCCGTACATCAGGTTCCACTCCTGTAAAGAAAATCTGTTAAAGAAATCTGACGGTACATTGGGTACATGCTTACCCGAAACAAGACTGAAAAAAGACAAAGTGACAAAATCCCAAATTTAACCCAGTCCATTCACTACCCTCATTGAACTACTGTCTTCTGTTGAAAAAACATATTAAAGATACCTAAAAAATTTTTACTTGGTAGTTGTAACCATTAAGCAATGTCTTGTCCCAGACATGCTCTGCAGTAACTTCTTTATTATAATGTTTACCTTGGCAGTGAAACATCATGTGAAACGATGGGAGATGTTGAAGTTGGGCCAGCTGTAATTACAACATTGTTCAATAAGACAGGGGAGATATTAGGACTATAAATAAACAATACTCACATTTTTTCCAAACTATTTACCATACAAATAAACTAGCTATGCAACTGTAGAATGCATCTTTTCAGATATACAGTACATTGATCAGCCATGAGATTACAATGCAAAACATTAGTATTGTGTAGGTTCACCTTCACCTGAACAGCTCCAGCCCCTTGGGGCAAGACATCTGGCGGTGTGCTGTGGTATTTGGCACCAGGAAACTGTGAGTGGATTCTTTGGGTGCTGTGGGTTCCAGGGTGGAGTCCCATGGGTGCTCAACTGGCTTGGGATCTGGGGTGTTTGAAGGTCAGGTTAGGGTTTGGCTTTTGGGCCATTGGCTATTAAGTAAACATATCACTTTGAATAGGTCTTTGTAGAGTTTTCATGTCTAACATAGCATTTGTGGTTTGAACCAACTAGTTATATAAAAGCATATCTAGTGCATATGGTCTTGGTATTTTGTTCAACTTGTTTTCCACTGTCTCTTCAGGTGCAGGAGGACAATCGCTATGGAGACCGGCTGTCAAAACATCCAGCTGTGCTCAACAATTTTGAAAGTGGCATTCCCTCCAGAGCTCATCGGCCCCTTGTATCTCTTTCCACTCATTTACATCGTATTTCAGGGTGCTGAAGCACTCTTCCTCATTTTCCTCTTCAGAATGTACCAGAGGTTTAAACCCTCAACCGAAGGTGAGATCTCTTGCCAGTCTTTTAATTATAAATTGAACAGAGGTTATTAATATGGCTTCTGACCTGAAAAGACCTGTAATATTAGAGGTTTCTTAGACATCTTTTAGCCAGGGACCTCTTTGACTGTAAAATATATTTCACAGACTCTTAATACACCTCATTAATTATACAGTATTAACATCCATAAATGATATACATACTCGGGTTGGCCAAAATGTCTCCATCTGTAGGCCATCATTTATGGAATTATCTAAGTAACAACAACTAAAAGAATACAATAATAAAATAACTTTGATAATGATGTCATGTCCAAAAACAAACAAAAAAAATAATACTCTGATTGGTGTATCGGGATTCTGCTTTGAGAACTTCTATTGTTCCAAAGCCATCAACTGAAAAGCTGATACATTTAAAAAATATATTCTAAACTAGGGAAAAAATAGCTCTCCACTAAGAAAAAGCAAACTTGATCTCTAGGATTTGTACTTTTCATTGACGATTGAAATATTGTCATGTTTTTGTGGCAGATCCTGTAAAGAAAACTGAATATAGGGAGGTGAATGTGTCTTAATAAGACTTCATCTGGATTGCAGTATAATACATGGGATATAATACGGAGCATTAACAGCTGATGTGGAGGTTGAGGTGAGCTCTCCAGCTACTCCAAACACAGAGCATATGGAACTTTCATTTTAAAAAAAGGGAAAGGATGCTAAGATTTTTTAAGATGACTTTTAATAAATTTTTTTAAAACAAAAAAGGCTCATTTTGTTTATTTAAAATAAAAGTCAAACTCAAAATGAGATGCACTTTTTATATGCTTTTATCCATACTCACAAAAACACACCAATCAGCCATAACATCACAATGCAAACATTAAGCCCAATATTGTGTAGGTACCCCTTGTGCCATCTAGGCAGCTCTGGCCCTTAGGGGCATCTGGTGGTCTGTGAAGGCTGACAGCAGGACATTGGCAGCAGATACTTTGCGTGCTGCGGGTTATGAGGTGGACCTCCATGAATCTGACTTGTTTGCCCGCTGTATTCCATGCATACTCGAGCGGATTGATATTTGGGGAATTTGGAGGCTGGAGTGGTACTGTGTATGCTGGTATATATGTATACAGTAACAATTTTACTGTCAACCAATTTGCGATCAAATAGTGAAGACGTGTACTGAAGATATTAAACAAAAATATAAAATTACTATTCAGAAATTACACAAAAGTCCATCCTTTTTCATGGGTTCAAGGTTTTACAAACAAACTATAAACCATCATAAATATTAGTGTTATTTGTAGTATTTTGGCAGGGTGGAAAGTCATTCAGACATTGCTTGTTTGTGGGTCGTTCTGCTTTTAGTTTAATTTTCAGCATGTGAAAAGCAGCTGTAGTGGACTGATATCAGATGACTGACTTGGTCCTATAGGGAGGTCCTGTTTCTTTGCCCAGTGTTGTTTCTTGGTTCAGTGTTATAATGGTATAGGTATTTCCCTTTTAAATTCATGTGCCCACTGTCTTTCTGGTGCCCTGGGGTGGTGATGGGCCTTGTGCTTGAGCCTGATCATCGTTGCTTGCAAATATATTAATACAGTATTTCTTTTAATTGTTATGAAACAACTAAGAAACAGGCTACAGTCAGGCTTCAAATAGCAAATCAGTCAACTTTTGAGCCTATGAAAATGGACGGACAGGTGTATTTCCCACACTTCAGATACACTTAATTGGTTCATTCTCTGTGGTGGTACAAAAAGCCAACTGTCACTATCCAAATAGTTGGGGATGCACACGCGCACACAAAAATGCAAACAGAATATTTTTGTAGGTGAAATGATTTTTAATCAGGAACACTTATTTACAATGCAGAGATAAATTATTTTTTTTTCTTTTTAAAACTCCTATGCCTGGCAAGTAACTTTATTCTGGTTCCAAAATGAAAAACAGATATTATACAATACATGACATAATTTTTTTGGTATTAAATAAATCAACTGACATAAAATTATCCAGAGTTTGCTCCAGCAATGATATCAGGATGATCTTCATTAAAGCAAGGTTACGAACTTGCTTGCTTCACATAATTTAAAAAATTAATTGTACAATGCTAATCAATAGCACATCATATTCAAAGTCATTTAAAAAAATGTACTAAAGCACATCAATGCACGTTAACATATAAACAAAGGAAAACGTTTAAAAGCCTCCAATACTGTCAAAGCAAGTACATTTGCTCAAGCTTCAAGATATATCGAGAAAATCTCAAATTCAGCCAATCCCTATGGAAATGGAGCCTCGCTGCGTGGATGGAAAACTTGGAGATGAATCGGTGTGCTACTGAAGGGCCTACAGTGTGTTTATGCTTCCAGAGCTAATCCATGCTTTTTTTTATTTTTAACTCCGTACATCACGGACCACTTCAATCCTACTCTAACGCTTCTTAAAAACTAAGTCACATGCCATATAATTTAATCTTGGGTCATTTTTAATAAACATGCTAACTTTTTTCTTTCTTAAATACTGCTTGGCAGTGACAAATAAATAGGGGATAAAACCAACTATAAGGGGAGAAATAGCCCTTGTTATGGTGTATCAAGGTGTATACCATAAAATAATTTTCATTGATAACTAAATAAGCAATGAGTGTGATGACGCTTTCAATTCTCCAATCTTAAACAAAAAGGAGGAAACAAACAACCACTTAGTGCTAGCACAAGTCTGAATGCATCAATAACAAGTCAAGTGGTACCATGGTTGTTTTTATACCATTGTTGTGTCCGGATGTGTGAAAGCTGTGGGGTTTCTGTTCTTTATTTCAGAACAATGTGTTTACTTAAGAAATCTTTTTTATTTTTATTTTTTTATTTTTTATTAAACATTTGCTCACTATACAGTGTTGTGTCTTTGCTACATGTCCAAGGACACGGAGGAATCCGAAGATGTGAAGGAGTGTGTGTGTATGCAATATATGTGTAAATAATTAGCAAGTTTTTAACTGGACAGAACTGGTGGCTCACGCTGGGCATCAGATCGGTCGAGTTCAGTATCACCTGAGATGGGCTGTGTGTTGCAGAGAAACAGCTGAAAGTCAGATCACAGCAGGCAGGCGTCTGCAGCTGCAGTATTTGTGGCCTCGGCAAAAGAGGCTGCGACAGAAACTCTCAGGATTCCTTTAATAAGGGAATGTCTAATAGAAGGAGAAAAGGAGCAGTGATTAATTATGGAACACAATCCTAAATTAGATTCCAAAACAGTAGAACCTTGGATTGCGAGTAACTCTGTCCGCAAGCGTTCTGCAAGAAGAGTAAATCTTTGTAATAATTTTTTACCTGTTAAACAAGCGAGGGCTTGATATACGAGTAGTACGCATGTGCTTTGTCTGACAAGATGATAACTGAGCCAACTAAGTCTACTTTGATATACAAGTGTTTTGATTTGCAAGCATGCATCTGGAATGAATTATGCTCGCAATCCAAGGTTTAACTGTAGTTTTAGTTACAATTTAATCAGGAAGCGTTTGCGAAAAAAGATCTACTTCAAATGACTTGACTTTTCCGTGAACTTGACTCAAATCAAGGTCAAATCAAATCTTTTGGATCAAATCCAAAATGTAATCAGATCAGCTGGCTACACTTATACTGAGAATCTTAAAAGGTAAAGCCCTCTGTCCCGAAGACTCACTTATAGTGGAAAACTCATTAACTCTTATATTGACACGGAGTCTGATTCCATATGTCAACGTATAAGTAGGGCTGGGCCGATAAACGATATCATATCGAATCGCGATTTATTTGATTTTAAAAACGATGATAAGCTCTAGACAT
>JAQQZT010000005.1:20962259-20972413 GCA_030068275.1 Clarias platycephalus
GATTCGGATGGGATTAAAATCACAAAGTACGTCTGTGAAACAGAAATTTCTCTAACGACCCCCTGTAAAACTAGTCCGAATAGGGCTTAAGAGTCTCCTCTCACTTTAGCTTCACACACACACACACACACACACACACACAGCCGGCGCGCATAAACGGAAATACTTATCTGTCGGGATTTATTATTTTTTTTTTTTAAAGGTAAAGTGCAGGTTAATTTGTTTTATTTTTACTTTATATTTTGTATTAATTAAAAGATTAATTAAAATTTATGATATGCTAATATGGTACAAAATAACATTACAGTATGTGGTACTTTAAAATAATTAAGACCCAAGAATAAATGTGAAAAATTATATGTCAAAGGTTTTGTAATTTATATGCATACAGTAAATGTATCTTTGACCCAAAGGTGGCAAAGGAGGCTTTGAAGGGTGGAGAAGAAAATTGGTAGCACTATTCTCAAATGTGTGTCAAATTTGTTTATCTTTCTATAATGAGGTTCTAAAAATTTTAGAACACCAACAAAAACAACAGTCAGTGCTTGACTACTAATAAGTCGCTGAAGATTCTTAGTCGACCAGATGAAGTTGTCTGAAAGTTGAAGCATGTCACTTGGACTTTTTGTTCATATTTAAAGATTTTATCAATCACCCAAGTAGCTTCTAGAAAAACAAGTCCTGTTGATATGATTTAACTCCCACATGCCCCCAAAAAACAAAAATTGCAATTAGGATGTATTATTTAATCTTCTCTATCTGTCTTAATCTTTAACCAGTGATGAATTTAATAGCTAAATTGCAAAATCTTCTGAGCCATTTTTGCATCTTAAACATGGTAAACCATATTTTAAGATGAATCAGTTATGCATGTTAAATAGTTTAATCTGTAACAATCTGCACAAAATGTATCAGTGTTTCTTCTCCATAACCCAATTGGGGTCTTATCATCTGAATTCAAAATTTAACATTATATGAATGGTTACATACATTTGCAGCATTTTCATCTTTTTCACATTTTAAAACCAAATAAGGCAACAATTCTAAAAGCCATTCTTTAATATCAAACCTTTATTCCTTTGTTGATTGTTATGTAAGTAAAAGCATATCTGGCTTATACACATTTTATCTTTATTATTTATGTGTGGGTAAGAAGAAGCATCATCAGGCAGACATCTTCATTCACATCTTGTCTCTTCATTCAAATCTGTCATTTTGGTTTGCCTTTTCCCTCCTTTCCATGTGCTTGGCCATGACCGTGATCAGGACCATGAACCTTGTCATGATCTTGGCCTTTACCTGGTCCATGCCCATGTCCATGCTCTTGGGTTTTCCCTTTGCCCTTGCCCTCATCCTGGGATTTTTTGCCCTTATCACACTGCAGCAGAAATATACAGTACATGAGTGTGATTGATGTGATTGTGTCATATTTATATTGCATACATTCATAGATGTTATTAGCACATATGTTGGAAAGCAGAAAAAAATTATCTGTTACCTGAGGGGTTTGACCTTCTATGCAAAATAAGAAAAAACAGCACAACATTTTTTTGATAAGTAAACAAACTTGTTTTAGAAATGGTTACAGATAATAGAAAAAATGTGCATTGTATGGAAAAAAATACTTACTTGGCTTTTTATCTGCCATTGTTCCCAGAAGTAAAAGCACTGAAACTGTATGAAAATGAGGCTGTTAAACTAAAGTATGAGGCACACATTTTTTTTTATGACTTCAGTTTTTAAATCATCAGTGAAAATAATTGGGTCTCCTTTCTTACCTGTTGCCTTGAAAAGTCCACCTCTGAAGAAACTATGCCTGTCTGTATTTATGATGTTGCCACACCCTGGAGTAGATGGACAGGTAGAGACTGGTACTGTTGAGCAAACGGAGAAAACAGTTCAAAACAACCCTGGTGTGCTATTGGAGAAGAAATTTTATTTTTTTATTTTGGAAGAGAAAGGAGGAAATATTTTCCTTCACCAATCATAATTTAGTATTTTTAGGTGTTATGTCAGCAAAAACTAAGATTTACCATCTGTCAGTTTCTTTTATCACTCACAGATGTGGGACCCACATCAGATAGGACCCACAGACAAGAATTTGCTTAGCAATGAATGCCCAACTTACAAACTGACTACAAATTGACAGAATAATTTACCAAATTGTGTATTTATTAATATTTTCCAAATAGAAAATAAACAAGAAGTAAAAAAGTGCAGGGAGTGAAAAAGATAAGTCACTCACTCATCTTCTATACATCTTTATCCTGTATTTAGGGTCACAGGGGGCCTGGAGCCTATCCCAGGAGGCTTAGGGCATGAGGCAGGGTACACCCTGGACAGGGTGCCAATCCATCGCAGGGCACACCCATATACACACCCATTCACACACTACTGGCAATTTGGGAACGCCAATTAGACTAACCTGCATATCTTTGGACTGTGGGAGGAAACCGGAGTACCTGGAGGAAACCCACCAAGCACGGGGAGAACACGCAAACTCCATGCATGCTGAGACGGGAATCGAGCCTGGCCGGGAATCGAACTTGGACCCTGGAGCTGCAAGGTGACAGTGCTAACCACTACACCACCGTGCTGCGAGATAAGTCACATTTAAAGAAAAAAAAGATGAATATAAAGAGGAGATTTGGGGATATGAGGATCCTACACCTTTTCCTTATGGCCTTATAGTGTCCCCTTTTCATCTCATACTATCTGTTAGTCTATATTACCCGTATTGCTTATTACTTTAATACTGTGCCTTACCCTTTTAGGAAAGCACTAATAACCAATTTAAAGCAAGTCGACTTAATACATTAATTCTTAGAACAAACTTCAAAAGCCTCATGCAGTTCTTGTTGCAAAACAATGCATCTCTAAAATTCTCATTGTAAAAAATTTCATCTCTTGTCACACAACAGCCTACATTCAAGTTCAGAATTGTTACATTATTAGCCGTAGGGTTAACTTGCATCACTGTGCATGTGATTCCAAACATAGAAACCCATACAGAAGCTAAGAACCTTTAACCAAACAAAAAGTCCTCCTTATATAAATCAATACTGACCTTAAAATGTACTTAAGTATCAAAATTACTGATCTTGTGCTGGCACACAGTCGCCATTTTCTTCAGTCAGTTGTTAAAGATGATGTTAAGATCAGATGTGTTTTCTTTTTTATAGTGCTTCTGTGACTGGTATAGAATGTTTTTTTTTTTTTTACTTATTAAATAATAATAATACAATTATTTACTTGTATATATCCTGAATTAGTTTTATCTGTACGTCACCTTTAACAACAGTTATTGTCACATATCAGCTTTACAGCAATCCATATGTATATTTAGATGCCTAACGTGCAATCCAGAGGTAACAGTGTCAAATGCATACTTTGTGTCACGGTACCAATCTTCATCTGGTTTGACTTTAGTAGGTAAAAGTAGGTAAAGTAAAAGGTACGCTTAAACAACACTATCATGTAAAGACAAACAGCGCATATGAATATTAAAACTATGTTCAGTATGAGCAGGTTGTAAAAAAGCATGCAATAAAGATCTAAAAAATTCAAAATGAATTGTTATACCCATACATAATGCAGAAAGTAGGATTTGTTGGAAAAATAGATTAGAAGTACAAAACAAACCTAACCTCAGACACACTAGCAACATCTTGTCGAAGATTTTGTATCCTTTTCAAGAAGACCTAGCTGAATGTTTTGATACAAGTGAGGAGAATGGTAAGACTGTGAAAAATATGATCACTTTTGGTGAAAAGCATCACTTTTGGTGTATTACAAAAAATGTAATCCATGGATGAAAATCACCATCATAACCCACCGTTATGCCAAAAGATAATTGACAAACATTAATTAAAGCTTTTGACGTATTATATCTGCATGATTAAAAACTGTATAATTGGATGATGTCATGAATGTCACATAAACAGGTATTCCTATTAAAATGGAAAGTGGTTAGCGTCATTTCTAATTTGAGTGAATGAATGAATGATAAAAGAAGGAAAGTTAACAAGAATAAATTCCCAGAAAAAAATGAAAACTGGGTCTTCAGATTCTTATAAAAAAAAACACCATCCTTTACAGCTTTCTTTGTGTTGTAGATATTACTAGATTTTAGATTAAAAACAACTTCTTATTTACATTTTTTTTTTTTTTTTTTTAATATTCAGTATTTTAACTTAAGTAAATTAATCCCAGAACCCTATCACGGGGCTACTTGATGAAAATGATTATTAACTGAGCTTAACTGAGCTAAATTCATGCTGAGTTTAAGTCCCGCCTTCCCGCTCTAAGATTGGCTTGTCTGTGAGGGTGTAACCAATCATAGATGAGACAGGTTGCTTTTAACTAATCATAACACACAAGTCGGGATTTGACGAACTCAGTATTATTTTACGCATCTTACGCTACTTATAACTCTACAAAGAGTTTAGTGCTGGCAGGTGTACTCTTAAAAACTTACACATTTTCAATGCGATAGTAAAAAAAAGTAACTCGCACTGCTGATCAGTGCTACTTGTTACTGAAGCCCTACGGATTCAGCACTCTTCAATATGGCGTCACCATATGCCGGAAGTGCGTCGCGTGCGTCCCAGTTACGGAATGAATAAATACCCAGGACTACTCTAAACAGTAGCAAATACGCCATCTAGTGGGACGATAAATTCACGGGCCTTAGAGTTAAACGTACAGGTTGATCAGCTTAAGTGTATGAAGCCTCATGGCGTACCACATACAAGGTACATTTCTCTTCATGTGTTAATCAGTGAAGTGTTTGTTAATTAACGTTTGGTTTGATCACATCATGTGTGTATGTGTGTTTAGGTAAGATGCAAAATGTCTGGAGTAAGACACGCCTGTTTGATGATACCAGATATTCCTTCATCGATCCGGATTATCACTTAACCATAGAGGATTATTTCCAAAACGTTGGCCTGAGAGAGAAGGTGAGCCCAGATGTGTGTGAGTGTGTGTTTTATGCAGGACTGGAGACAAAGCAGAACTTCAAACGATGTTGTGTAAACATCACCCTGAGTGAATACTCACTGTTATCCTTTTATCTGTTTCTCTCAGTGTAGAAGGTCTGTGATGTATCTTTACAAAGTATCTACATCAAAGTTGCATTTCAATTTTAGGAATATTTGTTCACACCAGACTAAACATCAAACGTTTAAAAAAAAAAAAAAAAAAAAAATATTTATGTACCTCAGAAATCACTTGCAAAGGCGGCACAGTGACATACTGTAATGGCTAGCACTGTTGCCTTGCACCTCCAGGGTCCAGGTTCGATTCCCGTCTCGGCTCTGTGTTTGTGGAGTTTGCATGATCTCACCGTGCTTGGTGGGTTTCCTCCGGGTACTTTGGTTTCCTTCCACAGTCCAAAGACCTGTAGATTAGGCTAATTGGCACACTACGCTCATTATCCACTCCAAAGCTCTTATGTATTTGCTTATTTAAATACAAATGGTGACACTTTTGTTAGCCAGGCAGTTTATTTCGTGCATTCAGTATAGAAATGGAGCTCTCAATGGTCAAGAGATGCTTACTGAGTCTATGTTTGCAGAGCTTTGTAAGCATATGTGTGGGTCACTCTCGTTTAGGTGTTTCTGCATGCCCTCCCTTTTGTATTTTTATAATAAATGGTAAATTCTTCTCTGTACATGTTCATTGCATTTATGTGCACCTTCAAATTAATTTTGTGGAATGCTGCATGCAAAGTCCCAATTTGGATGTTATTCCCATTTATTTTAATGCTAGTGTGTAAATGAGCCTACAGTTCACTGCCATAGAGAAAAACTGGTTTAATCATTGGTTCAAATAATTTGATCCAAATTCTAATTGGAAAAAATTTCATATGCTGTGGAAAGCGTTGCATGCTTTTTCTTCCAATTCACTCATTGCCAGGTTGAGGTTCCCAGGTGAACTGATTGTTAGTTCTAGGGGTGGTCTATTTTTAGTAATTCAAAGTTTCTTTTTAGCCAATCTAAATGTGTGTTATCAATATAATTTTTTTTTATTCAAAAAAATTTAGTCTTGTTACGATTTACTATCAGGGCCCAGGTCTAGCACTATTATCACAGCTGGTCCAGGTACTAAATAACATTATTAGCACTGAGAGGTGAACTAAGCAACACCGATCACCAATCATATACCAGCAAACTGGTGACAGAATCTTGGGCACCCAAAGCTCACCCATGCCTGTGGGGATAAATGACTAGCCCAACTAGTCCGAACACCCAGTGCACCCCAGCCTGACATGCGTAGTCTCCAAACTTCTCATATCCCAATCCAATCAAGCACCCATGGGATGCACCAGACAAAAAAGTCCAATCCATGGAGGCCCCACCCTGCAACCCACAGTACCCAAAGGATGTCCTGATGCCCGACAGATGATGTCAGGGTTTTTAATTTGTTTGTAGAAGTTAGCGTTTAAGCTTTTTAATCCACCTCTCACTGTAGAGAAAAATACAAGAAAGTTAGCAGCACCCTCTGCTGGGCCTGCTGTAGCATTACCGATCAGGGCAAATAGCTTGATGCTGACGGCCACACTCATTTGCGCATGCGTACACATAGCACAAGCTTGCTCAAGAAAGCCCGTTATTCAAGCCCATACGCTCTTACACACCATCACTTGCTCATGCTTTCATGTGGCATTTAAACCAGAAAACCACATCAGGCTTTGAGACACAATACAATGACAAACTCAAGAACATGACAACTGAACAAGCACAGTGATGAACAAGAAAACCACAACTACTAAATGAGTTTGTTAAAAGAAAGTTTATTAAAATGCTAAACCAAATCTACAGTACCTCTCAAAAGTTTATTATTATACATTATTGCCCCACATGTGCTCAACAGGGTTCAGGTCTGGAGACGTACACGGCCACTGACAAACACATGAACATGATGAATAGGACATGTGACTTTGCATGGCTTTAACTTTGCATGGTTAACGATAAAGATGGGTATCAGCTCTTATCACTTAGTGTGTACTCACTTTTG
Organism: Clarias platycephalus; assembly: GCA_030068275.1. Lineage (NCBI taxonomy): Eukaryota > Metazoa > Chordata > Actinopteri > Siluriformes > Clariidae > Clarias > Clarias platycephalus. The sequence continues at coordinate 20,969,280 of JAQQZT010000005.1, forward strand.
TTGCCAGCTATTTTGACAATAATGGCTGTATGTTGAGTTATTTTCAGAGGACAGTAAATCTATACTGTTATACAAGCTGCACATTGACTACTCTACTCTGTTTCATTTAAATCTTATTGTCCTGAAAGATGTACTAAAACGTTTGCTGAAATTAGTGGGGTGTACTCACTTTTGTAAGTGGGTGTATAAAGTAGAATTTGACCATGATGACCATGACATTGACCAGAGGACCATATTGCATGAGTTGTAAAAACCTCCTTTAATTGATTTAATTAAAATATATCACGTCATTTTTCATAATCACTGGATGTCAACCAATTTTAGGCTGACCTTTAGGCTGAGAAGTCTCATTTTTCCTTCTTATTGATAATTAACACATTTCTCACAGTGAGTTCTGCCAGTTCATACAGCAAGGGTTTTACTTCTCATCTTAAACAGCTCTTTCAATAACCTAGTGAAATCTGAATTTAATAAACTCATTAATACCTACCGTGGTGATGGAATGTGTTTTTTCCCCTTCTTTCTTGATAGTGATGTGCATGCTCGATTATAAGTCGACTACTACTTTCCTGTTATATTGAACTTCCAGCCGACTAACACACAGTAGGATGGCTGATCAATCCCTGCTACAGTATCTGATATCACCAAAATGTGGATGGGTTCCCCGTTGAGTCTGATTCCTCCCAAGGTTTCTTACTATTAGAGTTTTTCTTTGCCACAGTCGCCCTCAGGTTGCTCATAATGATAATTATGATTTAAACATACAGTATTTCCTCACACTTTTCAAATTAAGTAAACCTTATCTGCGACAATGCCTGCTCTTAAAAGCGCTGTTAAACTTGTTTTTCACATATCAAGTCCAGCACAGCCTCTCCAGATTATTTATAATTATATTAAAAAAGAGATGCAGTATAAAATAATTTTTAAAAATATTTCTCCCTAATTTAGTAGTATCCAATTCCTCCCCATCACTAGGGGGCTCCCACATTAAGGCTACTTCTACCACTCAGTCGGGAGGGTCGAAGACTATCACGTGTTTTCGAGCCGACCACACATTTTCGAACTGCTTGCTCACGCACTATTGTGGGCGGCATAACCCATTATATAATTCTCGGAGGACAGCGCTATCCGCTCCTTCCGCTTGCGTGAGCTTACAGACACCCCGGATTGGCTGTAGAGCCGTGATTAATGACTAAGTACCCCTCATCCCTCCCCTCTGAGATAGCTCGGCCAATCAGCTCTCTCTAGACCTCCAGCTGCTAGAGGTTACAGCCCGGGACTTGAACTTGTGATCTCTGGATGATGGGGCGAGCACTTTACCACTGCGCCACTCGGAGGCACAATTAAAATAGTTTTAAAATGAGTAATAAAACTGCACATTGTGCAACAAATGTTAATTTAAAAATAATTAATATATTGTTAAAGTATCTCTAAAATAATTGTTTTAATCTAGAAAAAAAGATAGCCGAAGATGGCTATTTAAATTTTTTATATATTATGTTGTATCTGGAGCTGTAGTTTTGGTGATGTCGTTGTTTAAAGGTCTGGTATTTCATTATTACAAGTTGTCGCAGGTCTCAGAGCTTCTCTAAACAGCTGAAATACCCCTTTATTAACTTTTATTTCACTCCTCCTCCAAATCTGCTGCTTCAGTGTCTACATGAACGAGCTACTGCTGAACCATGCAGCAGAGATGGTGCATGCAGAGAACATGCAGTTCTCCCTCCGGAGAACAGCACAGCAGAGCTGAGCAACAAACTAGGGGGAAGGAATTTTCTTATACGAGGTATACCCCTCGTATAAGATACCCCCACATTAGGGGGTAAAAACACAATTTGGCCGATATAAAAAAAAAAATGCATAAAGGAAAAAAAGCAGGGGAATTATAATTTTTTTTCCCCCCTTTGTTTGTACAAACACACCAGAGATCGGTCTTTATGTCTAAAAATGACTAAAAAGAAAATGTAGCATAATAGTTTGGCTTTAAATGTGTTTTAGAATAATTCAAACGATCCCATTATATAATTCTAGTGATTTCATTACGTAAGTACTCAGCCAGTGTATGCTGTGTCTGGTACAAGTTTTAGACTGAAAGCAGACGAGTAATAGGCTGCTTTGTTTCTTTTTGTAGTTCAACACAAAGGGAGGAGAGAGACAGGATGAAGGGTCGCAAGTGCTTGATCGAGAGAAGAGAGCGACAGAGAGAGAGAGAGAGAGAGAGAGAGAGGGAAAAGGGGTGGTGGAGAGGGAGGAGTGGCAGATAGTGTGTGTGTATGCGTGCGTGCGCGCGTGTGCATGAGTAAGTGGGCTGTTGCTATAAAATTTGCGAACAGGGGCGCTCTTTGCGTTCGCTGGAGATCAGTTTTTTTTTTTTTTTTTTTCCATTTGTAATCAAGGCATGCTTGCACACTCGACTTACTTCTCCGCGCCTCCTCGGCTGCCTTGTGTCTGGAAGCAATCCAGCTTTCGTCGCTGACATGGACCGATCTGTGAGTGGCTTTAACTCTCTATCTCTTCTGTGTTTCTCCCTCTGTCTTGCACTTTCTCCCTCCCTCACTCCCTCCCTCCCTCACTCCTGCTCTCCCTTTACTATCTGTCTGTCACCGTGCTGAGACTGTCATCTGCGTCCTTCTGTCCTTTTTCCCCTGCGTCTCACATTTACTCCTGTACTGTCCGGCTAAAGATGATTGCTGGGAGCGAGGCCTCTGTTTTTAGGCATGGACGCTGCTGTCAGCTGATCATCTGGGCTAATATGTGTGGGTATTTTCAGGCTAAGCTGGAGGGGTGGGGGGTGGTGGGGTAGTGCATGCTGAGATTATTATGGTCTCTGTTTCCTTTTGCGAGCCAGTGACTCATTTGGGCACTGAGAGGGAGATATTCTCTCCTTATGTTGTGCATGTCTGTGTGTATGCGTGTGTGTTTCTCTGTGCGTGCATGTGCGGGTTTGTGTGTACATGTGTGTGAGTGAGTGAGTGCATGCTTGTGACTTGCTTCTGACAACCAGAGCTCGAGTTTCTTGGCCTGCAAGACCTCCATGTCCCAGTCTTCCTCTGAATGACGTAAGATTTATCGGTTTAACTAAGGTGTTCAGGTTTTGATCAGGTTTATTGGTTTGACGACAGACTGGGGGGGGG
>JAQQZT010000005.1:20975852-20993567 GCA_030068275.1 Clarias platycephalus
TACTTCAGTAAAAGTTCACTAAAGTAACAGTACTTTTACTTAAGTACAAAATTTTATTACTCTTTCCACCTCTGCTGTAATATTATCCCTGGTTATGCATATTCATACAGAGTTTTCGGACACTTTTTCTTTCGTCCATATGGTTTGGTACTCGTTTGGTATTTGTTACAGAAACATGTGAAGTACAAGAGTTGGATTATTTGAGTCAGCACTTTATAGTAATGCACTACTTGCTTTGAGTTAAGAGCGAGGATGTCTCAATCATGGATGTAGTATCAGATCATGTTTCTAAATGGCTGATGGTGAAATACATCCCTCTAGATACGGTGCACGCTAGGCACCGTATGGTATGTGGACACCTGATCATCACATTAACAAACATCATGTGCTTGTTGAATATGCCATTTCATGCCTGGTTAACCCTTAACTGTTGTAAAACCCTCCAATTTTCTGCAAATGCTTTAATCTAGACTTTGGAGAATGGCTGTGGGGGGAATTTCTACTTAAGAACATTACTGAGGTTACAAATTGTTTTTGAGAAGGAAGATCTGGTGCGCAATTCATCCAAAAGTTGTTTAGGCCAGGGTTCTGTGCAGGCCACTCAAGTTCTTCTACTCCAACCATGCCAAAAAAAAAAATGGTCACCTTTGCAAAGCAGCTCCACGGAATCAAAGGAAAATTCGGGAAATGAGTATGAAGTAAGTGAGAACATGTGCATAAATCCAAATGATCAGATTGAGCCTGATGAGCAAGCAGAGGGTGACCGTGAGATGGCACTAGGAAGAAACCTTGAGAGGAACCAGACTCAACAGGGGAACCATCCTCATTTGGGTGATAAAGTACAGCTGGAAGTTCAATATAACATTGATATAACTGATGTTGGACGATGATGTTGGAGTCCTGGCTTGCAGTCTCTGTAATTCATCCCAAAGGTAACGTGCAGCCCAGTCAAGTTCTTCCACACCAAACATGCTCATCTATGTCTTCATGGACCTTGCTTTGTGAACTGGTGCGCCGTCATGTTGGAATGTTGGGAGCATGAAATTGTCCAAAATGTCTTGGAAGTAAGGGGCCGAGTCCAACTCCTGAAAAACAACCCCACGCCAGTGTACAAAGCAAGCTCCATAAAGACATGGATAGGCAATGCCATAATTGGGAAAGCCAATTAGCCTAATCAGCGTGTCTTTGGACTGTGGAGGAGAATGTGGAGGAAAACATGCAAACTCCAAACACACAGATCCAGAGGCAGGAAATAAACTTGCCAGCGTGCTGCCAATAATAAAACATAGATGCTATATGCAACTTTTACAGCTTAAACAGCTCATATACTGTAGATATATTACAGAATAAAAAAATAATGTACAAGGGGTGTTCAAATGAACCCCTGTCCCTTTTTTCTGTTTCATGGAGTTGGATACCCAAAACCAAGCACGTATCTAGACACATTCAGATGCCATCCACAAATTGTTCATATTTGCCTTTGTATCTGTTTAGAACACATTGTTCCTTTGTTTGCAGTAATTTACTATAGTATTTGTGTACTATGTCTATCAGAGGCTTCTCATATAAAAGAATCTTGTCAGCTTAAAAGCTTGTCCACTGCCAAGCTGAAAGCTGTTTGCTCCTCTTTCTCACATTTAATGGCATGTGTTTTTCGCAGTGCTACTTCACGCTGCGTAACTATCCTGACTCAGCCTGCAGCACCACTTGCCTCTCTCCGGGCTGCTTTTTTAGTTCTTTCTAAAAATAAAAAAAAAAGTACTCAAAAGCATCTTGACTTCACGTACAGTACTTGAGAGCCAAGCAAACCTTCAGCACGGAGCAAACCGACTTCAGAAGTCAATTTATGATGATGTCACTAAACACTTGTGACTGTGGAGGATGGTTAATGTGGTTAATCTCCAGCAAGTGGGAAGTACGAGCCCCTCATTCCCCAAGGCTTCTCAGACATGCCCTGCCCTTAGTGTAGTGAACCCTACAGTCATTTAAAGAATCAGAATTGCTCTGTCGTCACAGAGAGACATAGAGGCTTCCTGCAGGGATCAGGAACACGGTGCAATTTCACACATTATTCTGTAAACACAATGAAACAGGATTGCAAAAAATTATCATCAGAACAACCTTTGCTGTACTGTAACTTTACTGTTGAAAGGGTTGAAATGACCTACTGTCATGAATAAATGTTACTTATATGACATTTAGCTTATTCTAAACGTGTCCTAGAAGACTACATTTTCAAAAGAATAAGTTTTAGCTACTGTAGTGTTCTTGGCTGGTTAAAATCCTGCATTTTGCAAATTTACTTGCTTTTACCTATGCATAGTCTGTTTGCTTGGTGCGTCGCTTGTGCACGGCATCAGAAATGAATGTGACTCTTCCACAAGTCGCAATATGCATGCAAACGGTAGAGGCACTGTACTGCCACTTGTATGATGTACAGTACGAGGGCGAGTCGAAAAATGTCCGCACTAACATTAACTTTTTAGCCTCCGAGTGGCGCTCGCCCTATCATCCGGAGATCGCTGGTTCGAACCCCGGGTGATGCTGGTGCCTCTCACAGCCGGAGCCCCTAGTGACTGGGAGGAATTGGACACGACAAAATTAGGGGAGAAAATCAGGAAAAAATTGGGGGGTAAAAAAATAAAATTTACTTTTTAATTTCTAGAAAGTAGAAATTAAAATAATTTAACAGAATCTCTTTGCTTTTCAGTACACTTTGTCCATCTGTCAATAAGCTTTCGTATTTGGGCTGAGCTGCGAGCCATGAATGCACCGCTGTCTTCACTTTTTTCATCCTCTTAGGGCTGCTTTCAGGTGAAAGTCTGATGAAGAAAGGACTATAGGGATGATGCTAGACATTTAGGCATTTGGACAACACTCTTATTCAGAGCGACTTCCAAAAATGCTTTGAAGTTTGTGTCATTGGATAGATCCTTACACTTGGTTATAGGTTACTTAACATAAGTACAATCGGTCAACAATGTCTTTTAGTCAAAGATTGCCAGTGACTCGGTTGTAAGGACATCTAAAGGGAGATCATTCTACCACCTAGGAGCAAGAGCAGAAAACAGTCTAGATGCATGTCTTTCTCGATCCCAGAGAGATGGTGTGACCAAGCAGTGCTGGAGGATCGGAGAGAACGTGGTGCAGTGCGGGGAGTGATTAGGGCTGTCATTTCTCTCCACACAGGCCTTATTATTTCAGTTCCTTATTATTTCAAGATTGATCTACTGCAACTCACTCCTGGCAGGTCCTCCTCTGTGCACCATTCGTCCAGCATGCAGCTGCACGTTTCGTTTACAACCATTCTCCCACACCATCCCACTTCTCCGCTCCCTCCACTGGCTTCCTATACGTAGCTGCTGCAATAATAAGGCCTGTGTGGAGAGAAATGGATGAATTCTTCTGATGATCGACAAGAACGAGTTAGTTTAGCAGTGTGAAGGGGAAAATAAAAGTTGATTGTCCAAAGTTACCCCAAGGGTGTGGGTGGTGACTGGAGGAGTGATCTGATTGTTGTCCAGGGAGATTGTAAGACCATTAACACCTCAAAACAAAGTTTTTGCAGAGTGTTGACCGTGTGAGCAGAAGCATGCGGACGTTTGTCATTAGTCATGGACAAGCCTGGCTCCTCCTATGGTTAACACTTGTGTGCCCTTTCTTGAACTGCTCTATCCATTCATACACACTTCTTTGTGATAAAACGCTTTCTCCATACTGTACACAAAATCTTTGATAAATAACGACACCGGGTCCACCCTTGGACAACAAAAAATGAATCACTGCACAAATCACTCTTCTTTAGTCGGGCATCCACAATTCCAGATGAACTGATGTACAGGAACACCTGCACAGCAGTGACTTGGTGTCCGTAGCTTTGAACGGGAAATGCTGATAAGACAGTGCGACCAACAGATGTTTTAATATAACAGGAGTGCGCATAATTTTTGACATGCCCATGTATCTTTACCGCTGCACAGTGATGCATTTTAAAGGATGACGTACAGTATTTTAAATTTGACGCGGTAACTAATACCCCTATCTCACCTACGCGGTTTGACTCGTGGTGAGGTGTGGTGTTTGGCACCTTGATCCGCCGTGAGTGACCGCCCGACGTTACGCAAGGCTCCACAAGGTCTTCGAGCTTCCGGGAGGACCACCAGAAAAATGCAACGTTTAATTTTAACTTTAACGTGTTTAATTTTTTCACATGGAAAGATGGAAATGTAATCACAGCGCCAAAACTCACTGTTAATCATGATGAACCGTACTTACGGCCACATCGCAGGTGAGATAGGGGTATAAGCTCCTCAAGTGTCGCTGTGTTTGTTTACTTCATGCAAAACTTGATTGAAACTGATTTGAATTCTTCAGTGTGCCCCCTACAGGAAACCTCTGGTAATACTAGTTGTATTTAGGCAAATATTTGAGCAAATATACTTCGAACACACAGGTTTGGGTGTTTTAGTACTAGCATTTTACTGTTGTGAGATTGCGCATCCAAATCACAAAGGGAATCCCGCAGTGGGTCAGCTGACCTCGTTTAAAGGCAAGGCCGGAAGATGTTTGGGAGGACAACGCTACATGGTGTCCGTATTTTTTGTACAGTACACTTGAGCTACTTCCACGATTTGTTTAAATCTATGAATGTTCGTAGATCTGTGGTCCATTTTTGTAACTCGAATATTTGTAAGTCAGGGACTTGCACAATTGTTCAATGTGGCCACACTTATACTTTTTGCTCTATACTACATTCTCTTGTTGCGTGCCTCCAAGCAAGAAGAGTTACTTGATGTAGAACAGCGAACCCTGCCTGTGAAATGCCTGTGAATGTTGGAAAACCATTTTCATTCTGCTTTTCTTGTTTAGTTTTTTTCTCTTATTTTTTCCTATTCTCTTAAAGGCTAAAAAAGGAATAAAAACAATTTTTCCTCAGAGTCCCACAGACATGATGCTGGTGAAGAAGGAGCAGAAGGATGCCGAGCTAGATCGAAAGATTGAAGCACTGCGAAAGAAGAACGAGGCTCTTATGAAGCGCTATCAGGTGACAACCGTGTGTGTGTGTGTGTGTGTGTGTGTGTGTGTGTGTGTGTGTGGTTTTTTTTTTTTTTTTTTTTTTAAGCTTTGGACAAAATCATATTGATGCATCAAGTCTAAGTCTATTGTATGATTTTATTGTGGGTTGTGCTGAGGTGTTTCTTTCAAAGACACTCTTTGAAAATGCCATTGTTCTGTAATAATATAAATCTGGCTTGTCTAGCATATATCAGACTCACAGTTGTTCACACACAGCCTCACACGTTTCTTACAAATAGATTCACACTTAAAGTTTCAGTTGGAGGTTTATTCATGAACATGAATATCATGGTAATATTGGGCTTGCAGTGATTTCTTTAAGCTGGTCTTTTTCTGGAACAGGTTGATTTTACATCATAAATCTTTAATAAAAAGTGGCTGTTTAGTGAATATGACTACAGCTGGTAGCTTCTCAACGCCACATAAAAAGAATGTGTTTGATAGTACTTGTTGGATTGACCTACACACAGTACAGTGGGAAAGTTCAAGGTGCTCAGTGCAGATCTGAGAAAGAGGATGGTAGATTTACCCAAGTCAGGAATGTCTTTGGGGCCATTTCTGAACAAGTGCAGACTCAAAGATCAGTTGAATCTCTCATCAGTATTACCCTGAGATGAGAAGAAATTAGTTCAGATGATAAGGAACCACCAACGTACAAAACCACCATGAACTGGAAGCTAGACACTGGTGTTGCTCACTGTCTACAGCCAAACAAGGTTTACATCGCCATGAACAGAAGGCTATTATTCAAGAAAGAAGCACCTGCACCAATATCAACACCTTCATACTTGATACAAATAGCAGCTGACCACATGGACAAAGCAAAAGCCTACTGAATGAAAGTTTTGACCAGAGGTATGTTAACTGGTGGTGGGAGCATCACACATCAAGAGTGGTTTGGAATGAACAAAGTTAATTTTAAGCTGTTTGAGCTTCAACCCTATAAAGGATGTGTGAATTGTGTCTGAGGACCACATATCTGCAAGGAAAGCAAAAATGAAACATTACCAACTGCTGAGAAAAGCAACCAGGATTTTGCCAGAAGCTTCACAACCTTGATGATGGTTATTAAAAAAACTAGCTAACGGATGTTCCGGCAAATATTTGGTGCCCCGGAAAAAAGAAAAAAAGAAAAACATTACAAAAAATACATCGCAAGCCCAATACTGCCTTTCATGGCATTCATGTTCATAATGAGTCTATGTTGACTTCTGGCTACAGCTGTATTATTCAAATCAGTCTCATGGTAAGCTTACAAATATAACCGAATCAGATCCAGTTCCTCACTTCAGTGACACTTAAATGCCTGAGCAATCGATTAAACATATCTTTTCTCTGAAACGTACTTGAGTAGCATCTCTCTCATCGCACGTGGAAAAAAATAAATAAATAAATTCCAGACTGAGAAAATGCATGTGAATGCAAGTCAGAAAGCTCTAATAATATAAATCAAACTAATCCGTTTAGTAACGCGAGTGTCCACGTTGTTTTTACATTCTGATTTAAGACTTTGGAAATAAAATCCTCAGTGTGAATGCCGTAATTAACCTTGCACTGACAGCAGCAGGTAGCGTTAACTTACTAAGTTAAACACGCTTAAATTAAAAAGCCAGAAGCTCAACGTCCTACAGTAGAGCGTGGCTGTATTTCACGACGGAGGATTCCGAAACCATGACATGAAGCACGTCATTCAACAAATGCATGTAACGAGGGAAACGCGTCAAACCTAATGAAACATTTGAAGGCATACAAGATGGAGTTAAAAGCGGAGGGATGCACCGTGTTTAACAGCTTGTGGACATCAGCTGACAGTGCTCGGGACAAGACCCTGCAGCTTGGTGGTGGGGGAAGCGAGACGGGTTCCCCATGATATCTGCACTTTCAAACACACAACTGTGTGTACAGGCCTTGTACTTTGTTGTATTTTGCCAGATAAAGCAGATGTGGTCATATTTCTGTTTATTTGTTTTAAATAAAACGCCGTCCTTTAATGTTATCCACCATTTTTTTTTCTGTGGCTTTAGGCACCAGTACCATTTTGCAAGTATCGATTTGGCACCGGTGTCATAAGGAACCCAAGTGATACCCAACTCTGTATGAGACTAGTGTTCATCTTGTTAAAAGTTTTGTGTATTTTGCACATATTAGGCTGACCCTTATCTTACAAATATTAGAATCATGCTCTAATATGGTACAGTATGATTCATACTTCTTTCACTCATATCAGATTTGTTTTTTATTCTTATCTTACTGCATATTAGAGACACACTTATTTTGCACATAATAGGTCTGTGCTTCTCTTGAACGTACACATCGTGCGCACATTATGGTCATGCCTCTCATTACTCACATTTATTTTGCACATATAGGATTCCTTTTTCTTTTGAATGTATCAGATTTGTGTGCATCTTGCAACTTTTTCTATTGCAGAAATCGGACTCGATCTTCTCTTGTATCAGACTAATGCTTCTCCTCGTACACATCAGGGAACAAGCTCTGATAGTACCCTATCAAAGCACTGTCATTTCAGTCTAATAAGATATAAGAGCGGTGCAAATAAACAAGACCGCTTACTGTTGGCTTTAATCTGTATCTTGCCTTTTAGGAGGTGGAGGAGGATAAGAAACGGGCGGAACAGGAAGGCATGGCGATGCAGAGCCGCAAAGGGAAAGTTGAGGATCTCACTATCACCATAAATAAGTCCACAACTGTAAGCATTGTGTGATGCTTTCCTTAGACACACACATTAAGCAGACTTCCTATAATATGACTCGAGTTCTATCACATTCTTTAGGCCCCCATCACACTGGGCCACGTTCCCACTACGTCAGCAAATAATTGGGTGAACACAGGAAGAACCGGTAGGAATCTACTGTAGTATTAACAAGTTAAAACAGTAGCGCCTCTTAGGGACCTCATTAGCATATTACAAGCATGACGCAGACGGGAAAGATTTTTGACCGAGTTGTTATTGGGATATCGGTGTGGTGTTGCTACATCAGTGGTGTTCTCACAAAGACCTCTTCAGGCCTGTGCTTTGACCTTGGTATGGCCATGTCATATTGTAGACGACTGCCTTAAGTTTGTATTACAGTGGAACCTCGGATTGAAAGTAACCTGGTTTGCGAGCGTTCCTCTACACAAGGAAAAAAATTTACCTGATAAACTTGATAAATGAGCAAGTTTTGATATACAAGTATCAAGTATTCTGTGCCATTTATGCGCTTCCTTTTTTTGATGGGGAGCCAGTGGTTCTTCTCTCTCGCCCGGTACGGAATTGTAGGTAATCGTCTCCCATGCTCGGTCTCAGTGAGCGTGCGTCACTCGTATAGTCAACATCTGTGCACGCATGTACTGTTTACTATACCCAGTGTTGGTGGACGTTACTTTTTAAAGTAACTAATTACATTACAAAATTACTGTCTTTAAAAAGTAATCAGTTACATTACAGCATTACTTTCTCATAAAAGTAATTAGTTAGAGTACTTTTCCATTGCAGAAAATGAAAACTCCTTTGTGACTGATCAACATGCATGTTGTTTTAGTCAAGACATTTATAATTATTCTACCATCATCACTCAGCGAAGTTTGGCCCATAATCCCATAAAACTACTAATACTCCTATCTCACCTACGCGGTTTTGAGCGGTGGCCATAAGTATGGTCATCATGATTCACAGTGAGTTTTGGCGCTGTGATTTAGGTTTCCATCTTTCCGCCCATCGATCCGCGTGGAAGCTCACGGACCTTGCAGAACTTCGCAGAATGTTGGGTTATCGGGGGTGGGGCTTGTAGGACGACTTTCTTTCTCATACACACACACACACGCACACGAAAGGAATCACTGCTATCTGGCTCACGGATTACATAAATTGTCTGAATAACGGATTACATTTTAAAAAAAATAACTAAATAACTCTGAGTACTTAAATGAAGGACCTAGATGACGCGTTAGATTACTCGTTACATCAAAAAAGTAATCCAAGTTCTCTAACGTGTTACACCCAACACTGACCTCCCCCATTTTGACCTCGTTCCTGCTGCATTCTTTGATATCTTTAGGACGCATTGGGAACTCGCAGTTGGAACTTTATCGCAATATGACAGGGCTATAATTCCTGGTTTGTGTTTCGTGGTCAAATAGTGGGCAGGGACACCTGAAGACAAAAATGTTGTTTCCAAAGTGGCAGAAAAGTGGAAGATCAATTATAACAGCTGATCAGTTAACGACTGGTGTTCACAGGCTTTCATTTATATTTAGCCATATTGGCACTACAAATTACAAACAAGTCAGGTTAAAAAGTTAAGTTGATTCTTTGTCATATATTTAGGGACCTGTTTTACAAAAATTTTTGTTTCTCTTTTGCATGCTTATCTGGCCCTAAGGAAAAGCGTGTTGTGACCAAGAAGGGTACGGGTGATGCGGTTATTAAAGGGATGCAGGACCAGGAGGATGTGTCCAACATTTTCAGTGCTGGCCGTGGTAAAAGGAGGCAGCTTCTAGTCACTGCCCCAGGAACAACTAAGGCAAGCTTGTTGTTGCATCTGTATAATGTGTTTGAACAAGGAATGTTGATGACTTGATCCCTGTTCTGAATGAACAGCACTCTGAGATATGTTTTGTCACTGCAGGGAAAAAGGGTGGTCAGTGAAAAAATGGAGAAGAGCAGTCCCCCTGGTCTAGCAGGGACAAGACACACTACTGAGGGAAGGGGGGAGCCACTGGACACTACTGCAGGAAGACGAGACTGTTCAAAAAGCCAGGTAACTAAAGGCTTTAAATGTAAAAAGTTCACACTTAACCTAAATTTGCCTGGAGATTGTATTTTAATTGCCACTTGTATTGGTGTGGGTCTGATGTGCTGAATCCTGGATGAGCTGTGATTTTTGGTTTACTATTTTATGACCGACACAGTCACTGTTCTAAAGATGAAGTGATCTTGCATTCACGTTGGCGGTCACACTAAACTGCTTGCTAGTGATTATGATTTCAGTCCTTGATTTGTTTTTTATATATAAAGCTCTGAAAGATCTCTTAGAAACTTTGTGGTAATTTTTGTCCCTGAATGGGGAAATTTGTCTGCCAAATTTTATAGCTATTATGCACCATGATCTTTTCAGCCCATGTACTTTTAAAAACATTTATCTTCTATACTGCTTATTCTGTGGAGAGGGTCGTGGTGGCCTTGGACTTATCCCAAGAGATTTTGGGCACAATCCATGTGTCAATCCATGGTGGAGCGCACACACACACACACACACACACACACACACACACACACACACTACGGGCAATTTGGGACATGAACTGAATGAAACTGAATTTGCATGTCTTTGGACTATGGGAGGAAACCGGAGTACCCCGAAGAATCCCACCAAGCACCACGGACATGGGGCAGGACAGGGCAAACGCTCAGCACCAGAATAAAAAAAAAAATCTACAAACATAATGTTATCAACTGCTTATCTCAATGAAGTTGTATTGTGCCATTAGCTCAGCTCTCAAAACAAGCTACTGTAGGCTTTTTACATGCATGTTAATAATTTATATGAAGAATTGGGTCTCTGCGATTGACAGTGTTGTGACAAACATGGATAGAATAACTTACCAGAGTTAACATAAACGCATCAGTTTTGGATAAATTTGAGCAGAGGTGTTCGTGATAGTAACCATTTGTGAAATCTGGGTTTGTTCAGTCTGCCATCTTCTCTGCGCCAACAACAATTCTTCCTCCCACACATGATCATGTTCTAATTCAGAGTGTGCACAGAGAGAATTGGCTATTCACAGACAGGTCCATTGTCAATGTGTTTGTGAGCGAGAGGAAGAGAGGCAAGGAGGGGCTGAGTGAATCAATGTGCTGTGGGCAACTACAGTGAAATATGATTCTCTCCTTTATAAATAGTAAAGGAAAGAAAGAAAATCTATATGTGGTGGTCAATGTTGATATTGCGTTGGGCCGCCGTGCACAGCATCTTCAAATGTAGCTTTTTTTCCTACTTTTTCACTTAAAGTAGAAGTCAAGCTAAATTTAAAAAGTTTTTTAAAAGCAGAAAAAGTCACTTCACTGAATAAAAAAAGAGGATAAGATGCGACTGACACACTTGGGTTAGGGCTTTTGCTTTGCTTTCTCTACATGACATGTCACAAGTGACCATATAAATTAAACCAACATAAACTAAGAAGTCATGGCTGTGATTTCCTTCTGTCAATGAAAATAGAAGAGCCATTAATTAAGTAGAGGTAATACATCACAGTTGCCTTGCTTTATTATTAACGCCGTTTCACCGCGTCCCAAAGGTGCACTTTATTAGATTGAGATCTGGTGACTGTGGACTGTCATTTATGTACAGTGAACTCACGGTCATGTTCAGTAAACCATATGATTGTTTGAGATGATTTTAGCTTTGTGACATCCATCCATCTCTTGCTTCCTCCCTCCCTCCCTCCCTCCCTCCCTCCCTCCCTCCCTCCATCCATCCATCCCTCTCTCCCTTCCTTCCTCCCTCCCTCCATCCATCCCTCTCTTCCTTCCTTCCTCCCTCCATCCATCCCTCTCTTCTTTCCTCCCTCCCTCCATCTCTCCCTCCCTCCATCCATCCATCGATCCATCCCCGCCTCCATTCATCCATCCATCCATCTATCATTTCCTCCCTCTCAACATCTTTGAGTGATGGTTAGCCAAATTGATCTATGACTTTTCATCCCAGCTGCCATTACTGATGATGAGGTACTGTACCCACAGGCATGCATACACGTGTGCACACCCATTTATAAAGTGTGGGCAATTTGCTAATGTCAGTGTGGCTCCAAGGCATGTCTTTTGACTGTGGGGGAGACCGGAATATCTGGAGGAAAGTCACCATCAATAGAATCTCACCACTGGTGTTTGTGTCTGTGTGAACAGACCGCCAGCAATGGAGGTTTAAGGCAACAGTGCTAACCAGTAAGACACTGTGGCACCAAATTGACTGTGCTCCTGCTTAGCAAAGATTCTGGAAGGGAATGCTTGAGGAAAATGAATCCATGCAATGCATCATGTGCTAGTCCCAGAACGAGCATAGAACTGCTTTGTATACTTTATTCATTCTTACGTGAAGCTTACATTGTAAGCAGTTCTGTTTGGAACTATGACAACATTAGAGAGAGCCGCTCATGTCTGCCACGGTATGCTGAATATCATCAGAAGCTGAGAGTAGGTACAAATATGATGAACTGTACCAGTTTTCCTCTTTCCCATTTGTAGTCAGCTCATTGCTTCGCTTCTGATTTGCATAAAGTCTCTCAGTCCACCCACTTCTCATCCCCAGACAGTTACTTCACCTCTCGTCACTGTAGCTTCCCAGGTCTTGTTGAAAATGAATAACTTGCATCTGCTGTGCCTGAGGGGTAACACTGGTACAACAGGATTGAGCATTAGGCTTCTTAGCATCAGTGTACTTCATGTTTCATCGTGTCAGGAAAATACATTCATGCATCCTTAAGGTCCATGGTGTGTTTTTTTTTATTTTTATTTTTTTTTTAAATAGGATGTTTTGGACCGTTTGTGAACAGCCTATGTACAGTATATGGTAAATCGTTATTTGTTAGTAAATTGCTCTGCATACAGTAGATGTGACATACACATTGTCTGAGGAAAGACGTTTTCATTCCATGAATCTGGTTATGTCCGCTATGTCTCCTTCTATCAATCCCATAGTGTAATCCTCATCGTTTCTCCTTTTAGTTTAGACCTACTGTAGTCAGTTCCCACCCCATTTTGGGGATGACCCCCATCAACTGAAAACTACCAAACAAGTAGGGCAAAGGCTATCACATTCTCCCTCTGAGACTCATTATGTCAGCTGAGTGCATCTTTTCAAACCGCTAATCACGCACCATTGGAGATCAGCATGTCACACTAGGATGGAAGCATTATCCACTTACTTCTGCCTGCGTGATCTCGGACACCAATGACTGGCTAGTGCTGCCTTGATTTATATGCTTATAATGGCAAGGGCATTTTTTCCCCTATACCCTGAAGACATTTGGATGTGATGGCAAAAGATAAATACAAGAGAATAGATCAGAATTTAGGTGGCTTAGTGATTTAGCATCGTCTTTTTGCACCACCAGGGTCCGGGTTCGATAAGCACAAGCACACTGTTTCCTCCGGGTATTCCGGTTTCCTCCCACAGTCTGATTAGGCTAATTGGCATTCCCAAATTCCACGTAGTAATTAGAATTTAAGGAATGTTTCAATACTGTTGGAGGGGACAATGTATGATGGAAAATAAAGATTCAATTCTTTTTTTTTTTTTTACTTTTGGCAACAGCTTTTACATAATCATAATCTTACACTGTCAGTACAGTATGCATCCTACAGTCATTATAAGCTGAAGGAGAAAGTGGTATTGAAGAAAAGTGTTCACTAATGTGTCAGTTACTCAGAAAGTATTGTAGTGTTGTATTGTAAATAAAATTTGCTTCAACACCGTAATGCTTAATAAGTATTAAGCACACTTATTCTATCAATTGATTAATAATTTGCCCCCTACAACCTTTCTATTTGTTTTTCACCTAAATTTTGTTGACTTCTTTATAACACTAAAAGAAAAAATCTAAAATTATTTAACTTGGTTTCATTTTTACATTATTTCTTCTTGTCAACAGTGGCATGTTCTTATACATTTGCAGTTGTTTTCCTAAATAGTTAGGAACATGCTATACGGTCTGTCTATCCATCCATCTTCAGTAAAAAAAAAAAAAATTCCTAGTCATTGTAATACTATTAGAGTACATTGTAATAGACAGAACTGCATTTCAGTGTGTATTTTGGAAAAGGCGACCGTGAGGTACAGTAGATGTCCAGTCATGCACTGAGATGAACCCTGGTGTAACAACCCTAGTTTCTTTTCTGATTTCTATTGGAAGTTTTGATAAAAAAAATAATAATAATATGGTAAAAAAGTGGTACCTCAGCATACAAATTGAATTCCTTTAAATCTTCAAATTTAATCTCGTTCTTAAAGCGAAATTCCGTATCGTGAAACGCATTTTCCCATAGGAAATAATGTACATGCAAATAATCCGTTCCAGCCACCCAAAAAACATAATGAATATTATCAATTCCCAACACAATAATCTGATTTTTGCATATAAAAACAATCAAAATATTTAGAAAAGACATGTAAATTAAGTAAAATAAAAAATAATTTATGATTCCTTTTGATGATTCCGGCTGCTTTAAAAACAAACCTGGAAGTGGCTCCCCCTTTTTTTTTTTTTTTTTTTTTTTTTTTTTTACCCCGCTTACCTCCTTGATGACATTTTTGGGACCCCTTGTTGTAGGTCCTCACCTAAATCTTGCAAAAGTGGCACCTCTTTCCTGTTTTTGGGTGCTCTGGATAAGGGCGTCTGCCAAATGCCTGAGTGTAAATGCCAGTGCTGTCTATTGCACATTAAAACACTTTTTATTGCAATCCATAAAGAAATGTCTGACACTGCTGATCAGTCTCAATCTCAGCTGATCTTTCAGTTAATTGTCCTTGATGCACTGTCCATTTATCACTATACACACTAAATGCGGTGTGTGCATCTGGGCCCATACTGTATTCACAAAGCTTCTTAAGCCTAAAAGTTGGGCCTAGTGATGAAATTCTAAGAAAATTCTTATGACATTTTCTTAGAATTTCCCCTTAAATTTAGGATTAAATCTTAGTAAAGATAAAAATGATTCACGAAACATCTTGGCTCTAAAAACAGCTCCTAAGGTAAAAATTAAGTGTAGAGAGGAGGACTTTTAAGAGGCTTAAGAGTTTCTATAGCAGAGGACAAAATAGTGGAATATTCTCCAAACACTGAACATAAAGCTAAAAGTAAACACTGCTCTTCTGCCCAGTTTGGTTTTCTTGTTGTTTTACTTTCTTCCAGAAGTTTGTTGGCAACATACCATCCAAAAGTGCAACTTAAATAGACTGTCCTACAATCATGTAAATTGGTAAAAAGGTGAGCCATTTTACTCCCATCAATCTGAAATGGATCACAAGTAAAAAAAATCAGTTTGGTAAATAAATGTTTAGAACTTAACTACTGAGTGGAAATTGGTTGCTTCAAAAGTTTCAACATTTGGCTGTTTAAATTAACTTTAAGATATCTAGCATATAACCGAAACTTTGCATGAAGTACCCTGTAGTCATGATTATACAATTTCTTCATATACACACATTATGATTTTACTGTCTATTTTATTAACATGTATTCTATTTTCGAAAAATAGCGCATCTCAAGACCAGTACAGAGGTTATTTTTTTATCAACCAATCACAGTCCTTGAATTGCTGCATCATCCCTAGCAACGGGGTCAACCACACCTCCTAACTAAGATATAAAGGTTTTTGTACTTTCCTTACTCAGAGCTGCTCTAAACAGTTTCCTAATCACTCTTAGCCTAAAAAGTCCTACAGTAGCTGGGAGTCTTAGACTAAGATAGGAGCTCTCTAAGAGAATTCTACCTCTGCTTCTGACTTAAAGGTGCAACAACAATGACCCACAATTCTACTTCCTTTTTTCCTTTAATCCAGAACACTGTGGTGCAAAATTGGTTCAGTATACCACCTTAAAACTTGGTAAATCTGGATGTGTGTATATATATATATTTTTTGTTGAGTCTATTGCACCTCTTTATTTTACTTAATTATTACTTATTCAGCTCGTCTTGTTGATATTTTGTACTGTTTCTCGTTCCTTCTCGTTTTCTGATCAAGAGAGATGCCATTCTAGTACCTAGTATAATGAGAATAATGGTATTCTTCCAGTACCATATCTCGTGTCTCTTGAACCTGCTCTGTTAAAGGAGCTTATGTTTAGTGTACCCTTAGCTTGAGGGGCTCTGTCTGTGTCTCATGACCTATTTTAAATAACTACCAGACATTAAGTAATGGCCCCCTCATTACTTTCCAGACGTTTCGTGCAGGGCCAGACTGTCTGTAGTGATTGATGCGGAGGAGCACAGCACTCGACAGTGCTCAAATAGCCAATTCACACCAGTGCTTTGCCTGCACTTTTAAATATTCAGCGGGGTTAAACAGTCCTTGTTCTCTTGTCTAGACAGAGTGCAGCACAAAACAGTTGCTCAGTTGTTCCTAAAGATTTTCAAACCCTCTTCAACAACCACTAAGCCACTAAGTCTTTGCCTTTTGGCTCCTCTGATTGGGCCGTCTAGGATTTAAAACTAATGAAAAATCTTGTTTTCAAGTTTTTACATGACACTGAAAGTGTTTGATAGAGTGGCGAAATGGGCAAGTTGTGTAGCTTTTTAAACAGATTTGACTGCTCTTGCAACACTAATCCAGCTAATAAAAAAAAAAAATCAGATTTTTTTTTGACTGGTCACATGTGATCTGTGATTAGATTAGATGGTTCAAAAAAGTTTTACGTTACTGTGAAGTGCACGGAATGAAGGTCTGTGATCGCGTTTATTAAGTAGATTTAAATTGCACACTTATAAGCGTCTTTTGAATTAAAGTAATTTTTTTTTCAAGGTCTTTTTTTTTTATTTACATTTTGTTTTTAATCATGCGTCTTTTTTCCATTTAAAATTCATATTAGCATATCTTCTCTTCCCGTTGGCCGATGGCAATGAAACTAAGCCTATGTTACCTCAAGATCAGCCAAATACACCTGTGAAAAGCCCATTAAAATCTATAATCTATATAAAAGACACCTGTCCACAACCTCAAACAGTCATACTCCAAACTCCACTATGGCCAAGACCAAAGAGCTGTCAAAGGACACCAGAAACAAAAATGTAGACCTGCACAGGCTCGGAAGAATCTGTTTCTAATGTTTGTGTAGTATTATTTTAAGCAGACTGTGTTTTTCTATTGTTGTGACTTAGAGGAAGATCAGAGCACATTTTATTTCCAATTCATGCAAAACTCCATGTAATGCCAAAGGGTTCACATACTTTTTCCTGCAACTGTATTTGCCCAGGCTCATACTGAAACCATCCTTTGTATTAGGTGGAACATAATGCAATAAAGGTTTGCCTTAAACAGTAGAACTCAGCCATGAACAAATTTTTACGTAATGCTGCTGCTTCCTCTCATGAGAGGCCGAGGCCGGAGGCTGTAGTGCACGGCAGCTCTGCGACTGTGACACTGTGGGCAGAGTTACAGCACCGAGAGAGTGAGAAGAGGGAAAGCGCTGACTGCCTGATTCAGTTCTTGCTCATTACACACACACCACACACACATTCACACACGGACTCTCTCTCTCTCTGCAGCATTGTTTCCTAGTATAATGAACAGAAGGTTTTTAACCTAATTAACATTTAGCTGCACTTTGTAGGAAAAACTAAATTATTCAGCAGGGAGACAAGAAGCAGGGTGCCAGGGGATTGTGTGTGTGTGTTTGGTGGGTGTGGGTTGTGTTTTTACTGTATGACTTGGTTGGTAGGGGTCGCTTGATTTACAGCTGGGGGTGATGGGAGAAACTCGGATATGATATTGGGGGGAAAAAAATGGCATTGAAATAAATTTTTATATGCTGTGTGCGTATACATACAGTACACACTAAAGCAATATATACACTCACCTAAAGGATTATTAGGAACACCATACTAATACGGTGTTTGACCCCCTTTTGCCTTCAGAACTGC
>JAQQZT010000005.1:21000099-21029827 GCA_030068275.1 Clarias platycephalus
CAGCCTCATAGGTGTGTTGTTTATATTGCTAATCAATGTAAGTTTAAAGTTATATGCTGTTTTCTGGTTACATTTTTTTGATTGTATCTGTAGATATAAAAAGGTTTATACGGTAAACAGCGTGTGTGATCAAGAAGACTCATTTGAGTACTGATTCTGAACAAGCCAAATGTGTTAAACATCTATGGGGGCTGAGCCCCCTTTAACTGAAAATCCTAGAAACGCCCCTGCACTCAACCCTAACCCTTTACCATGAATTACTACATCAGTATGTGATCCTGCGCAGGTGGCACGTCTGCGGCATTATTGAAGAAAAGGTTTGGTTCACCTTATCTTCATTTTGCCATCGATTTTCTTCAAGTTGGGTGAGTTGGCTGGCCGATCAAACACAGTAATATCATTGTCAATAACCCAGTTGGTGGTAGTTTTGGTTGTGGGCAGGCCTGCTGGAGAAGGAAATTGACATCTCCATTAAGCTTGTCAGCCGACATACTGTAAGCATGATGTACTTTCAAATCTCCTGATTGAGTGTTGCATTAACTTCACACTGGCCGCCTCTTGGATACTTTTCCTGAAGACATCTATGTGTGGTGGCTCTTGATGCTCTGACTCCAGCCTCATCCCACTCCTTGCGAAGCTTTCACAAAGTCTTGAATTGGCTTTACTTGACATCCTTCTTAAGACTGCAGTCATCCCTATTGCTTTTGCACCTTTTCCTACCAGACTTTTCCCTTCCAGTCAAATTTCTATAAATATGCTTACATATAGAATTCTGCTAAGCCAAACAAACAGCCTTTTCAGCAATGGCCTTGCTGTGTTTACTTAAATTTAAAGTGAAAGATTTTAATATTTTCATTCTGTATTTTTGATTTTTGTTAATTTAATTAGACGTTTTTCAGATTATAGTGAAACCTTGGATTATGAGCATAATTTCTTCCAGAAGTGGGCTCGATTCCATAACACTCGTAAACCAAATTAAATTTTCCCATAAGAAATAATGAAAACTCAAATTATTCGTTCCACAGCCCAAAAAAATAAATACATAAAACTAATTAATACAAAATATAAAGTAAAAATAAAACAAATTAACCTGCACTTTACCTAAATCCCGACAGATAAGTGTGTGTGTGTGTGTGTGTGTGTGTGTGTGTAACGGAAAGACTGTTTTATCTGAAAAATTTGCAAGGAGCATCGCTAATGACACTCGCGTGAGCACGGAATCACTGCTGTAAAGTAAAAAAATATATATATTTAACCTGCACACTTTACCTTTTGAAAAGAATCGCGACAGAGCAGAGTTTCTGTGTAGGGCAGAGAGTGTGCGTCTGTATGTGAGTGGGAAGCCGAGAGGAGGAGGGGGGCTGTAAAGGCGAGTGTGTGTGTATGTGTGTGTTGGTGTGTGTGAAGGAGCACAGTCAAATTACGCGCACACACACATAACGACTAACTACAGAGAAGGAAAAAATAGATCTTTACCCTCTAATGAGACTTGCTTTTGCTTTATACGCGCACACACGTGTGTTATAAGAAACAGTACACGCGCGCTGCACACACACGCTTACAAACACATAAAATATGTTTTACGCGCGCGCACGTGCTCACAGTGTTATAGTAATCAGTACACGCGCGCACGGATGTTCATTATACCAGTAGGGAACGAGCACTAAGACCCAGCAGGGAAGACGATTACCCACAATTCCGCAGCGCAAGAGAGAGAAAAATCGTTGGCTCAGTTGTGATCACATGATGCTTGGCGTCAAAACAAGAAGCGCATCACATATGCTACTTGGTACTCGTAAACCAAGACTTGCTCGTTTTTCAAGTCAAAATTTATTAAAATCTTTGCTCGTCTTGCGGAACGCTCGCAAACCGCGTTACTCGCAATCCGAGGTTCCACTGTACAGTATAGAGTGGAACCTCGGATTAACGCGGCAGCACAATGATAGAAAATGGCTGTCCTGTAAAGCTGTGCCGATGGTGAATAATCCTAATTTCGGAAAATCCTCAACAAAACAGTGTTCGCAATTCAATACAGTAGAAAACAGCTCTGAGACAAAATAGCTTTGAGACAACATTGTTACATTTCACTTGATTAATTTCCTTAGACCTGGTTATGGATTTTGACCACAGGATGGCAGGGTGGGGAAAGGGGGACAGAGATTAAGTCAAGTGGATTGGTATGCTTTACATTGTATAATCGTGTCAAAGGTGTACGAGACTCACTTTGTCGGACTTAAGAACAAATCCGACTTACGAACATGCCTGCCTGTAATAAGTAAGATATTTAGAAACAGTTTTCTTTATACACTATATTTTACTGCTGCTTTATCCCTTCCCCTCATTAGCAAACTGAATTGCTGACTGATCTCAACGTCCCCACAACAAGCGAAGAGCAGCTGGAGTACCTACGCTGGAAAAAAGAGAGGGAAGAAATTGACAGAGAGCGTGTGGCTCGCCATAAAAACTCCAAGGGTCAGTGGAGGAGAGCCTGGGATGTGGACAAACCCGAGCTTACGTAAGCCGCCATGGCCGTTCCCTGCCTGTTGCATGCTGTTTGTGTGCCTCATGTACGCCTATGACTTATACAGTTTGTTTTGGTTTGTGGTTTATCTAATTTTCTTTTGTCTGTTTGTGTAACTGTTTCTCTTACTGCATGTGCAACTGCCACTAAATTTCAGTTCATTTGCGGCAGTCAACTTGAGTTTTTGAGTGTTTTGTGCATTTTTCTGCTTTCTTCATATGGAAAAAATATATTTTGCTAGACTATTAAAATGTCATGCAATATTTATTCGTTTTTATTTTTCCATTTATTTATTAAAATGGGTCTTTTTCAGACTTGACATGAAGACAGTCATGGGGGGAGTGGAGGAAAAGATTGGATGGATAGCAAAAATGTGCATTTCTGGTATAATTTGCAAAAGTTAAGCTTCTCTGGATATCAACTAACAGTCAAGCTAGCTTTTTGTTTTTCTGCATGTACAGTACAAAAGAAATACATACAGTATTTTGATAGAATGCACATTACGCAGAAACATTCAAATAGAGACATACAGTATACAGATGAGTGATAGAACAGTGGCTCTGTTGGTGTGTGGGGACATTTAATGATTTACTGACTTGTGTCCACATTTCTACCTAAGGTATTAGTTATATTTTTACTCATTTTATGTACTTACTTTATGAAGACAAAGTGTAATCCTAATGGGAACAGCCTCTTCTAGGATGTCCATCAACAGTGCATACAGTAAGAGCTCACAGTATATAACTGTAGATAAAGTACAGTACTATAGCAAGTAATGTGCATTATGCTTAACACCATAAATACACAGTCAAATCCTACTAACCTATTCAAACGCATGATTTTTCAGGTATAGTTTAATTTTGCTTCATGGCATGATGATGATGGTTTATTTGGATCATTGGACAAACTGCGTAATTCTTTTGTTGCAAGACAAGACTGAACTACACAAGTTCTCCTTACTTCTTTTTTTTTTTTTTGTAGTAATCCAGTAATTTTTAAGTATTTGTACAAATCATGGGATTTAAAACAAAAAAGGTTCTCTATATTTTCTATTCCCCCATGCAGAGCAGAGTGAACTTGCATAGATGATTTTCTTGAAGGGTAACATTGTATTTACAGTGGTGGCCAAAATATTAAGGTGTTAAGACTGCATATGGCAAGTATTATACAGTGTGGTTCACTCGAAAGAGGCTCCAAATATTGGGTAATAACTCTAGCTAGGTTGTAGCAATCTGAACAAAGCAGCATACAGCATGCTCCTCAGTATATTGAGCTTCGAACATGCCGGGATGCCCCTGATTCAGACCAATAAGGTAGGCGCCGGACAGCCATCGCACCTTTTAATGGCATACCCCTTCTCTCAGTCACTCGACTTCACATCAGGATGATGGTGTACAGTAATGAACAGTGCATCTTCATAGTGTGAACCTATTGGATCATCAAGTAGTTTAAGCAATATCAGAGTGAATTTAGGAAGAAACATGCTGTCCATGACGAACCCTCAATGTTATTCAGAGGATGGTACAGAAACTGGAAACGACAGAACTGTTAATGGGGGAGGAACATCGACTGCTGCATCAAATGTGTCTGGAAGAAAACTGAGATTACTTCCAGCATCACATGTAATGCAATTGATTACACATGCGTCAAGGTATGCATCATATTCATTCATTCCGATTACTTCATCATAGCGGGAGTTTTTACAAAAGATTCGTGACCTCTTTCATGTGAATCACCCTGTAGTTTTCTTTACACAAAATGGGTGAGAATTGTGCTAATTCACTGAAAACTAGTGAAAAATTGGCTTTGTGACGATGATATTTAGCTTCTGGAGCCACTTTCGCGGTCGTCTCCAGACATAAACCCAATAGAAAACTCTCGGACAATGGTGAATAGGTTAAAAAAAAATAAAAAATGCAGTGGAAACCGTTTGTGTTTGATCTTCAGGAAGCATTCAAGCACACATGGATTGAGTATGTGACACCTTTTTGACACTATTCCCTGCCAGATCCAGTAGGTTTTGAAGATAGATAATAGAAGATAAATAGGATAAATAGATAAATAGAAGAGTTCATGCTGAATATTGATTGTTGTATAGGAATTTCACTGCATTAAATAAATTATCCCTACTATCTTTTGTCATTATTTTAAGAATTCAATAATATCATTAAAACATTGATTTTTCACTTTTGTCTCTATTCTTTTTGCCACCACCGTAAATGTTAAAAAACAGCTAAGCCATTAGTACTAAATTATGCCATGTGCTTTTATGTGTGAAATTAGGGGTTTCAAACAGAAGTCCATGTTTTTCCCATCAAATTGAGATGGTTGAACAATGCAGATGTGGGTGAAAATTATATGGTTGCAGGTTGTGTTTTTCCGGGCGGCTACCAAGTTTTATTGTGGCCGCCAAAAACATCGTTGGGCAGAAAAGGAAAAAAAATCTTATACATTTATATTGATGTAGGTGATAAATACCCAGCAACTTATTAATAGATGTATTAATGATTAATAGATGCACATTTCAGTCGGCTACAGTTGACACTGAGGAAGGGAAAGGAGGAGAGAGAGAAATGTATGTGGGAATCATGGCATGGGTTTAAAGCATGAATTCATGCATTCATGTCTTGATATAAATTTTTTAATTGCAAGGTTGGTGAATGTGTGCAAGTCAACACTGGAATTATTATTTTTTAACTCTCCTGTTACCTTCAAATTTATTAACATCTTTTATCCTTAGGTTTAATTTGACCACAGCAATTTAAACCTCCAGAAAATTATTATAATTAAAATTGCTACCCAAGTTTATGTATAAAAGTCACTGAATATGAAGCAAAAAAAATATTTCAATCATTTATTTTTAGACTTTAAACATTGAGTGGGGCCAAAATGACCCCAAAGATAATCGAAGAGTTAAAAGCTGAGTGTAACAGTTGAGAAGGTAGAGAGCTCTTCAGAGGAAAATAAATTGGATGGGGAAAGAAGGGGGTGGCCGTTAATAGACATCAGTTTCATTGTGTCTTATTATCTTAGTGCTTGTTGCTCATTTTTTGGATTAGTTTTAAGCAGTTGATGGTCTAGAGATAAATAGACAGTCGGATCCTTAATTTTTGGCCTCGGTACACCACCACTGAACTGAATTTTAGATTAAACACTCAGGACGTGAATGAAGTCAAGCTTTAAGTTTTAATTCAAAGGGTTTGACAAAACACGTCCAAAAACAATTCAGGAATTACAATCATTTTCATATACAGTATATACACTCACCATTTTGGGGCTCAGAAATAATTGACCAAACTCACATAATTACAAACTTAAGGATTGCCTTCAGTACTTGGATAACAATCCTTTTCAGTCAATGTCTGCCTCAAGTCTGGAGTCGATGGACATGACCAAAGTGTCCTCCCTCAAATGCATTGCCAGGCCTTTACTGCAACTGCCTTCAGATCTTTTGCCTACAATCTTGACTTCAGTAAGTTCAAAGTATGTTCTATCTATAGCTTTCACTGTGTGTTTTGTCATTATCCATCCATGTGAAGCACTGTCATACAGTGTGCGCTTTTTACAGCTTTTAGGCTGAATCGACACTGAGAGTGTAGCCCTATACACTGCAGAATTCATCCCGCTACTTTTATCAGCAGTCGGGTCATCAATAAACACCAATGGCCTGGTTTCACTGGCAGCCACACACACTCACACCATAACACTGCCTCCACCATGTTTGACAGATGAAGTGGTGTGCTTTGGATCATGAGCTGTTCTTGAGCTGAGCTTCTCCATACTTTTCTCTTTATATCCCTCTGGTAGAAGTTAATTTTGATTTCATAAGTCCAAAAAATCTGACAAAGTCTAAGCTGGCCTTTCTGTTTTTGAGCGTTAAACAGAGGTTTGCACCTTGTTGTGATGCATATGTGTTTACTCGACTATAGACTTAGACAGTGGCGCGCCTACATCTTCAAGAGTGTTCTTAACTTTGCTAAATGTTGGGAAAAGGTTATTCTTATATACTGCGGACAGAATTCTGCAGTCATTCACTTTAATTGTATTCCGTGGTCCAGGTCTTTTGTTTTTAATAATAATGTTCAAATATTTGTCACTTTTGCTTCACAGCACAATGAAATTTCTCCCCGCGCCCCCCCCATTTCTCAGTTATGAAGCTGGGGTCAGAGCACATGATCAGTCCGGATACGGTGTCCCTGGAGCAGATAGGGCTAAGGCCTTGCTCAAGTTGACTCAACAGTGGTTCCCGACCTTATGATTAGTAACCCACAGCCTTAACTGATTGAGCCACCACTGCCCGCTGGGATGGAGCCGCACCATTTGCTGAGCTTGCTAGTTAATTCCTTATTTTTAAGAACGTTCGAAACAGTTGTATTGTCCACTCCCAATGTTTTTTTTCTCTCTCTCTCTCTCTCTCTCTCTCTCTCTCTCTCTCTGATGTTTATTTTTTATTTTTTTAAACATAATGATTGACTCCTTAACTTGCTGAGACAGCTCTTTAGCCATTTTTTTTTTTGAGAGAGAGTTTGACTAAACAGCAACCAAATGTAAATGTAAGACTTAGAACCACCTCCAGGGCTTTGATCTGCTTAATTAAACATAGAGTAACGAGGAAACAGACCACACTTCAACATAAAACTGCTTGTCAGCCCTTTGTCCCATTATTTATCAGCCCCCTAAAACAGGTGTGTTTATGAATATGGCTGTAATTCCTGAATGGTTAATGCTGCACTTTGGAAACTCTTGACTTCACTCACATCTTAGGTGTTTCATTACAAATTCAATGTACAGTGGTGGTGTACAGTGGACAAATGGCAAAAAAATTGCGTTGTTCAAAAATTTATGGGCATGAATGAGAATGCTGATTATACTACGTATACTGCATTTTAACTTCCTGACTGAGAATCTTCACAGGCATCTAAACTTCCTCTGTGTTCCCCTACCAGTCATTTTCTTTTTCTACGTTAGGATGCGTCTATGCTTCGTATTGTATTGTACCCAGTGTTTCTTCACACACCCCATGTCTGGAAGTTCTCAACAGAGCCGCGTTTGAGATACTGAGACGATTCCCTTGCGAGAAAAACATAGCATGGGAACTGAAGCCTATTTTTAGACAGGCTTAAAATGCCTTCCCTTATTTGGTCTAGTTAACAAACACCATAAACTGAAGAGGCGCCGGAAATGTGAATGTTTGTTTCTAGCTAAAAAAAAAAAGAAGAAGAAGAAAAAAAATAGTGAGCTCAGCATAAATAAAAGATGACAATTGGTACAGTACAAGTGAACAATAAACAATGACATGAGATCACTTACTGTAGGTTTTATGGAGAAGCCTTTTTGGGATAGTGATATTAACAAACAGAAACAGTTGATAGAGGCTGAACTTAAATCTAACTAATACTTTGAGGTTCTTTTTGCATCTGTGCTTTCATCACTGTGGCACCACTCACATTATGTTATTGATTGACTTGGTCAACTGTACCTACTGTATCTGGTTTGTTTCTCTTTCCACAAATACTCTTTATAGGTTTTCTGAAAAAGGCACTGCAGAGAGAGGTACACAGGGCAGAGGTGAGAAAATCAATTTTGAATGATCCATTTCCATCCAGCGTTTTAAACATGATCCAAGAATGTAGACAAGAATAGATAATTTCTCAATCCTTTTTTTCTTTGGTGTATTTTTAAAATTCATGTCTACCGACTGTAGAAAGCAACCAATTTACATTTTAAGGCAAATCTTATTGATGCTTTAGATAGGTGTTAGTTTAGTATTTAAATTTCATTCATTTGATGAACAGGAGGAAGAAGTGCTAGAAGAGGACATTCCAGACCTCCTGCTACCGAATCACAAGGTATAACAAATCCCAGGATTTAATTTATTTTATGTCCAATTTATGATACCAGTTTTGGGGCGGCACGGTGGTGTAGTGGTTAGCACTGTCGCGTTGCACCTCCAGGGTCCGGGTTCGATTGCCAGCCAGACTCGATTCCCGTCTCTGTGTGCATGGAGTTTGCATGTTCTCCCTGTGCTTGGTGGGTTTTCTCCGGGTACTCTGGTTTCCTCCCACAGTCTAAAGATATGCAGGTTAGACTAATTGGCATTCCCAAATTGCCCATTGAGTGTGTAAGTGTATGTATGTGTGTGTGCCCTGTGATGGACTGGCACCCTGTCCAGGGTGTACCCTGCCTCGTGCCCTGAGCCTCCTGGGATAGGCTCCAGGTCCCCGTGACCCTGAATACAGGATAAAGCGGTACAGAAGATGAATGAATGAGTGATACCAGTTTTGATACCCACTGGCAGAGATTGCAAGATTTTAAGATTTTAACTTGGGTTTTTAAGGCTCCATCTTATGGATATTATTATGAGGAGTGTTCAAGTTAACCCAGAACTTTTGAACTTTTGTGCAGAATAGCTATATAACAGTTATAGGAGCAAAAAACTAAATTTTTCTATATAACCCCCGCTACATTAATGTACTACTCCCAGTGTTTCACTAGTGCTTGAATACAATCAAGGTAAAAAGTTTTCCCAGTATGCTGGAACTATGATCAGCTTCACACCTGAAAGGCTGGCCTCCCAGGAACTCCTTTAATGTTTTTTTCTTTTTGATTATCGAAGGTGTTCTGTTTTTGCAGGACAATGCATGACCTCATACTGCCTACTGCGCCACTTGCACATTACAGGAACTCAGCTGGGAGTTTTTTGCCACATCCCCATACAGTCATGACCTCACTCCAAGCCATTTCCACATGTTTGGTCCATTAAAGGAGTTCCTGGGAGGCCAGCATTTCGTAGGTGAAGCAAAGAGTTCATTCGTGGCCCCAAAGTGCTAAGAAACCATCTGCCCTGATGGCATCCAAGCGCTACTGAAACACTGGGATAAGTGCATTAGTATAGCGGGAGTTATACAGAGACATAAAGGTAGTTTTTTTTACTCTCATAATTGTGTTGTTATTCAGCAAAATGAAAAATCCTGGTTTGACTTGAACATCCTTTGTATATCATGTCTACATTGTATTTTAATGTATTATTAATTTGTATGGCTGCTACTCTGGCTAGGAATTTCCTGGTCAAATAAATGTGAAATTAAATGACTGAATGAATAATTGAGCGGGTGTTCCAGTGTCCCAATAAAAGTGTATGATAAACTAATAAAAAACGTATAAAGAATGAAAGCATTGAAGCAAGATTTCTTCTAATATAATTGTGCGTTGGTTTGTGTATTGTAAATGTGCTCCAGTAGGACAGCGCGATAAGAGAGGAAAGAATCTTCCTGTGGTTGGCAGTAAAGTGAGAGGAAAGGACCGTTTGACTGGCCGAGCCAGGAGGTAAAACAACCTGTTGCTCTGATCACACAAATTACATTAAGGCACATACTGTAGTATACTACTTTCCAATTAAATGTGGAGTTTAATGTTCAAGTCAAACCCGATAGTTGATTACACAGAATAAAAAATGGGAGTAAAAAGTAGCTTTTTTCCCTCTATATAATCCCTATACTTATACGGCTTATACCTATACGGCTATACTTATGCGTTTATCCCAGTGATTCACTAGAGCTTGGATATCATCAAGGTAGAATGTTTTCTCAGTGCACAAGGACAATGATCAGACTGGCCTCCCAGGAACTCCTTTAATGGCCCAAACATGTGGAAATCGCTTGATGCGAGGTCAGGACTGTACAAATGATGTGGCGATAACTCCCAGCCGAGTTCTTGCAACGTGCAAGTGGTGATTTTTACACACACACACACACACCAGTGTCTCTTCAGCAAGTAATAAATTATTGATTGATTTTTAAGGAACAGGCATTCCTCTTGCTGAATTATTACGGGAACAACTACAGTGGGCTCTAGGCCACCTCGGCTAGGACCATCGATTACGGGCATCCGTCCTACTTTCAAATGCACCATTCAAATGTTTTACTTGCGGCTAAAAGTCTCCTCTAAGAGTACTGTGTTTACGCCTTCATCGCAAATCCCAGTTCGTCTTGAGCGCCGCTCATATAAAACATCATTCATTCATTAAATTCTATTTGTTTAAATCCATTTAAACTTGAAAGCATAATTTGTACACGGAATTGCTACTATGTGCCTTGATGAAGTCAGTGATAAATATTTTATGCAGTCTTAGGAGATTTTGTAGAATATATTGTATATTCTACCCTTTAATAATTTAAGGGAGATGAGATATCCAACCTTGTACACTGCTACTGGCTAAGTCCATTAATTGCTGCTAAAATGTACTGTACTGTATGTTGCTTCTGGTTTAATTATGTGCATAATAGGATTTTTAACACTATTAAACTGTTTAGCTTGACTGTCTGAGGATTTTTTTCCCTCCTTCCTTATACCCTGTCAGTTCAGTATTCTTTTTTGACTATTTCATTGGTTGCAACTACTTCCAGGTATATGACTACATGTACATTTTTATTTTAGATGGGATGCTAAAGAGGAAGCAGAGCAATTACAGGTACGGCTGTATTTTTTGTATATAAGTTTGTACTTAAGTACAAAAAATAAATATGTGACTTCCTTTTCCCAAGGAGCTTAATTAATAATGTTTTGATCCAGCTGAGTCTTCTCAATTATGGTTACACCTGCTTCAGACTGTCTTCACGTTCAAGGCTGATACCACATAAGTTCTGTGCATCATTGATTAAATTCTTTTATGAATGAAAATACTTACTAAAAAAAAGCTGAACAATTTATACCATAAAACATAATTGATTCTTATTAACCTACTTCAGATGGTCCATATATTCTGTTTGCTTTGTTGAAGCCAAACACTGCTATAAGAAATTTCTGAATGTGCCATATGTTAAAAAGATAAATTTGTCCCATCTGTTATGAACCCAATCTGCAGCTGGGCCTAGACACCAGTTTGGAGGAATTTTTGGAGGAGCTGGATACTCTGTGTGATCATGAGGTCAGCAGTAACAGTCCGAAACCCGAGACCCAGGAAGCAGAATCAGGCATGCCTCTGGAGACAGCTACACCAACCAGCCATGTTTCTACACCTATAAACCTAGAGAATCAACTTCTTCCTACAGAATCTTTCAACAAGACCATTTCTGTCTCCAGAGGAGCTGAGAAGAAGGTCCGTTTTTCAGAAGACCTCATTCAGGGAGCTTTTGAGAAGACCTTGAACACTGATAAGACAGAGATCAAAAACAGTTCTTTAAAAAACATGCCACAAGCTAAAACAGGTCCTGGAGTGCAGGATGCCCAACAGGAATTGGGTCATAATCAGGAAGGAATGAAAAACAACCAGGAACAAAAGGCCACAGACATTCTCACGGATTCCCAACCTAAAACAACAGGGCAGTTTGATTCGCAGGAGACAAGCGTTAAAGAACTGAAACCAATGCCTGACAGCTTCATAAAAGAAGAAGAAACTGAGAGCAAATCTGAAGAGTCGGCTTGTGACAGTGTTGGTTCTCAAAACGGCACCGATGCTACAGCTTCTACTGAACAGAACATGTTTCACATGGTGGAGCCTCAGAAAAACATCACCTCCAGAAATACAGGTAGGAAAGTGTTCTTCTGTAGCTGAGAAGTTTCTTCTTTAACTGAGGCTAAAAATGTCTAGCTAAAAGATGTCAGGATCAGTATTCGGAATAAATAATGGGAAAAGTGGGATTGTCTGACAATGAAGGTACATTTCTCATTTTCAAAATAATATCTATATCATGATTGCAAGTACAGCACAATACATTTGGCCATCTCATACTGTAGCTAGAGGTAAATCATTTTGTGGTACTGTATAGCGCAGGCAGTGAAGGCTCTGGAGTGCTGATCCGAGGGTCAGGGGTTGCCACTGTTCACCACTGCTCGTCCCAAAACCTGGATGAGAAAGAACAGTTGGGTGTGGGCTAGCGAACCGGCCTCGTTAAATACACCATTGCTATAGAAACCGTGCAACCAGTCAACAACACAGAAGTCAAAAAAGCTGTTTGCAGCACAGGGCTGTTGTATTCTCAAATGTGTCAGAAAGTCACACTTAGACATTTTTTGGAATGTTGGAGAAAACCAGGAGCCCAAGCAAATATGGAGTGAACATAGACTGTAATGCAAAAGACATGCAAGCAATACCAGTTCCGTGTTTAAAAGCAATATTTGTCTGAAAGGAGCTACAGTACAGTATATAGTTAGCTAAAAAATGTGTATGGTCTATAGCTTTGTGAAACTGATCAGACTACTAAAGTTTTGATTAGCTGCAAGATAATCTACAGTATACCGTCTCTTTCTCTTCCAGATGA
The DNA here is from genome assembly GCA_030068275.1 of Clarias platycephalus. Classification (NCBI taxonomy): domain Eukaryota; kingdom Metazoa; phylum Chordata; class Actinopteri; order Siluriformes; family Clariidae; genus Clarias; species Clarias platycephalus. The sequence goes on from JAQQZT010000005.1 coordinate 21,012,880, forward strand.
GCTGATTGACTCCAGTCTCTCGGTATTGAGTTTGGAATCTGCAGATTCTCTACCTGTCCACAGCACCAGCACTGAAAAGGTATGAGCAATGGTTCATTTAAGGGCCAAAGTCACACCCAGTCCTGTAGGTGCACTCTCTAAGGCAAAAATATGACCTAGAAGATGTCTCAGGCCTTCTGTTTAGGGGAGGGTGGATCACATTTCAAATACAAATGAGTTATTTTCTTCTTGTGCGTCATGAAATGGCTGGGATTAGTAATGCTCTGGGAGCATGCTGATGGGAATTGTTCATTTGACTTGCAAATTTGAAGTATCTCTGCCGTGTGTGGCTTCGCTGCTCTCTGTAGCTACATTAGAGAGTTCAAGTGATTTATGAGGTTTGAAGGTGGCACAATTGATGATCAGTGGTGCGCTTTTTTCAGCTCAGCTCGATGAATCGAAAGCAGGTTTTTTGTGGTGTGGACAAATGGTGCTGGGAGAAATCACAACAGTGGGTTGAGGAATATTCACTTATAGTATGTTGTTCTGAAGTCAATAATTACTGTATTTGCTGCACTGTTTTCTTATATTACTACCCCTGTTTTGGTAGGGGTTTGGTTCTTATATCTAGGTGCCATTGCTTTCTATTCGTAGTTGTTGAGTGTGTAAATTATTATTATTTTTTTTTTATTTGCCTCTGTTGACCACCATGAGGGAATTGCCATCAATAAAGCCATCAAGATGTGACTGATTACTTACAACTTTAACTTCAGGGATATAACAAAAATATTGCATTAATGGTTTAGAGCCATTTTACCCTCCATTTTCACATTTCAAAAGTAACTGGACAAAATAGCATACTTTTTAACATTAAGGACAGGAGAACTCACTCACTCATTGTCTTTACCACTTTATCCTGTATTCAATGTTGCGGGAGGCCTGGAGCCTATCCCAGGAGACTTAGGCCATGAGGCGGGATACACCCTGGACAGGGTGCCAATCCATCGCAGGGCACACACACATACACACTGGGGGCAATTTAGGTCTTTGGACTGTGGGAGGAAACCGGAGTACGTGGCGGAAACCCATCAAACACGGGGAGAACATGCACACTTCATGTACACAGAGACGGGAATCGAGTCTGCCTGGGATTCGAACCTGGACCCTGAGTTGAAGATCTAGATCCGTACATTACAGAATTCATTCTACTACTTTTATCAGCAGGCATATTCAATTCAATTTCAATTCAATTTTATTTGTATAGCGTTTTTAACAATTGTCATTGTCGCAAAGCAGCTTTATCATATAAGTTAGCACCAGTGACCCTGTTCATGTTAGCAGCCATACATGAAGGCTGCCTCCGCCATAGTTGAAAGATAATGTGGTATGCTTTGGATCATGAGCCCTTCCTTTCCTTCTCCATATTCTTCTCTTTCAATAATTCCGGTACAAGTTAATCTTGGTAACTGGGCAGGCTTTTTAAAATGCTTTCTAGGAACATCTAATCTGGTGTTACCACTGGTTTGCATCTTGGAGTAAACCCTCTGTATTTACATTCAGCAAGGCGTCTCCTGGTTGTAGACTTTGACAATGTACCTACCCACTCCAGAATGTTCTCGACATTCTAGATGTTTTTGAATGTTTTTTTTTCCTTTAAGAAGGAAAGAACATTTTTACTGTACTTGGCTTGTGTGGTCTTCCAGGCTTGTTGTTGTTGTTGTTGCCGGTGCATTCCTTCTTTTTGGGAATTGACCCACATGTTGATTTGGCCAACTTTCTACTACAGTATTGATATTTTTATATATATATAATATTTTTTCCCCTTCCATTTTCAGCCTTATGATGGCCTCCTTCACTTGAATAGAAACCACTAAATGGAGGAGCTTTAATTAAAAAAGGCAGAAAATACCCAAACAGTTGATGTAATATTTTTGGTAAACTGCTTGAATTAAAGTCTACACTTTAATCACATCCTGATGCCTTTATTTCAAATCAATCATGGTGGTATGCAGAAGCACAACTGTGAAAAGTGTGTCACTGTACAGACAGCTTATCGACCTGACTCTATGCACATGGATATCAATAATCTGCTCTAAAGACCCAGAGCTCCCTGAGGCTGGCGTCTTACTGGCTTGTAAATGTTATTGTAATTTTGTTTTTTACACATGCGTTTTTTTCTACATGTTTAACACTGTAGGGATCTGTTTATCTTTATTTGTGTTTAAGAACAGCATAAAAAGGAATCAGTATGAAATCTTGGATGTCTATAAGGTTCTAAATGCCAGAGAATGATAAAAAAAAAAAGAAAAAAGATTTTATCAAGTTAGCTACAGGGTGCCAATTAAAAAAGGATTTACAGTATGTGGCTTAGCAAGATCGACCACCTTGTAGTACATATGACGTATTGGCTTGCCAAATGAGAATTTAAATAAATAAATAAATCTTCATTGCTAATATGTGAACAGCATCACAGCAGTACGATTAATTTTTAATTTGCATCTGATTTAAGTGACAAGGCGAGTAAGAAGAGTTAATTAAGGCTCAAATGTTTTAGTAACTGCTTAACCTTTGTCAGAGTTTAATGGATCTGGAGCCTTTAATGAAAAGTCTTGGCAAGAATACACCCTGGTCGGAACAGCATTTATTATTCATATAAGGACAGCATGGCCTTATACAGTACATAAGCAGAGAGAGAGAGAGACACACACACACACACATACATACATACACACACACAAACACTATATGGCTTAATTAATCTGTGTTTTATAAAACATCTGGTGTATCATTACTGAAAGACAAAATTGCTAAGTAAGTATTAGGAATATACATGCAAAGAGATAATATTAAGACATTCATATTCACATCAGGGGAACATCCCAAGTTATGGACGTTGGGACATCATCATTGGTATTAGGTTGTTTTTTGAAACTTTGAATTAAGTTCACGAAATGATGATGTAACAATGTTAATTGCATGATAAAGGGGGACCGTGATGAGCTAATACTTCTAATGCAATATTTAAAAAACTACTTTAAAACAATGTTAATACCAAACCAATGGCCTCGAAGTCCAGTCACTGGGGCGAGACCATTGTATGCTTTCCTTTGGACCACTAAGGGACATGCTTCTGATGCTCATACTGTAAGTGCATGTACATAACAAAAAAATTTTTGGACAACAGTATTTTACCCATATATTCAGATAAGAAGAGTACAAAAATCCACCATCTGAGATCTGTTCTGTGAAACCAGACTTGATGTAGTTTGGTTCCTGTGCAAATATATTACTATAGGATTCTAAACCTAATCAGTTAGCGTTGAATGGATGTTAACTGGGATAAATGCTTTAAAAAGAAGTTAAATTCCATTGTTTTTTAGGTTTTATTAAAAAATTAAAATTTTGTGTTTGGGTCATTCATTCAATGTTATCTCAGTGTCATTTTGTCAAAGTCATTCTACCGTTTAATAACAATGTTGTTGGCCCCTGAGTGGTGCAGTGGTAAAGTGCTCACCCTATCATTCGGAGATCGCTAGTTCGATTCCTGGGCGATGCTGTAGCCTCACGCAGCCGGGGGTCTAGAGAGAGCTGATTGGTCAAACTCTCTCAGCGGGTGGGATAAGAATTTAAATTGTGAGTGCAGAGCGCTGTCCTTGTTTGAGCAGTTTAAAAATTTAAATTAGGGAGTAAATCAGGGGAAAAAACAATGTTGTACTGAAGTTGTCCCAATGGTGTCCCATCATTGCAACGCTATTAGAACTACTGTACATTACAATTGTCATTCAATGTTAGGGTTGACACTAATAGATCCAGTAGCTGGAAAAGTGCGTGATTATTTTTGTTCATATTGCATAAAACTTACCCACTCATGCTTTATACTATACAGTAAATGTACAGTACAACTCAACTATCAACTGCTATTTTGACCCTTTGGTAGCAGATAAATGCATGTTATGCTGAGTCATGGGTTTATTGTGCAGCACATGAAATTGTATGTGTAAACCTGTAGTAAGCCTTGTGATTTAACATTTTGAATGTGACTTAACATTTGCTTCTTTTTCTTTCTCCCATCCAGGCTAGAGAGAACGGGAAAATAGTTTAGACGGCCTCCTTTCATGGTCACATCTGTTCGAGATGGAAAACAGAAACCAAACAAAGCAAAAGGCTGCACTGCAGTTTGCCTGTTTTAGTCTGTTCCAGTTTTAGGAATGGTTAGTTTGAGAACTATATATATTTCTATATATTGTGGCTATTACAGATGATTGTCATTCAGAAAGAGGGAGAATGCACAGTATTGACTCAGACTGCCATGCGGATTGGCTTACTCGCTGGTCTTAAACATATACTTGGATACATCAGGGTGTGATATTGGCTTGAGCATGTTAACACTCATTATAAACGGCATCACATGAAACATTTTGTTTTAAATTAAGTGGGCTGTTTATTTCATGACGAAGCATTTGATTTAATCTTGAATCACAAACTTAGATTTCGTCGATTTGTCTTTATGAGACGTGATTAGATTGTGGTGCCATTTGTGTCTCACTATTATTAAAAATAAAAGATGTATAAATAAAAGAGAGACCTTTTTACAAAGGTCAAATGCCACGTATAATAAGCTATACAAATATTTCCGTGCTCTTTACTTTGTTGAACTTGCTCACAGCAATAAAGACTGGTTATACACGTACATCCAAGATAGCAGGGAAGCTTGCCAGTCTTGGCCACTAAACCAGAGCCATTTCTCCCAATTTCTATTGGAAAAAAAAGTCCCTTTTTGCCTTAATAAATGAGTTAGATATTTTCATGTACTAGTAACACACCTAACCTAAAAACTAATCTAAAACTTAAAACCAGCATTTTTGGATGTCGTAGCCTAATATGCATTACTGTACTTGAAGTCTTGAGCCAACCCTTATTTCTTCATATTATGTTTTCAAAGAGCCAGACTTTTTAAAATTATAAATTAGTCTTGAGCAGTAGCTCTCATTTTGGTAAGTTTTTGGCTGTCTATTTCAATTCCATCCCTGTACCTGACCAGCTTTGAAAGAATGTTTTTTTTTGTTTTTTTTTCAAAGTGACCTATGAATCATTTAAGCAATAATAACCATCTAACCTAAGGCATGAACCAGTGCGAAGAGGTTGCTGAGTTGTTGGAAAAGATGAGAGGGATAATGAGGTTGCTGCTAAGGTTGTTACGTTAACAACCATTTTTTCATTTTATCTTTAGTCACTTTGCAACCTGTCACTGTAAAACATTTGTTCGTATTTCTTTAATTTAATCTACATAATTTAACTTAATTTAGAAATGATCTGTGGCTCAAGACTTTTGGACAGTACTGTAAGTGCACTTTACCCTAAATATCGTCTTTAAAACATTATTTTTGCATTAGTGTGCAAATCCATTTAATATCATATGCTTAAAATGTAATTTTCTATTAGACCTTAGCCCTTTTAGATTATAAAAAAAAACATGCATTTACTGTAGGTATGTCCCATGATATTTTTCTACCCCTAAAACCTGAACCCATTTATCTCTATGAAATACTGTAGTATCCAGCTCCGCAAGAATATCCCCAAGCCACATGTTCAACAGGAAGTTGCATCATAAATATTATAATAAAGATCAAAAAGATACTTTTATTTATTTATTTATTTTTCTAGTGTTATTGTGGTTATACTGATATGGTACAATACTTACTGGAAATACAGAATACTGTACATTTACGAACTTTAAAAAGTAGTAAATTCCCTAATTTCCCTAATGTAGGCTGACATATCTAGACATGCCCATGCTCTGAACTAACCAAGAGTAGCTTTTGAGCCTAAATATAGCTTAAAAACACAAATGAAAATACACAAATGAAGTACAGGAGGAAAAAAATCCTGTTTTTGCCACCAAGTCCAGTAAGAACATGCAAACTCCATGCACACAGACCCGAGGTGTGAGTTAAACTCGAACCCTAGAAGTACAAGGTGACAGTGCTAACCACTGTGCCACGTAATGTTGTTCTATCATTGTTAAAATTAAAATTATATGTAAACAGTAGTAAAACTTTTTTTTGCCTTTTATTATTAATAAAAAAAAAAATTTTTATTTGTAAGGAGATTATTTAAATTAAAGGAAATGATTTGGTCATAATTCTCATCTCTGTGTGCATGGAGTTTGCATGTTCTCCCCATGCTTGGTGGGTTTCCTCTGGGTACCCCGGTTTCCACCCACAGTCCAAAGATATGCAGGTTAGACTAATTAGCGTTCCCAAATTGCCCGTAGTGTATGAGTGTGTGTATGTATGTGTGGCCTGCGATGAATTGGCCCCCTGTCCAGGGTGTACCCTGCCTCGTGCCCTCTCCTGGGATAGGCTCCAGGTCCCCGTGACCCTGAATACAGGAATATACAGTATTATGGAGATGAGATGAGTTTTGGTCATATAGTTTATTGAGGCATTTGTTCAGCTTAACCATAACCGAATGCCTATAAGCCTTGCTCCTGCGTCAGTGTTCTATCTTGTGCAAGTAAAATTTGTAGTTGCTGCAAGGGCTAAATGGCACCCCAATCATTACCCTTATACGTTTTCTGTATAAATGCAATGAAGCGTTCTGCATCATGAAGGTTTGTTGTTTATTCAACAGGGAATCAAAGATACCAAAAATTCTTAGTTAATCATCAGTATATCATGAGAGGCACCGATCATTTAACACCTTTATATAAATATTTGGCGACAGTGTCCAAAATGATTTGTGTACTGCTTTGGCTAAAAGAAAGGTTGTGAATAAGAAGGAAAGGAAAGTTGTTTAAAGGTACTGGATCTACAGTAGGTAAATGTCTAAAGGTGTACATGATACAAGATAAACTCTCAAGGTTTATAGAATATACAGTAGACACAATACCAATATTAGGAGTGACAGACCAGCAACATTATAACAGGCCACAAATTTTATGAAACAAATGTTAAACAAATCTGTAGCTTTTACAGTGCAAAGGATGAGTCAAGTAAAACCAGGACTTTTGATTGTGCAGAAAAACAGTAGATGGTTATACAGTAAGAGTAAAAACTCCCTTTACTGTATCTCTCTATAAAATCCCCTGCTACTCTAATGCACTTATCCCAGCGGTTCACTAGTGCTTGGTTACTACCAAGGTAGAAAGTTTGCCTAGTATGGCAGAGCCGAGATTGTACTGCCTGCTTTACGTCTGAGACGCTGGCCTCCTTTGAAGAAACTCCTGGCCTCCAAAATCAGAAGTCAGAACTGTACAGGGGACTCCCACCCGAGTTCCTTTAATGTAAAAGTGGTGTCCGTGAATGATTATGTGTACCGTTCCCACAGACAAATGCATCTCTTCAGCAAGTTGGTGACAAGACATTTGTTGATTTTCAAGCCACCTTATTCATAGACATACAGTATCCTTTATAACATTCATATATTATAATGCAGCGAAGAGTCAAATCAGCGTACTGTGCTTGAGGTCTTCTATAAATGTTCTATAAATGTAAATACCTTCAATAACAAAAAAATTCAATCGCAAGTCCTAGTTTGGCTTGAATGCAATAGATAGCTATTACCATTGGTTAGGAGTTGTTAGATTTGTGGGAGACGTTTTGCTTTTATGGGATTATTATATTAAAAGCTGCAGATTTGTATTACATTTGTGGTTTATTACATTTGTTGGTGTTAATGTTGTCCGGTGTTTGTAATTTTCCCATGCATCATTAGTTGGTAATAAATGTAATCTTAGCAATTTTGTAATCACTGTTATTTTGAAGATATCTTAAAGCATTTCTAATCAAGTACAGTATAGGAGAAATAAAAGGTATATTGACATGTGAAATGCTGAGGTATCAGGACTGTACTTGAGCTAAGAATTCGGAATTGGCAGTGATGGTGTGGATGTGTGGGAATGATCCGACAATAAAGAAAGTGTCACAGAAGTGTACAAATGAGTAATCTTGAAGCTTCCCATTTCAGCCATAAATCCCACAGACTGTAGTGTTGCCCATGTTAAAGAGGAAACCAATGATCATTGCTGTTTTAACCCTGTTTTTTAAAGGTAGTGTATGAGACCCAGTCAAATGAAAATCTTGTGCCAAGAGCGACACGGGTTAAGGGAACAGTTAATTAAATTTTATTTTATTTTACACACACACACACACAAAAAAGATTTGGTACAAAATGTAGGTATGATGCATCAAAAAAAAAAATCTATTTGTAATAAACAATGCAAAAAAATGTTTTAGTTTGACTAAGCTTGTAGATTTAGTGTATAATTTGTCATTTATAGCATTTTTATTTTAAATTTTCAGTCAGTTTAACAATCAGTAGCAGACATTTTGTAAGTTCTATAATTACTTGACATGAGTTTGAAATGTATGTGGCACATATTAAATCCTTATCGATTTTCATTTCTGGACAAGATATTATTAGCTCAAATAGCCACCTCCCTATATTTTGATAAATTCTAGCCATTATATCATAACAACTGGGAAACCGACTCATGATCGAGAAATGGCCACTTGCACCGAAACTGGCCACTACTAACTGCTACTGATCACAGAGATGCCTATTAGTCTGGATGTTGTGGTTTGAAGGAAGACTGTGTGCATCATGCTAAAAGCACTTTGCAGCATATTGAATGTCTAAATTTAGGTATTTTTTTAAAAGGTTGTTTGACATTTGACATTTCAATTCACAACGAAAAGCATTGAACACTCACAGGAAATCAACCACATGATCCAAATTGTGTACCTGCATACGCACACATACAGTTCTATACACCGGATTCATCAATCACATGCTACTGATTTTTCTATTTTTGTATGCACGTATTTTTGGGAAGTGACATTTTGTGCAAAGACAGTTCAAGCAATGTTTACTGCTTTTAAAGTATGTTTATACGCACTTTATTTTGTATAAATGCTTGCTGTGTTCAAGAAACGTTACAAAAAAAATAAGAAAAACACTGTACGCTGAAACACAAACCCCTTTATGATTGAACATCGTTACATAATAAAATGTTTTAAGTCCAGGATGGATTTTATATTTGCACTTATCATGAAATAGGCCTGAAGCTAAATGCTAATGATATACATGCTTTGATTTATGTTGATAATACTAATATAAATAGTTGGGTACGAAGAAGGAAAATTCCACCTGATTCCCAAGTCAGGATGAAAAATATACTGTATGTACCTCTTTGTAGTATTAAAAGTCACCCAATAATATAAAATGATAATATTTTCATATGGAAAATTATTGCTGAGTTACTGAGTGATTCACGGTGTGTTGTTTCAGGCCTTTTCTGAACATTTCATTATTATGAAACATAAGTAATGTTTTTTCCTAACTTAATTCTGAAATTTTCCTGTTCACTTGAATGTTGCTTTTTTTGCTTTATTTAAGCATGGATTAAGTGACTAATTTAAGATTAAAATTTTGTACATCATCTTGTAATTAATATATTGCCACTGTCACTTTGTGTCCAGCAAAATTTCAAATGAGTTTTGTGTACTACATACCATATTAAACAGATTTTGCCTCACATTTCTGTACGTGATTGTGTTTCACAGTTTAGTTTTTCTCGCTGTTGTAATCGTGTGACATAACCCTGAGCAGTTCAACACTAAAATGGGGAAGATTATAGAATGTGGTTCATACAGTCTGAACTGTCCTATTAAATAATTCAGAATTAGAGATCATTCTGAGAAATTGGATTTAACTGACTTAAGGTTTATGGTAGAATCAGTGAGCTGGATTAAAAGGAAGCAAGTCAATTACATATACCCCTTAAAATTAATGTTGGTTCTATGCTTGTAACTGGAAGCTTGTTAGTTCGAGAACCGTAATCTTTAATCCTTAACTCTATATATGGCGTTCGTGTACACCTGACAAAACATCCCATTTTGATTGTGTTGTTTCTCTTCTAATTGTCTGCTTCCATTTTTGTGGCAACAGTTTAAGCATAGCCCATTCATGATTGTGATGGTCAGACCATTTAGTGTGGCGTTGGATAGAGGGCTTTATGCAATATCTGTACATGTAAACATACAAACAAACCAATAAAAAATGAAACTTTCCAACAATGTTTGACTGGTGGTACTTTTAGTCAATAACCTAGAAAAAGGATATATTTATTGATGAAGGCTTAAAATTGATTATGTAAGTTGCTCTGGATAAGATCGTCTGCCAAATACTGTGAATGTAAAATGTAAATGTAAATGAGACATCACCTTCACCTGTCCCGGATACTTGTATAGCTTAAGAAGTAAAACATACATGCTGTACAACAGGATTCAACAATGATGTCTCTATTTAGGGTATTTTCCCCTCATCAGATGTGAAGCATGACAGGCATGTTAGGCAACATTTATTACACAAGGAGTGTTTGCTATGAAATGGGAATATTTTCTTATTTCCTCCTCTCTCGTTGATACTGCAGTAAATAATCATGCTTAATAATGTGATTGTTTCTTGATAGCAAATGTTATGCTTCATTTAAAAGTTAATTAATGACCCGTGTTTGCTATTAACAGCAACAGTACAGTCAAATGGTGGCTAATATTTATGAAAATAAATTATCATAGAAATTAGACACGAGTGCTATTTTTCACTTCTCCCATGTTGCATACCAGAAAGTATTTTTTTTTATTACCAATTATTGTATCAGATAAACAACTATGTGCCCTCTTAGACACTGTGTATTGTTAAACAAGTTTTTAAAATCTGATTTAAAAAAAAACATATTTTTCATCATTATTATTAATCATCTGTTATATAGCATATATTTATGTAGCATCTATTTATACAGCACAGGTCAAAATACATTTACGGATAAAGGGTGCCAATAATTCTAGAGCTGATTTGAGGAGACGTCCATTTCTAAATCATTATTAATAATCATCTATTTTATGATGATGTAAGATGGATGAAAGACAGTGGAACAAAACTGTGTATCTAACTAAACTTGGTTACTTCCCATACAGCACAAAATCAGGTTTAGTTAGATACACAGTTTTGTTCCACCATCTTTAAACCGTCTTTGACATATGTCATACAATAGATGATTAATAATAATGGTTTAGAAATGTACTGTACGTCTCCTTAATGAATGTATTTTGATGTAAACTATGAAAATAAACTCATTGATCCATGAGTTTATGGAGTTGATGATCCATTGTCCATATGATCATAAGCAATTAGCTTAGGATCATATGGACAAATAAGAAAAAACAAAGCAACACTATTATAAGCATGTGTGCCAAAATTACTGACACATTTAGGGATTACTGTGATCAAAATGTAAATGTGAAGCCATTAATCATGGATTCTATTAGGTATCAGTAGGTTTTAAAATAAAAAAAATAAAAAATCAAGTTGCCTATACAAGGAAGAAACAACTGGGTAAGAGTTGCATCTTTTAGCAGAATACTGACCTATAATGATGATGATAACAAAACCAAGCTTTTGACATGGCCACCCAAGTTACCTCGGTCAGTCTAAAAGAAAAGGACTAGGATCCTCAAGGAACAGGGCTTTTTTTTTTTTTATATATATTGAGCAATATCTCACACCCCTTGGTCTTAGAGAAGAGGACTGTGCTGTTACATTGATTTGGATGGTTGTATTAAATAAAGTATTAAATTCAGTGTTGCTAATAATTATGACATATATGGTCTTTATAAGAATTCTTACAGAAATTCATTTCAATGATTAGTTTTATATTAGATTTTGGGAGTTTGTGAGTGAATAATTGTTAATTTATAATTATAAATGAAATAATATAATTATTAACCACTATAGTTAGCAAATTAAAAAGAGATTTTTCAGAAACTTTTCATTTTTAATCCAGTCGTTACTTTTTTTTTGATTCTGGAGATGAAAATACATCACCAGAAGACTTAAGTGAAAAAATATTACAGTGTAAGAGCTGAACATTTACAACAGTTGAAAAATAAAACACGAAGGTGTTTTGAAAACTGGCTGCGTTCGCCGGCCTGCGTTTGGGAATAGACGCTTATTAATGTTGAATGATTCGTCCCCAAGGCCTGTTGCTCTGGAAATGGCTCCCCATGCTTCCCGATAGGAGCTTTCCCTTCTGTTACTCTTTTAATTACATTTTTCCTACAGGCTCTCTCTGGGATGGCTTCGTCCTCCGGGATGCAGTGTTCCGCACAAAGCCAGTGTTCATGTGGCTGCATGCTCTGATTTCAGAGGGACTGAAACGGCTTTGTGTCTATGTATGGATGCTGGTACACCGGAGTTGTTTTGTTAGACTCTAGCATGTGTAGCTTGTGAGGGTTAGTGATATCATCAGTTTGATATCTCAGCATTTAGCAGAAGATGAGTAAGGAAATAAAAATAGGTCACCAAAAACAGAAGTTCTATATATGGACCTGGACATTTCAACGTCTGTGACACTACTGCATGTGAATGCTACATTTTTACCAGTCCTTAAATGTACAAGAGGTGAAATCTCTGTTTCTCCTCAATCCAAACTTCATGCTGTTTTTCCAAAATTGCACTTGTTTTTTTTTTGTCAGTCTCTCGCTTTTGATTTAATATTTAAATACATACACAGTATCTATCCTATATAGTGTGCATCAGTGTGCATATGAGGTGCTATGATGCAGTCTCAAATAGACAATTTTCCAACAGCAGCATGTGCTGATGAGTAAACCATTAAAACTCAAGCGGCACAGAAACGTGCCGGCAACACAGCATAGGTCAATGATAATTAAAAATATATGTAAGCCTTGCTGGTGTGTTAACGGGGAGACATCAGATTTCAATCTTTGTTTTCAGGTAGAACAAAAATTATCATTACTTTAATAAAGGGTAAATTTTACCACTACCGGAATATTGTAATGGCGTTGCAAAAATGTAGAACTCTCAAAATAAACATATTACTGTATTATTATTATTATTATTATTATTATTTTAATTTCAGAAAATTGGAATTATGTTGCAAAAATATACTCTCAAAGTGAGCATATTATTATTATTATTATTATTATTTGTTTTTTTGTTATGTAAACAACCAAAAACAACAATAAAAATATGTGTATCTGTGTTATTTCATGGCCTATGTGACCTTTTTTTTTTTTTTTTTTTTTTTTGCTCAGTCATGTTTGTATAGTTGGTTAACCCTCTATGGCATGAATTTTTATTTTACAAGGAAAATTTTATTTTACAATAGTTTTGGTTGGAGTCCTTGACAATACTGTCTATCAATCATAGAATGTGAATGTCACATTTTTTGGCACTTGGCTTTAGATACCTTGCATCTCCCTCGCATTTCGCTTTCAAGAACCGAAATGGGTGTGGCAGGTCCTCTCTCCCCTTTTATTTATACCCTCAGCAGTTGGAACTGGGACAATCTCTCTTGCCAGATTCTTGACGCTTTTGCACAAGCTTTCTGTGATATACAACTTAAAAGCATAAAGCCTTATCTGTTCCTTTCTTTTTTTCATTCCAATGCTGCTGCAATTTATCTTATAGAGCAGCCAAGCAGTCATGACCGATCAACAACCACCATGGATTCACAATTTCGCCATAGACGATGCTGCCTACTCTTAGATTTGGTGGAACGCCTGTGACACATTAACAGTATGACATACAAGTTGTTGATGACACAGCCTAAAATTTTAATCAGGGGGGGGACACCTACAGTATGACATGCCTGTGATGGAACTATCTGCGCAAATACACAATATGTACATGATGTACAGTATATATATAATGTATGAAGAGCATCCCTGCACATGTACATCTGTGCATGTTATTGTTCAAAGAAAAATGGTCTAACTGCATAATGTTGCCCGAAGGCAACGAATAAAAAACTACTATTTTAATATATAAAGAAAAAAAGTATCTTTACTCAATCAAAGACGCTTCTTCACATGTTTATGCTTCACAAATTTATTTCACTTTCTGCTAACAGTTTGTCCAAGCCGGCTATGGTCCCAAAAAGGACTGTTTCACCCCCAGACAAAAGGTCAAACCCACACCCACTTTAAATTTCATTAGTCACAGACTAATAATCAGGCTTTTAGTGTGATGTTTTACTTAAAAAAATAAAAAAGGGCGATGTGGGGGCCAAAATAGTGTTGCCTGATTGCAACACCATGCCATAAAGGGTTAAAATGAACTAAAACTCAGTTTATTATATTGCCTAGGTTGTGCTGGAAAAAAGATATGTCACTCTATACTGCACAATCCTCAGACCTATACAGTATATATTCATAAAAAAAAAAAATTGTTTATAACAGTTTAGTTGCATTTAATGTTTTAAACTTAACGTTTATCCCTTACTTCCACTTCCAGCAGCTATAAACATTTGTTCATAACTTTTTAACCTTGTGATTGTGATTATAACTTGTAATTATACACTTTATTAAGCAGTGTGGTTAAGCTCCATAGTTTCTATTCATTTGCACCTGATAACTATGGAACTTAAAGGATCATACCTCCTCAACGCGGTGCTCATACTGTATGAGGATGTTCCAAGTATATACATATAGAGGTGCAGTTGGGAGGAAAAGTTGTGTCCTTATACAGTATAAGGACATTCCAGGCTCAAGAGGTTAACTTAGTAAAAGAAAAAAACGCACCTTTGCATGTTACAAAGAAATTTTCAATGAAAAATCAGTTACAGCTTTAAAATGATCTCCGGCTCTTACACTGCACACTCATTCCAAATATTGCATAGAAATAGCAGAAATAGCATGTTTACTTGTCTAAATTATTGCCTTCCTGAGGATTATATGAGCATTTATAGTCGCTGTGCACGTTATTATATGCAGTAATAAAACATGAGCATTATCACAAACCTTACAATGAGCTGTTCTAGAAATCTAAATAATCACAAACAGTAATTCAACTGTGCTACAGTATAATTTCTATATTTAATAACAGCAGTTAAAGACGGCATATAAATGATCACATCTCTTTACCATTACACTAATTTACTACGAGCAAACCTCAGGGTGCACCATCAGTCTGTAATGCAGAATGACAGATCCTGGAATAAAAGATGTGTCTTGATTGACTTCCCTGTGATCAATACTGATCTGCTACAATTTCCTTCTCCCTAGTCTAAGCCTAGGTAAACATGAGCCTCCCTGGTTGGCACCTCAGTAGGAGTTTTGCACCGTATTATATTTCTCCTGCTTTCTTTCCTGTATAGAGTACACATTTTCAGTAGCACATTTTCCTTTCTCTCTTTATTTTACACAGTATGGTTGTTCTTTAACTACTAGTCATCTCTGTGTAGCTGCAATCATGAAGTGTTCTGATTCCTGGCCATGATGGAGATGAGAACTGCAGAAAAATCTGTCACATGACCTCATGCCGAGTCCATCACACTGAATCCTATTTATCTGGAGTATTCGAATATTTATTTAACTTCTGATCCAGGATCAGGTTTTTGTCCAGTTCATACAGAAAACAGTACAGCCTTCATCATGGTGTGTAAATGGGCACGTACTGTTTGTGAGGTCAGTGTGCTTTGCCTGCGTCACATACTGTGACAAAAAAAAAAAAGATTATATAGCCATCACAAAAATGCTTTCCTTATGATTTAATAAATTTTCTTGTTATGCCTTAAAACTTAACTTAATAAGAGCAAGAGAACACATTACTGTCCTGTTACTCAGTACTAACCTTCTAAACATCCATCGCACACTTTGCTTCATTCCTCTAGTAGCTTAAAATAAATCACTTCAAAAATATGATTTTGTGAGTAATGAAGCTAAAAAAGACTGTGCGGGGTTATTTCTTCAACATTGCTCCTTGTACTTTAAATGCGTCATGGAGGCGCAGCGTGCTGTTTGTTGTAAAATGGCTCCTAAGTCTCTTGACGCATATTGCATTATACAGAATGTGCTGCACCTGGGTCCTAACTCAAGCACGCACGTAAACACATTAAGTTCACGGCTGCTCAAGGGGGTGAGGGGGTGTCTCACGCTGTTGTTTGTGGTGTTCGTTGAGCTCAGCGGGTGTGGGAACACAAAGCTGTGTGCATGCACATATATGTGTCTGTGATTGAGCCATCACCACTAGTCCCAGTCCTTACTACAGTAATGTCTCATTCAGATCCGTAATGGAGCTCTCTAAAGCCCTGCCATTATGAAACTCCATAAAGAACATTTGCTATTTTCCTTTATACGCTGTGGTTTATATACTTGCAAATGCTTCTAACACTTACAGGCGCAATTCTTCTTTGAATGTCATTTACAATACAGGCCTAGCTGAGACATTTGCTAATCATTAGGCTTGATGGAAGTGTAGGGGTAATGAGAGTGAAAGATGCTGTCAAATTCCATTTCTTCATTAGTGACGACAATGTCTGCTGGGACTTCTGCAAATCTATTTGTCTTCTCTGTCAAAAATAAAGACATCAGCAAAGACATCTGGAAACAACCTGGGTTTAGTTTCAAACCTTGGCTATCATTTTAATACACTGATGCCCAAAACATTCAAGCTAAAAAGGCAAAGCCACAAGGAAATTAGACAGTGGGTTGGATACATTTGATGGCCCTCAGTGCTTCTTATTGATTTGCTCCTATGCTACCACTTAATCACCTTTTTTCTTCACTAAAAGGAATCGAATCAAAGAAGCCCACTGGGACGCCTTGTTTACAAGAAGATCTGTCAGGGTAGCTACTATATACAAATCAGACTTGCATTAAGCAGTGTGCATGTGTGTGTGAGGGAGAGAGAAGTTGTGATTATGTTGATCACATTTCTAGATGGCTGGAAATGACTCAGAAGATGAACGAGCTCTCAGTGCTGTCTCCTGATAGAGGCCAATAAACATTATGGTCCATTACCTCTCTCCCCCTCTCTATCACACACACACACACACACACACACACACATTTACATGCGTACATTGATGTGTGATATAAATCGTATCTTTTGTGTTGATAAAACACTTACTATTGGGGCTGTTATTATTTACAGTATATATATA
>JAQQZT010000005.1:21033609-21044189 GCA_030068275.1 Clarias platycephalus
ATTGTTGAAATACACAGTCCTGAAAAAGGGGCGTTTCTTTTTTTGCTGAGTATATATATAGGTAAGATGTTTTCTAGGTGATTAGCAGTGTAGGGATTCAGACCAGGGAATCTTCTATACATGTGTATTGTGCCTCCAAAAGGACATTTTGCTAAATACTGCATTACCTATTAGAGCTCCATCAAACACCTTCAGTGATACAGCATCACTTTTTCTTTCTTCAAATATGCCACATGCTATAAACTGGCATGATGGTTACAAATTGAAATAGCGAAAGCAAATACAAGAAAGAAAAAGTGTATATGTGCTTTAGAAAGACGGTGATGGTAAAGGAGGGAGACAAATATTTTACCAACACGATTAAGATACAAGATCTGTAAGATAAAAAACAAATAAAATTTATAAAAAAATTCTAATTTCTAATTAATAAAAAAAAAGGCAAATACATAATTTTTGCCATAATCTCTTTGCTTTTTAACAACTTTGGTCCATCTATCAACAAGCTTTTGTATTTCCTAATTAAAACATGTTATAAGCTGAGCTGCGAGCCACGAATGCACTGCTGTCTTCACTTCTTCATCAGAAGTGAATTTTCATCCTTATATGGCTACTTTCCTAGGCAGGGCCATGACTGATATGCAAATTATCTGCAGCATGATGAACTGTCACTCGTCTATTTGACAGAATCATTTCGCATGCACGTCCTCGATAAATAACGGCACTAGGCATACCCACAGACCACCCGAAAAAACAAAAAAACAAATCACTGCACGCTGCTCTTCTTTTTTTGCAAATTACAAGTGGGGCATCCATTTTTGCTCGCACCGCATTTACAAATGAAATTATGTAACATGTTCACACCGGCACAGCAGTGATTGGGCAGACAGTAGCCTTGAAAGGAAAGTGCTGATAAGACCAAGAGGAGTTTTAATACAATCGGGGTGCAGATAATTTTTGACTCACCCTCGTGTGTGTGTTCAGTACATTCAGGTAGTTAGCTGACTTAATTTTATTGCCACATAATGCATAATGTTGTTCAGCCTAGAAGAAACCCCAGATCATAACATTGAACACTGCCTCCAGAGGCTTTGTACTATAAAATTTTGTACTCTATTGTTAAGCTATGTTTTGACTGTAGAATGGCATTGAACCATTCTACTGATGCTTTGATTGATGCATAGGGTCATTGTCTCCTTTAAATATAAACCTTTGCCTCAGTTCCTTGCATACTGACCGGTATTTGTCATCATGTCCCAAGCAGTTTTCCTGTCTTTTCACCAGGTTATATAACACTGCAATATTTATTGAAAACAAATGATATGTTGCTGTAGGTATTAATTTAACATCACTACCTATTCCCAACAGAACTAGTCAAATTAGAGGGTGCTGAGGCTCAAAGACCTTACAAGATGCAGGTTAAGCAATATGGCATTTAATAAGGTCCAAATGTTCTCCAGAAATTGTAAATGAAAGTGTAACAGATGGGAATCATTATTCATTATTCTTTACTGTATATGCTAATTGTATTGCAGTTATTTGAGTTTTCTTATGTGTATATTTTTAATGATATGCAATATATCTTTTGGTGATCCTGTTTTACCCCATTGTTTTATCTCAGTAGTATTTTTGAGCAAATTTTGTTAATATTGCCAATTCCCACCCACTAGCTTGCCCCTCTCACAAAACAGAAACCATCTAAATGCCTTCTGGAACAGTTTGCCAAGGATGATAGTAACAGTGTCAGTTTTTTTTTCTTTTTTTTTCTTTTTTTCAAATGTCATGGTTAGTGTTGGTCAGAAATGCAGAAGATTCATCTTTGTTAAGCTTTTACAACACTGTTAATCATAGAAGGCACTTTGCAAAAGCAGGAGTATTGATTAGATACAAAGCTACCATGAGAACACAATGCTTTAGTCCAATACATGCCTCTGTTTTGTGTGGACCAAAAAAGTGATATACTGTATGGTGACACCTGTGATCATGAAAAAACAAATAAAAATTTTTATTCAGACTGTTCATGTGGGCAAACTCATATTTATCAAAAGAGTCTCTGGACCCTGAGAAAAATGTTTAATTGATTAGTGTTAAGGGTGTTATATATTTAAATATACTATTATTTCAAAAAGGTTTTGATGTGAATGATTGTCAGAGGAAAGACTGACAAGTTAGTTTTGTTTAATGGAAACTTGTAATAATTCTTCATGGCATGTACTGATTTGCCCGTTTTCTGCACAGCAATAATTGTAAAACCGACCGAACTAATGTAAGATATAAAACTCTCTTTCTGGTCAACAACTGCCTTGGAAACACACATATTATTTGTTCAAAAAGTGAACAAATACACATTAAACATTAAGTACTGTGTTTGAAATATCACCCTTGTGCTTTCTAGAAGAAATTATTCTTGTATAGTTTTATAAGTAACTATATCAATGGTACATAATCAGTGTAAAATTAAACATCACCAAGCATTATACAGTAGTATACTGTACTTATAGGCTGGATAAGAATAATCATAATATAGAAATTTTGCTAGCCTTAATTATTATAGTTAAAATTAAAGTTTAGAGTTAGCAATCTCAGTAGCTAAGTTGTGTCTGGTGATTTCGGCGAGGTCAACCCATGCTAGCACCTGCCTCTGTAATTTACATATGTTATTGCTGGGCTTTCTGAGATTTGATTATTACCCAAACTACTCTGTAGAACCATGATTTAGCCACTTTTCTCCATTTTTACCATCCTAATTCATCAGTATTTAACTTTTTTTTACTTGAATTGTATTATTTTTATGTCTACAAAAGATTTGGACTTATTTAGAACTACAAATATTTTTTTTGCAGATAGAAAAGTCCCTAATTACTATTAAGAGCCATGAAGCAACACTCTCAGAGCCTCCACTAGCAGAATTATCTAGAAAGAGATGTTCATATTTTAATATTTTTACAGCCATTTACTTTAACCTATTTATAAAATAAGTCTGTGTGGCACTGTTACTGTGAGTGTTTTAAATATCTCTACAACCAGAAACGTCTTTAAGACCAAACCAGAACCAGTTCATTAAAATGTATACTGTACAATCTGTAAAATCGGTAGAATGAAAATCACTTTTTGTTCAACCATATTGAAGCTCAGATAAATCATCTGGAATGTTTTGGTAGTTGCGTTCTCCACCCTCGAAATCCTCATTTGCAAGTCATATTTAAGGAAAGGTGGCTTTAGGAGTGAGCTTTCTGAATCTACAGCTGTCAGTGTGCATGTCAGCCCCGATGCTCCATCAGCAAAGTGCGGCTGACTAGGACACCATGATCAGGAAGCGTTATATTCTCACAGAACCTGAGATCAAAAGCTATTTGGTCAAAGGAGAGAGATTTACAAAATGGAAAGAAGTGAGTATTTAAACTGTCTTACTATTTTTTTCCATTTGCCATTTCAATACTTGAAAGTTTAATATACAGTAAAATATTTACTATAAATTATTTAATCAAATAATGCTGCCATTCTTAATGAGACACTGTCAGAAATTTAAGTTGATCATGTCAAGTGTTAGATTTGTCTTGCTGTTTTAAAGATCCAGTGTGTGTGAGACTGTCTGATTTTGGCTTTGCAAATAACCTAGGATTATTACAAGAGAAAAAAAAACCCTGATCTTTTTCACTTTTGGAAAACTACATCCCTAACTACAGTACAAAGTAAATAGATTTACTGACTTAGAAGTATTTTTTTTCTTATTTAATTAACTGATTGATCTGATGATTGATCTGTTTAATGAGTGATTGAAGTTGAATAATTGCTCATTGATCACTGAGCCCCAGTCATTTTTGTTGTTGTTAAATTTTATAGAAATAACATTGACGTGATAAAAGAATTTTAATGTCTGAATGATTCTATGACGGAAATGTTAACTGCGCAGTGATTTGTACAGAGCACACTAATGACGTGTACACACTGGATTCTTTATCAGTATTTATATTTGTCTTATGCTGTATGACTATAAATCCGCTTTTAAAACTCAGCTTTATTCTTTCCTACTCTATAAATTGTAGGATGTTATTTTGACACATTGTTTTCTCATTTTAGGACTCATCACGTACCGTGCCTGTCACTATGAAGATGGATCCGAAAGGATTCTTTCTTTATTGGATAAACTCGAGCAAGGTGAGCTGTGAATCCATAACAAGCTCCAGCAGAGCTTGAAGACTTGCTTCCTTAATTCCACATGATTACATACCAAGTTTTTTATTTTTTTATTTTTTTATAATAATAATGTGTTGGAAAGGAAAATTCTTGATATTCAATGTTAAAATTCTTACAGTAGACATAAGCTGTTTTTTTCTGTATTTAAGTTCATGTTTTGATGTTTTGGTTATAAATGGTACAATTTTTTATTCCTATCACAACAATTTTGATATAATTAAAAGCTGGACACAACTGCTGTAAAAAAAAATTCTTTCTTACTTTCTTTCTTACTCTCTTCGCTATTGATTTGAACGATGTTTGAATTATGATATTGGAAATCAAGTTTGCTGTACTGTGCTCACTTTAGCTGCCTTTGCAAATTGAAAAAGTGCTGACTGTATCATTTCCACGAGCCACAGAGTATCGTACATTACGATATGCTTAGAAATTATATCCATGCTTCTAAAATACAGAATATTACATAAATCCAGTAGTCTGGGGTCGAAGCATTGTGACAATACTACAACAGAGCAGATGTGCTGTTTCTAATTACTTTTAGCTAATTCAGAAATACCATTATATCATTACACATCTATGCCCTAATACACTAGTGAATATTCATATTAGCATTTTTTCCAAACCACAGTCTGAATCTTTGCATGATTCCAAGTATATTGTTAATACTACAGCACTTTATTATTATAGTCTTTATTTTTCGGTGGATATGATATTACAAATTTTTTTTTCTGCTTATAGGAAGTGGAGATTTTGGATATGGCGACCATACGGGACACACGGACAGGAAGATATGCAAAACTCCCCAAAGTAAATGCTGTTTTATTTCATTACATAAAAATGTTCTCTCGCATGTCTGCTGTGTTTTAGGATTAAAAGACCCAAGCGCTTGTGATTGAACCATTTGTATAAATTTGCACAGGCATACAGAGAAGGAGAGATGAGAGAGAAAGTGAGAGAGAGAGAGAGAGAGAGAGAGAGAGAGAGAGAGAGAGAGAGAGGATTTGACTTTGACGTTTCAATATTTTGACTACTGTACATTCTTGGCTGATCATCTGAGTCTTGAGAATTGCTGTATGAAATAAAGTGTTTATGTGAAGCAGAAAAGAAAGCACAGGAAAGCTTCTATATTAAAAACAATTTATATTTTGTTCAATCTAATTGAAATGGTCTTTACTGTTATACTGTTTAGTGACAGTCATGTGAAAGAGCTACATCTGTGTTGCATCAGAAGTGCATTTTCTTATGCCTTCCTTTCGTATGCATAATCCATATGCACACACACACACACACACACATACACAAACACACACATGCACACGTCAAACACATACGCAAACCGCTGGGGTTCTCGTGTTGAGGATTTGCATTAAGCCAGATTTGCTTAGCTTGGCTTGGCTTGTATTCACAAATGTCCTTTGTATGAAAAGCAGATGCAAGGGTGTTTAGAGTTTAAATGTTCTCATCCATTTCACTAGAGATTTCACTGCCTAAGGCAGGGCTGTTCGAACCTAGTCCTGCTGGAGAGCCAGTGTCCAGCACAATTTGCAGCTTACTAACATTTAATCATATTAAACGATGTCACTCTTTCAGCTGCTCCAGTCGACACAGCGGACCATCCGGTTTTATTCTGGATGCCTTTCCTTACGCACCTCTTGCATTTTATCTGGGCTTGGGACTGGCACTGCATCCAGTGGCTGGGGTTTGGGCATTTGATGGGCCACCAATGGCAATAAACAGATTAGTTCAATCAGCAGAACAGAAAAACACCAAATTGTGCTGCACACTGGCCTTCAAGGCCTGCCTTTGAACAGCCCTGGCACAGAGTGAAGAATAAACTGGAGTGTTTGGTAGAGTATAATCTGTACTCTTGTTATGATAAGACTGATATAATGGGACAGTGAGACTGTTTCATAATGTTCAAGTCAAACTGGGACTTTTGATTGTACAGAATAACAGAACAGTTATGAAAGTAAAAACTACCTGTATTTCTCTATATAATCCTCTGCAACACACTTAGTACTGCGGTACCATCAAGGTAGTCAGTTTTCTTAGTATGCCAGAGCCATGATCAGACTAATATGCTGGTCTTCCAGGAACTCCTATAATGACCCAAACATGTGGAAATGGTTTGGAGCGAGGGCAGGACTGTATGGATGAAGTGGCGAAACTCCTATAATGTACAAGTGGTGTTTTTGAATGATGGTGTGCACAGTTCCCACAGACGAATGTGTCTTTTCCACAAGTTGCCGACATGTTATCTAGTAATTTTCAATGATCTGGTGTTCAACTTGTCATTCTCGTTGTTCATGGGAATGCCTGCAGTGGGCCACCTTGGCCGTTATTATCATTCACGGATGTACGGGCTTCTTTAAAATGTGTGCAGTCTCATCACCGTACTGTGCGTAAAAAGTCTTCTGTAAAAAGGCACCCCATTTTACGCCTTTATTCATGCTTACATATGCTTACAGCATAAACTTTGTAAATACACAAATGAGAAAGATTTTCTGTTCTTGCTTTGTTTATGGAACATTAACATAACTTTGCTTTATCAACAGCATACAAAAGTTCGAAATACATTCAACATGGACTTCCCCGACAGTAATTACTTAGCCAAGACCTTGACCATCGTGACTGGTCCTGACACGGTCAATCTCACCTACTACAACTTCTTTGCCCCCAAAGAGAATATAGTGCAGGTAAGAATTTCCCTCCTTATTATCACAACGGTAAACATCTGGGACAGCATAATCAACATATAAAATAGGCAAATGAAGGAATTAAAATTTTAATAGTAATAACATGTTGATTGGGGGTTTGTTTCATGAATTTTGAAAATAAATTCCAGTTGGTGTAGCGTGTGTTGCTATTACTTACCACTAAAGTAGGTATTCTTGTTTGTTTGTTTGTTATTGTTGTTCCTCCCATGCTGTTGAGCACATCTGGTGACACATTTCTTCATTTCTACAGCAGTGGTAATTTTACGTGGCCAGGGTGCTAGCCCAATTCCCAATCCTCCTTCTTTCTTGCCCAGGACCAGCAATGGGCATAGGTTTAAGGGTACTCCCCAGGGCCAAGCAGTGGCAAGGCTTGACCCTCCAACCCTCTAATCAGCAACCATAAGCCTCAACTTCCTGAGTCACCTTTGCCCCTAAAACCAGCATTATTGATATTAAAAATAGTGAAATATAAAGCCATCATAATAACTTTAATAGCTTTATTATTTTGCAATGCCAAACATTCTACTGTAGTATGATGCTTTTTCTGGAACATAAAATCCGACTCCAAAATCACCACAGTGTTCAAACAATTAATTGATTTTGTAAGCTGGTATAAGAGTCTTAGTGACTTCCTAAATTCATATTCATCTCCATTTGACAGTCATATGCCATCCCTGAAGGCTACCCCAAATGTCTGAGTGCTAATGGACTACATAAAGCCGCTGTGGTTTCTGTGGCTAGGCAAATGCACTTTATGAGTTTATGACCCTAATATCCTGCTGGTTGATGCACATCCACTGAGCTGTGTCAATATGTGACCATGTGTTTTTAAAGGTACAGTTTAGACTAAGGGCCAACAGTGAATGAAAGCTGGCTGCGCAGGTTTGTGAGAGGATCAACTGTTTTCCTGTTCCTTATTGAAACCTCAGGTGTCTTGTGCCCTCTGCTGGAAAAGACACAGAACGAACAGAACTGATTTAAGCTAATGATAAGATAAACATTATTGACCATTCGGTCCGCACAACAACTTGGCACAGATTTTATGCCGGATGCCCTTCCTGGTGCAATCCTCCCATTTTATCCAGGCTTGGAAACGCCAATGCATCCAGTGGCCGGGGTTCGGGCACTGGCTGGGAATCTCTTCCTCATGGCAGGCAAGAGTTCAGAACTGTAGAAAATATGTTGCTCCTCTTTTGAGTTTTTTTGCTTTATAACTAAAGGAAAAACTCTTGTTTTCAGGAACAGAAATAAAATATGATTTCAATGAAATTTTTAAAAGTGAAAATCTACTCCACTTCTACTACAGGAAATCAATACAATGACTGTCTGCTATAAATGTTTACATAAATGTTTCATTTGCATGTAATCTAGCATGCAATAAATCCAACATAAAATAGGAGATAATAATACAATTAACAACAACAGCAACAACAACAAAAATATAATAAGTTGAGTTGTTATAAGTAATTCTAACTAGACAAAAAATATTTTTCTAATTTTCAAAATGTATTCATTCTAACAATCAGTTTCTCTTATCAGAGTCAGTGCCTTCCAAAAGAGATGTGATTTATAAATGGTCAGACCATGAATATATAACATTAGCTCTTGTTCCCCCCTAGAACTGGGCTGATGACATCCTGGCCATCGTCTACAACCCCCACAGATACAACGTCTGCAGACAAATGTACCTGGATAAACTGTAAGAAAACCAAGCTTCAGAAGAAACATACAATTTGATGAAGTCACATTAGCTTAGTGGTTGCATTTTTGCTGGTGCTTTATAAAATATACAGTAGTCAATGTTTGCAGTTCCAAGATCATTGGCTGTATATAGAATCCTTGATTAACACAAATTATTCTTATCAATATCTGGATTATTATGGCATAGGCACTGAATCATCGCCACACAAAGAATAAGAGTGTGGCTATTATTATTATTATTATTATTATTATTATTATTATTATTATTATTATTAATATCATAAAAATTTCCTCTACATCTCTATTCTTTGTTTTATTCTCTTATAGGTACACTCGCCTCACACTGCATACCAACAAGGATGGCAAGATCCCAGTTAAACAGTAAGCTTTTTTTAATGATAATAATCGCTTGTGTTATGATTATTGTGTGTATCTAACACCTTACTATTTTGCTGCAGTATCTATAAGATGTTTCCAGCTGACAAGAAAAGGGTCGATAGTGCACTCGCAGCTGCAAAGCTTCCTAAGGGAAAGGTGAGAGAGTTTGCCAGTTTAACGGTGTTTTTTCCCCCTCTCAATTCATAGACTAGGTTATGCCATTATTTATTAAGATAATAAAGACTTACACAATACTGTATGTACGTTTTTAAAAAAAAAACCTTTTGTGATCTAATGAGACATTCTTTCATTGATATATTTATAAATGCTATACAGAGACACTTAATTAAGTATGACTTACAGTAGACTATTTGTAATGATCCCAAAAGTGGATTCTTTTTCTATTACAGCAATTTAATAACTATTTATAGTTACATTTAATAAAAAAAAAATGTTACCACAGAAACAAGCATGCATTGAAATAAATGCAGTAGATACTGTATAACTCTATCATTTTAATTAAAGATGGGACTGTTGCCAGATATGGTGGTATAATATTATATATATTTTACATGCTCTGTATATTTGTGGATTAAAGAGTGCACGCATTTTTAAAAAAATATTTTCTCTTAGTTTGACTCCATTAAGCCTGAAGTGTTCACTGAAGCTGCATTCAAGACCTTCCTACTGAACCTTTGTCCTCGACCAGAGGTGTTTGAAATCTTCAGCACCTAGTAAGTCTCTCTCTCTCTCCTTTACAAATGTAACTTATATCATCAGATTTATCATTAATGTGGATTCCACACTGTTAGCTTTGGAGAAGCTTTTTTTTTTTCTTGTTATATATAAGAATAATATGTTAAGTAGTGCTATGAGTTCAACATTAAATCACACTACAGTAAACATGTTGTATAAATGTTATGATTCCTCAATGGAAATGAATTGTTTCACTTGCACACAGTTCTTTAATCGACTATTATCATTATTATTGTTATGCTCAGTTCAAGCAAGCCTTACATGACCAAGGAGGTCTTTAGCAAGTTCCTCTATGAGAAGCAGCGAGACTCGAGGCTTAACCAAGAGCTTTACCCGCCACTGAGACCTGATCAGGTGAAGGCCCTCATTGACAAGTATGAGCCCTCATCCGCCAATGCTACCCGGGGTGAGTGAACTTACACAATCAACAACACAATCATCAAACTGTATTAAGACATTTCTTGCTTTTATACGTATACAGTGGAACCTTGAAGTCCTTGTTCGTTCCGTAAGCGTGTTTGTATATGAAAACACTTGTACATCAAAGCGAATTTCCCCCATAAGAAATAATGGAAAATCAGACAATTCATTCCACAACCCAAAAATATTCATATAAAAATAATGAATACAAAATATGAAGTAAAAATAAAACAAATTAACCTACACTTTATCTTTGAAAAGAATCGTAACTGTAGTGAGTAGTGATTGAGATCAGAGAGAGGAGAGGAGGAAGGTGTGTGTGTGTGAAAGTCGTCCTACACACACACACACACACACACACACACACACACACACACACACACACACACACACACACACATAAAAACAAAAAAA
>JAQQZT010000005.1:21089729-21124150 GCA_030068275.1 Clarias platycephalus
CACCCCCCCCCCCCCCCCCCCCCGCCATCCTGTACACAAGATAACGCGGTATAGATGATGAGCGAGTGAGGAGGAGTGAATTTGTTAAGTGACTCCTGTTTGTTTTGTTTGTTTGCTTGTTTATTTTTCAGTCTTTTTTGGAGCGAATTTGAGCCGAACCATTTACATTTTACTTGAGTCGACTCTCAGTTTCCAGCGTCTGCCTGACTCAACAAGACGTCTCCCAGACTTCTGCAAAGCCATTAGAACCTACTATTTTAGCTGCTGCTTTTTGAAATTTAGAAAGAAACACACACACACAGGGAACACATGCAGGAATTTCACTTGTTTCAAGCTGTTTTATCAAACACTATCATGAACAAAATGAGATAAACCTGCAGAGTAAAGCAATTTGTTTTTGATGGGTTTCTGCAGTTTGGATTCCCAAGAGGTTTCATTTTTCTCAGAACTATTCTCACAGAGCTATACACACAGATACACCACTGTAAATACACAGATAATGCTAGAGATGAATCTATAAAGCAGGTAAATGTGCTATACAATACATAAATGTGCTGTCTTTGAGAACATAATACAGTATGTGCAGTTCAGCAGCCACAGGGTCACAGGTAAATCGTCTTATTAACCTTCATAATTAGTGAGTTTAAAATATACCTCTGTATGTTCACTTCTATACATCCACAAGCTTTAGGCAGTTGTACAAAACTTATGTACGAAATCTGTTCATGTTTCAGACACTACAGGGTTGTAAGGTAATATATATGGTGTATGAATGCTATTAAAGTACAGCATATGCATTCAGTTTGTGTACAGATAAGATAAATGTTGTATGTGAAATGAAATTTGAATTATATTTAACTGGAAGAAATATTTGCACCATAGCTGTGTTGCTTATTTTACTATGCATATTGTGAATGTCAATCATTTATATTCTTCAAATAAAATTAAAGAACATTTGACTGAAAAAATAAGTCTGTGTGTGTTTGTGTGTGTGTGTGTGTGTGTGTCTGAAAAACAGCACCATCCCTGAATATTCATCCTTTATTTGTTTAGAAAAAAAAAATTAAATTAGGTTAAATTTTTCTCATCATGAACAACTGACATATAAATAAAACCACAATGGAATAAGCTGAATTGTTCAAGAAATTTAGAGATGATGTACAGAATGTACACAGCTGGTGAGAAACCCTTCAGCACGCACCATCCAGTGTGCTTTACTTCTACGAACATAACCACAATCGCCCGCCATTCCTTAGCAGCACACACAGATTCACACACTCCCACTGAAAACTCCGCGAACTGTTAAGAAAATAAGTCACAGTACAACAGGTTGGATGCGAAAATGCCAACATGAATATCACATCCCAAGTGTAAACAGACACTCTCTCATTCTCTCACACACACATTGTAAACAAACACACTAAAGCCAGATGACTTATTTCATATGTACCTTTCCCACTCAGTCATAATGATC
Source organism: Clarias platycephalus (assembly GCA_030068275.1). NCBI lineage: Eukaryota > Metazoa > Chordata > Actinopteri > Siluriformes > Clariidae > Clarias > Clarias platycephalus. The sequence goes on from JAQQZT010000005.1 coordinate 21,091,204, forward strand.
AGAATGCAAATACAGTATTGACTCAACATGATTGTATATACACATTATTTCTTCTTTAGTTACTCTTTAAAAAGTCAACCTGTCGAGCTAAGAAGCAATATTTACAGTGTATAAATTTGTCCGGATGATTCAGAACCGCCTTGTGAAAAGCAGATGTTTAGTCCATTGAAAAAATAAATAAATAAATAAATAAATAAACAACATAATAAAAAGATAAATCAGTAGAATATACAGTTGGTTCCAATGGCTCATTAAAAACAGTCGCCACCACAGGAGCTGAACGACAGTCAATGACAATGTTCTAAGCTCTGTTTCAAGTCTAGCTTAAATTTGGCCTACAAATGCCACTGGCATGCAAATCCTGGACAAGGTGCAGTAGTCTCACTGTGCTAGGAATTCTGGCAAAATACTGACCTAATCTGGCCAACAAGCATCATGATAACATGAAAATGTCTTTGCTTAAACATAGTGAGTAGTTCATCAGTGCTAAAAACAGTCTTAGTGTTTAGGCTTCCAATTAAGCACTACTTCTCCCCAGTATGAGGTCTTCACAAAAAAAAATTATAATAATAATAATCACCTGTTACATATGCTGCAATTCATGAACGGCCCCATCTACATTAGCCAAGGTCATCCTGCTTGCATGTGCAAGCGCTAACAAGTGCTCTTGTCTGTGAGTCTATAAAAGCTGTACTGTGTATCAGCTTACGATATTATGTATTCGTTTGCACCAAGGATTTTCAGGTCTGGAGTCCCAAGAGCCTGGCAAGTATTGGAGAGGTGAAAGAGACAAGAAGAATAGGGGACTCAGCAGCGAGACATGCGCTTGCGGTACTGCTCGACCAGGGGCACTAGGCACTGTGGAGAGCTGCTCTGCAGGAGGAAAGGGTGTTCAAGGAGGTCCGTGGCGCTAGCACGCTCCAATGGGTCTCGGGTCAGCATGCGGTCCAAGAAGTCTTTCAGCATTGGAGACACCTAGAAAGAATGGGATCAGTAAGCTATGATAAACCTGAGCTGTTTTTAATATTTCTGTGCATGTACTGTATTATAGGTACCTGCTGAATGTTCCGTATAGTGGGTGGAGGCTCATCTCTCAGCCGCTTCATTGCCACCACGGGTGTTTCACTGAAGTAAGGAGGCTCTCCGTCCACCATCTCCACCACCATAATGCCCATAGACCACACATCTACCTGTGATCCAATGTCACACCACAATCATAAGTATAAGGCGTATTAAATGTTTACTACTAAGAGGTTGGTTTAATCTGTTGATCCAAATATGGTAAATAATTTTTTTAATATGAAAATGAAATAAATTAAGTTGGTCGATTAATCCAATACACAACATTTTATTTTACTTCTGATCAAAAGAACGAAATGAACTAAATGACGCAAAAAAAAAAAAAAAAAAAGATTCAAAGAACCGAGTCACTAAAATGATTCAAACTTCCCGTCACTATTCCATACCTCAGTGCCATATGGTGACTTTGAGATAACTTCAGGGGCCATCCAATATGGTGTCCCTACTAGTGACTTCCTTTTAGGAATATCTTTGCTGATCTGAGCACAAAAGCCAAAGTCTGATAGTTTAATCTGAAAGGAAAAAGAGAACATTGCGGTTTACACTTGCTACATGGTAAAATTATTTTCATCCATAATGTGGTCCTTGAAATACCTATAGCATGCATTTGGAGCACAAACAAAAAGAGGAAGGGAGAGAGCAAGTGAAAAAGAATGGGGAGGCAAAGTGAATCTTACCCTTCCATCCAAGGACAGCAAGATGGAGTCGCTTTTGATATCACGGTGAATAACACCTTGCGAGTGGAGATAAGCCAGTGCCTGCAGGACAGCCTCACACACCGTGGCAATCTGTTCTTCACTCAACCTGCACAGTTAAGCACATCAAATCAGGTATTCATTGGTCCATTCCATGTCTTATTCTTGGATCAGCAGTATGACTGAATGATTACATCTTAATGTTAGGTTAACAGGCAGATCTTAACTTTTTATGCTCACCCAAAATAAAATGAGTGTTTTTATTTGTAGTGTTATAGAATTTCTAGAAGTTGGTACTGGTTTAACATAACCTTCGCACAATATGCTGTATATGAATCCATTAATATATTCACATCCCCACAAAACATTCACTCACATACCTCATTCTCATTATTATACTTAGTTATTACTCAGGGTAACTACTGTACCATGAAACAAATAGTGATGATGTATAATAATGAGAATGAGATATGTGAGTGAATGTTTTGTGTCTTATGACAAATAACTAAATGATGAATAAGGGGTTGCGCAATATATCATAGGGTTTATGCAGTAGGAAAAAAATTGTAAGTCATTCATTTTAGGTTTACAAGAGGGATAAAGTGTTTCATATGAAAATTAAGCTTTCTATAAGGGTAGTATAGCACCTAAAATACAGCTAATGTAATGTTGCACATCTTTGTTGTGTAAAAATAAGTTAAAGTTAAGTTCAGGTAAGTACAGTACAGTAAAGTTTGATAATTAAAGAAATGAGGGGAAACATGCATTAATGCATAAAAATGAAGCACTGTCATTACAACAATGACAAATTGAATTATGCAGATAAATCATATAGTCTCTCATTAAATAGAAACATTGGGTGAACAGTAAGTTCATCCTGAGGTACACAACCTGATATGACACCTACTAGAAATCTACTGCCCTCCTGTGGTTCAAACGAGCTGCTACAACATAAGAACCTGACTTCTCAATGCCATAATATGTTTTGCAACCCCTGCAATATGATATCACTGCACAGGGCACTTCAGGTTCCTTTAGCTACACACATACCTTTAAGGGAATCTCAACAGTTTCAACATTTTTTTTAGTGAAGAGTTCTAAGAGGATACCAAGGTGGCCCTGAAGAATGAAGTACAAAACCTAATGAGATTTCACAAAACATTTTGTGAAATGTTGTCGTGTTTGTGAAATTTAATTCAATTAAATTGTATTTATATAGCACTTATAAATCAAAACATAATCAAAATTATAGTGATTTGTACAGTAAGGGCCACAGTAAGATACAGACATCCCATCCATCCATCTTGGAACCTCTGTAGTCCAACTATGAACCTTGGAGGCCAATGCTGATTACGATTGTATTTACTTCCATTTTATGACCTCCAATTAGCCTAATCTGCATGTTTTTTGGACTGCGGGAGGAAACCCTCCAAGCTCACGGAGAACATGCAAACTCTGAGGCGGGAATCAAACCCGGACCCTGGATGTGCAAGGGGACAGTGCTAACCACTAAGCCACCATGCCTCCAAAATACAGACAGTGCATCAAATAAACCTGTGTCCAAGCTTACTACTGATTTGTTCATCTTTAAGCATATTATTAACTACTGCAATGGAACTAATAGCAACATTACTGTATGTAGTTATGAAAGTAAAAGAAAAGTCTTGAGCCATTGGTCCCTTTGTTTTTTAACCTGGGATCTTAACCAAGACATAAGGACTGCAATGTTTAAATTACATGGCTCCCTTTAAACAATCTTTTCTATATTCATAAAAATAATGAGATAACTTTGGGGATCCCAATGGGTTGGTTGGTTTGTTGGTTGGTTAAACATATTGCAACAGTGCTAGAAATCACAGCTTACTGTCATTAACACTCATTATTGAGTTCTTATAATTATTACCCAGCTTGACTACGCACTAGAACTTAAGTGTTTAATCCAAATCAGTTGAAAAAACTGATTGCAACTGTTGAATGCTTTTTTTCATAAGCATTCAACATGGATCTAATTTGTTCAGTTTGGGGAGAGTTCCAAAATAAAGATCTCAGTGACACCAATAAATATCAGAGCTTTACTGACTGTATTTGAATAATGTGGTGCCATTTTAGTAAAATCTCAAAAAAAAAATAATAAAAAAAAATCTCTAGTACTTGCTTTTTCTGACACTATAATGGCTTACCTGGTTTCAGACACTATGTTTGTGAGAGCTCCTCCCTGGAGGTACTCCATAATAACCCAGAGCTCTTCCTCCACCAGTGCACTCTTAAACATCTCCACCACATTTCTGTGCTGGTAGTCCCGCATAATCACTACCTACATATGCATACACACTTAGTTACTGCAGTAAAATGAAAATAATAACATACTTGGACTTAATGCAAATGTTTTCTAACTAACTCTGTCAAAAGCTGCTAACAGTACAAAGCATTTGTTAAATATTTAAAATCTATCATGTGTGCATTGTAATGAGGGATACTAAAGACATTCTTTTTTCCTCAGAAACACAAAAACACTGTAAAATTAGAAGACACCGAATTGGGGTAGGTTTTTTCATAAGCAAATGCAATGTAATGAACTTATTTTTATTTCGTTACTATAATGTTTGCATATGTGCATGGTGTTTTAGAGCTTTTTATACACATTAAAACTCCTTCATTTATGTACAGTACATATAACAGATATGTTTTATAGTTTTTATTATAAAAACTGTGTATTCTTCCTATTTACTGTACATGCAACCTAAGGCTCTCCAGAATGATTATGTCCTACACTTTTATAAACAAACTGCACTACAATAAAAACAATTAGACTAGGTTTCTCAAGAATACCAAACCTCATTGAACAGCAGCTCCCGTCTCTGCTGCCTTCGTAGGTCCATCATCTTTACTGCCACCAAACGGCCACTGTGCTTTTCTCGTGCAATACACACCACCCCAGTGGAGCCCTCGCCAATCTTGACAAAATTCTCCAGGTAGGACCGTGGGTCTCCCTTGTCCACCACCATCTGCAGGGCTGCCTTGAACTGCTCATGGGTGACTTTGGGTGGGTCAGGCGGAGGCCGGGGGGATAGATGCTGCTGTGGTCTGAAGGCTGGCGAACACGTTCCAGCTGGACTGGTGGCCAGAGAGCCAGTGGGTGAAGGCCGGGGCTGGGATGGACTGTCCTGTCTGGGGTAGAGGCCTGGATTGGGGCACCCCGAATGCCTCAGAAAGGGATCAGGGCCTGAGGGCCGGAAACTGATGTTGGGAGAGAGGCCGATTGTGTAGCTGGAGGATGACCGCACGGTCCTGTGAGGCCTGGTGGTGTTCACCATTGGACTGCTAGCTCCACTGTGGAAGAAGCCTGGCTGAGGTCTCAGGAGAGTATCTGCCTGTAACTTTTGGGAATAAGAAAGATACATATTGGCTGATGTCCCAGGGCCAAAGTGCTTTAATACTAATTAAAACCTGCCATCCTTTCATTAGTTGTATCCCTTGCTACTGCAAATCCTCCCATTCATGCCATCCTACGTTTTCTGTTAAGTGTGCGTCGCACTTAGAACATTTACTCCCAGGGGCATGAGCACTTCCAAAAATAGCATCCCACTTCCACAGGAAGATTGCAGCTCTAAGTGCTTTACGTCATTTTTTATCACCTTGAGAAATCGTCAAAATTCATAGAACAAGCTTCACAGATTGGGAAGTGTGCCAGCATACTTAATCTTCAGAGACACCAGCAAAACACTGCAGGCAGAAATTAAAATGTAAGGCATATCAAAATCTAAAACATGAATAATCACATTGTGGATTCGAATTCTAAAGTACTTTAAGGGCACATATTTTTAATTGCATTGTGTGTAAGGCATTCCATGAATGAAATGCCTTATATACTGTACACTGCACAAATACCATGTGGTAACTGACACTTGGCAGCTGGAAACTATTATGACTATTACTACTACTACTATTGCTACCAGTGCTGGACAGTTACAAAGAAAATACATTCAGTTACTACGTATATGTAAGGAAAACATACTTACAGGACTTTTTACAAAATTTCAAAGTAAATTATTCTCCTATATAAGGCAACACCTGTTGTCTCTGAAAGACCAATCGGGGTGTGCTTTATTTTGGCTGTTTTTCTTTTACCTTTTTGTTGCAACTATTAGATTTATCTATCTAGCAAATACAGTATGTTGTTTTACAAGATCAGTGAAACAGTTGATATCGAACACCTTGAAAATGAATGAAGAAAGTTACAAATGCATTCTCTGTCTGTCTCCCATATAATCGCTTTTTAAAAAAGAATTCTCCCTTAAATCTGAGTAATCACATAGAGATAAGCCCATGTTTTATGCTAGTGGTAATTTTATTTAATGGGTCATGTAATAGTAGATTGCAGCAGCAAAATGTATGTACTTAAAATACATACATTATTACCATGATAGTGGTATAGTGCACGGCTAGTTAGGTAGCCAATAACTCTTAAGCAGCAAAGGATTACTACATGGCAACCTGATAGGTCAAAAACAATTCAAGCTGAAACTACTAATTGAGGGGCAGTGGTGGCTAAAGTGATTAAGGCTCTGGGTTACTGACTGGAAGGTTGGGGGTTTAAACCTCAGCATCGCCAAGTTGCCACTGTTGAACCCTTGAGCAAAGCCCTTAATCAAACCTGCTCCAGGGGTGAATACTTGTAAGAAAACATTTTGGGTAAATAAAATGTATTTTGGTTAGTTTTGCATGCGACAGCTGGTGCTACAACAATTGGCAGGTGAAGTGGAGTACTGCTTCATCATCTACTAATTACACATATGAAACAATGATCTTTATTTATCAATGAAATGGGGGTCAGGGCTCAGAGATATTTGGTAAAAATGTTTGAGATATTAAAGGATAAGCAGTAAAGAATATGAATGTATGAATGAATGAATGTGCAAGTTATATTTTTTGTCTACATTTTATCTTAAACATACGAGTGGAAGCTTTCCCTCAGACCTACAGCATGTTGGTTTTCATAAACCCTATTCCACAGGGTGGCCCGAAAATATGGATGCACAGGCATTTTATCTTGTATCAAATTAGACTAGAGTCAATATCCATTTGAACTTAACAAAAGAAGATCCAATAGAATCAAATGTAACACCCCTTGACTTTTGAGTCATTATCCGTTATGCTACATTAAGAAAAGTTCAAATGTTCAAATGTTGGTATTCAGGTGCTTTCAATTTGATGTAATTATTGCTTTTCAATATGTCCTGTATAATCTGTATATACCAATACAAACACAATGTTCATACTTTATTGGTACTTTATGTGGCCTCATCATCTATCTAGAAACCTGTGTATCCAAACTAGGGACTGTGGAGGCCAATGGTGACCATTGCACAGTATTTATTCCCAATTTTATGGCCGTGGTAAGACCTCAAGACCTCATTCACCCCGGTAATTTGGGAATGCAAATCAGCCTAGCCTGAATGTCCTGGGACTGGGGGAGAAAACCAGACGGGAATCGAACCTGGACCCTGAAGGTGTAAAAAGACAGTGCTAACCACTTCACCACATCTTAATAATTACATTATAACCAGTAGAAAGAAACCTAAGAAATCTAACAGAAGAATCTAATGTAATAGGAAGAGTGCAAGCTAAAACCTAGCTACATAGGCCTTTAATTTATTTCGCCAGCTATTAGTATTTAACTAGCTTATACCATGTGCTACTATCATGATAGCTAACATTTAAGAGGTTAGGAATAAAGCTGTTACTTAGCCTCAGCGTCCACATTTCTGAATAAAGTAATGAAAGGGACACTAATCTATTAAATCTGATTTACTCATCTGTCTTTTTGTTTTGTCAATTTTTCTTCTACTTGAACTTTCTTGCACTTGAACTTTCGACAAAGTATTTATTTAGATAAATCACTGCACTTTTATTTAATTAAAGAATTTTAGTACTTTTACCACCTCTGGTTACTGTATCATCATTAAGGCAATCAATAAAGCTGTAAGATTCCATAGTGCTTTTCTATACTGTATATCCAGTGGTCTCAGATGAACTCTTTCACCAAGGTTCTGACTTTTCACTAGGTTTCTCCAAATGTGAATAAGTTTTACTTAAACCAGTTTTACTGGTGTGAGTTTTGTGAAAACGGTGAAGTCTCAGATAATAGATTGTTCTTGATGCAGTGTAAAACTTGCAGGGCAAAAAAGTGTGAAAGGCACTCAGTGCTGCAGCATCACTTTCACGCTATATACAGCAATTCTATAGGCACTTGATATATGCAGTCTAGCAGCACACTGAGCAAAAATAAAATCCTAAATGCAGTTTTTTGGAAGGTGTTGTATCAGCTACCTTAGATGATCCGCTCTTGTCTGCTTATACGTAATGTACCTGAGGCTATCCTTAGGTTTATGTTGACACATTTCTAAACGCAGGTCACATTTACTGTACATTTGTATGTGCAATCACTCTAAAGGCTGATAACAAATGGAGGCAGAGACCTTTAAGGCAATCCTTTACGTTTCTTTTTCCTTCCTTCCTTCTTGTTCTTACTCACGCTATTTCTTTCAGAATGCGGAGATACAAACCTGTAAAGCGAGGTCTGCGTATCAGTGAGATTGTGTATCATTCTCACTCAGATGTCATATTCCTAAAATCCTTGTGCGATGCTTTATAATACTTGAATCGTTGAAATATTGAAAACTGAGAATATCTAAACAATTAAGAAGCAGAAAGACTAATTGCTTTTGTGCAAATGTACATAACATTTAAATGACCAAATGCAGATGGACACAAGTTATTATATGGAGTTTTAAAAACACTGATATGTATATGATTTTTTTTTTTATTTGATAAAAGTTGTACCATGTTCAAATGCTGAAAATAAGATATAGATTTTTTTAGAATCTGAAATTTTACCTTGTATTTAGATTGACATTACTTATTACCATGAGATCATCATGAACTAGGGATGTGCCTTATTGGAGTATCTCATGCCCTGCAAATTTTAGTGTTCTCCCAGCTCTTATATACACTCTTCAACTAATTAATTCAATTAGTTAATATTGTGGATTTTAGTGCTTTGGGAGCAGAGAAAAGACTTACATTTGGAGGAATGGTGGTACTTCAGGACATGCATTGGAAACCTGTCCTCTGTCCACTGCCTCAACACATAACAATGCTCTAACGTATCTATGACAATTACTTACATGCATGCAACCAGCTGAAGGAGCAAATCAAACATTCTTGGAGACATGTTAAGGAAGGATGGTCTATTATGTGCAGTTTTAAACTTTTAAAATTATCAAACATTTAACATCAAAGTGACTTGAGAGTTGATTCTAGGAGCAAGAAGAGAATAAAGAGAATTGTGACTTTGAAGTGTTAAAAAGAGACTTTGTCTGTTGGTTGTTAGTGTGTCTGCAGAATGAAAAAAGCTAAAGGTTTGAAAATGTGCTTACCTTTAGGTCATAAGAAGAGTACGGTCTCCCAGGACTGTTTTGTGGATGAACCAGCAACCTGTCAGCAGTTCTTATATCTGTGTTAAACCCTCCGCTCTCTGCTTGTCCTTGCTGCATGGGTATACTTGGACTATAAAAGCAGGTGATGGGCCTTGGGTTGTGAGACAGTACTATGGGAAACTCCCTTCTCATCATCAGTCTTTCATTAGGGCTACCAATATCTCCACCCACATATACTGGCCTGGGTGGCACTGGGATTGGCGGAGGTGGAGGCATGGGTAGGATTGGAGGAGGAGGAGGAGGAGGTCCCTGCAGTGAGTTAACATTAACCTCATAAGTAGATTTAGCTCTAGGCAGGATGCCATTGGGTTCCAGGGTGATGCTCTTCTTCATACCCATAAACGGGGTCCCGCTCTCACTGTGGATGTTCCGTATCTGGTCTCGCCAGTGGTTCTGGGAATCTGGGTCAAGCTCAGTGCGCTCCAGGTCCTCATACTGGTAACCATCACCCTCCATCACCTCACCAAGGCGTCCCAAAGACTGGGCTCTCTTACGAGTCGAAGGGCTGCTTTTGCGCAGTGAGTTGGAGCTGGTTACTGACAGACGACTCATATCCGACAGCATGGCTGAGATGTAGGCTCCATGCCCGACGAATGTCCCACGCACAATTGTCTGAGGAAAAGAGAGACACAGCAAGATGTTATGATTAATGTGAGTGGAGTAGTGAAAATTCGAATGGGACTTATGCTTCATAAGCGAGGATATTTTGGAATACAGTGTATAAGATCTACCTTGTTGGTTCCTAGTAATTTAGCAAAATCTCGCTTTTCTTTTGACAAAAACACACGGAGGTTAGGAAAATTTAGTTTAAAAACAATGCAGAGTGTACATTTGTGTATTTCTCTTGCACCTTGTTGGTCTGTCAGACGGTTTTTCTCACAAAGCTGATGTTGACCTCAATTTTAGAGCCAGTTGGCAGGGTTTTTGGCCGCAAAGGACAGTTTATGTCAGCTGCCATGTGCTTCAGTCACTATGTCCTTGATGGGAGATATAAATATACCCTAAAGTAGCCATGACTCATAGCACCAATGCAGTTCAGGAACAGACTTGGTTAACCTGTCAGAAGAAAGCCCAGTGGCCTGGATTTCAAACTTGGTATTGAATTAGGTAGAGGAGAAGTAAATCTTAAGCGTAGTATAAACTGTGCACTAGCCCATTTCTATCATTTAAGAGCAACGCTATGAGGCCCAACATGATGCATAAAAGGTTTAATCTAATGTAATGTTGCATATCTAACACGAATCCTTATTTGTGCCATAAAATTTAATGCCACAGATGTGGACAGGGAAAATGCTGCATCATTTCTGTCATGTCATGTCTTATTGTTTACACTATTACTGAAAAAAGCATCATTACGCTATGGCCATGGGGGAAATCTGCCATGGTCATGGTCCACTGCTCTGTAGCTTTCCCTTTGCTTGGAACTGCATTTTTTATCCCTGACTCTGATGCAAGGGGTATACAGCAAGGACCATTATTAATTGTTAGCATGGAGTCATAAATCTTTGGTGTAATCCCAGCATTGTTGCTGTTGAGTCAGTGTACAGCTCATAGTGTAATTGTAAATGCAAACTCATCATACATAAGAAGGTAAAATTATGTTATGCTTCTCACTACTCAGCTAACCTGAGCAAAGAATCTTCCTTTGGGAAAGAATCCCTGTCAAGTCTTTGAAGAAGAGAACTAACAGAAATTGCCTCAAAACGTGGGTTAAAATACAGTACATGCCAAATTTAAGTTTAGAGATTGTTTTACTTACTTTTTTTTCGTTTCTATCCGAATTCCTTGTATTTCTCATGATACTTGCCTTCTTTGGTTTTAATTCCACTGGTGTTATTCTGGAGGGGTCCACCATGGGTTTGGGTCTCCGCAGGTTCTCTATAAGACTCTGCCATTGTGTTGGTAGGCCCACAAAGATCCCAAGCTTTGCGTCATAAGAGGTATGGACTCTGTGTTCAAAGTTCTTTGGTGCAGAAATTTCTGGCCTCTTCTTCTTCTTTTTGCGAAACATTATTGGATTCTAGATAGCCAATCTGTCCAAAAACAGATAGCGTTGTGTCAAAAAAAATCAGAGATACTATAGTATCAGCAGAAGCAAACATTTCACACTGACATTTACCACTGCAACTTTTTTTGTGATTGCAACATTATGAACTGGGGGAAAAAAAGTTCATATTTTTCTGGACCTTATTTTGAATATTCTAATATGTATCTTTTACGGTACTTATAAGGTGAATAAGTTAAATCTTTAAAGCTTTGTCCTATAGTTAGATACCCTAATTCTTTTTTTCAAGGCATTACATAACCTGCATAAGGACAGTTTGACTGCAAAACTCAATGAATGCACTTTGCAGAAGTTTATTCTGGTAATCTGGTAAACAACATTCCTCTGGTGCGCAAAGTTGTCTATTATTCACTCGCGCTCTCACACTTATACACTTGTACAGGCTTATCCTGTACTGGGTTGTGGAAGGAACTGTAGGAGGAAACGAGAGTACCCAGAGGTAACTTGTACAGTACTAACCTGCCGCCAGTATGGATCACAGCAAAAATAAAAAAATCTCTCTCTCTCTATCTCTCTCTCTCTCTCAGTTAAAACATAAACAACGTATAATTGATAATAAAATCATACTAAATATTTAACTCCATATTTACACTGGAACAAACAGAAATCCATGCTCATAGCTGTGTCAAACCTGTAAAAGGTGAATTTATAGCATTTTGTAAAATCATGCAAAATTCACGCCAATATAACCAAAACAATGTTGACATATAATTTTGACATTTTTGCTGTTTAGAGCCCTTTTAAATAAAAGAAACCATACACTACTACCATGTGTAGTAGTTCTTGCCCTTTTTTTCTCTCATGTAGCAATCAAAACATTCACATTAAGAGTAAAAAAAACTAAATAGTACTGTTAGAACATTTTTTTTTTTTTTTTTTTTTTTTTTAACAAACACTGCATGTTTACAGTATAATGTTAAAATGTTTCTTTTAAATTGCTTTTTCCTATTCTGTTGTCTTAAAATGTGTTAGACCTTTGCAGAATTTCAGATCATTGCTTTGCCCTACTAAATTGTGCTGCCATTTAAGTAGACTATGATTTAGAGCCTTGTGATATTTGGAATTACGCAGTGAACCACAGCTGGCCAGTTCACTACGAAAAAACAAGTGCAAACAATCTCTCAGCGTTGCAGGCTTTCCCTGAAAATACAATACATCCGAACACTCAGAAAGTTTTGTACTTTTTTTTTTCTTCACATAAAGCAAGATCATAGATCAAACTGACAGAGAATATTTAGTGCATGTTTTTTTTTTTAATCACAAAACCTTGTTAAAACGCTATAACTCCACCTCTAACAGTTTTGTCACAATGGATAAATTAATCTGCAGTTATGAATGGTATGCAGTATCAATAATATGTTGGTTGAGTTTTAAATGTGTGTTTTATGAACAATATCAAAAGATAAGTTTACAATTAATCATCAGCATCCTCGTCTACCAGATTCAGAAGGAAGTGATTTACCACATTTACCATGTAACACCATCCCATGTCTTTATTTGCCTAATTTCTTAACAAAGGCCTTATGTTGGTTTAAAAAATAATAATAAATTGTATATAGACATCCTTGTGTGCCAGAGGAAAATAATTTAACGGAAAGTCAGATAATGGTGTTTGTCATGTTTTGTTGTCAAACTTCTCCTAAACAAAATATTGTTTTGAGCAAAACTTTTGGGCCAACCCTTTATTTCTTCATATTTTGATACCAAGGAGTCTGACTTTCTTGTATTTTTAATACAATGTTCTCCAGGCTCCCTGCAGGACATTTTGACTCTTATTTTTTGCAAGTTCTTGTCTCTTATATCTGTACCTGACAAGCTGCAGATAATAATTTTTGTTTGTTAAGACACATAGTAACCTATGATCATTCAAACATAAAAAAAACATCTAATCTAAGTCATGACCCAGTGAGAAACAGGTGCAGATGATGACAGATGATCAGGCCAGTCATTAGTATACTGGTGATGCTGAATGCTGAGTGGTCGGAACAGACGAGAGGGGAAATGAGGCTGCTGCTGTGGCTGTTACATCCTGTAAACAACCGGTTTTGAAAATTGTATCTTTAGGCACTTTGCAGCCTGGAACAATACAACATTTGTTCCCATTTCTTTAATTTAATCTACATAATTTAATATGAAAAATTGTTTGATTAATTGTTTATACTTTATAGAAGCAATTTTATCTTTTTTCCAAGTTTGATCATTTTTGAACTATGTGCTCTTATGCCTGTATGAAATATAGGACAACTGCTTAATTAGGATGTTTTATTGCACCCACCCTTAATATCATAATAGCACTTATGATATTAGACGAGTACACTAAAATGTTTTAGCTATCAGGAGCTGGAGAATAGGTATTTTGGAGCTAAAAGTATAATAGATTTAATAATTATCATTACATTTGTTATTAAATATTCGAAAAACCATCTGAATCACAGTTGTTCATGTTTCATGTAATGCACTTGCAAACAAAGCAGAATAAAAAATATCCAGCCAAATGTGCCAGGACCACATCTAGGGGGCGTTTGTTCTGTGTCATCATCTGGCACAGCTGTCACTGACAGGCGGTGTGAATCTTCATTCCGGGCGAGAAAGAAATGAGTCCCAACTTTTCTTATTCATACTATAACCATTAGTAGTGCTGCTTTAAGCCATTTGCTAATTGCAAATAATCTGATGTGGATGCCAAAAATGAAACATTACACTGATGTTGTTTTATCATTTTTCTTTGAAAGACTGCTAGCCCATTAATACCAAGCTCCCCTGACAGCCATAGACATCGTATACACAAAAAGCCTTCCTGCCTCAAGGTTAAGAGTGCATTAGGAGGATGAAAATTTTCAAGAAGTCAACCTCCTCATCCTGAATGCCAAGTGGTCGACAGCCTCCTCTAACCCTGCCTTCAGCCATCCCAGCCAGTGAGGTTGTCTTTTTTATTCTTTCTATATTTTCTTTCTTGCTTTGTAAAAACCTGACCTTTAGCCATGCAGTTTGACTTGTAGAAGAAGCTGTGCTCTTTCAACGTAAAAGGGGATACTTTAACTTTTAGCTCTTTAAATATATAAAATATATAGATTTAAAGCTTTCAGTATTTCATCTTGCAAAAGAACTTTTACTCAGCAGACTTTTGCAAGCCGTAACACGATTGACCAAGTCACATCTGCCAGACCACTTTTGCTTACATGGCCAAAAAAGAAGCTGGAGTATTGAAAACTAATTCTTCGTGCAATATCTAGCTTGTGCAGGCAGATAGTTATAGTCAGCAATGCATAGTCAGCATTAATAACCTCAAGTTAATGATCTGAATAACTAAGTGGATGGACATGGCTATTCCTGTTGTCACCCAAGGAAAGATACGTATATTTCATCTGATATATATTTAGATATACAGTATTTCGCCCTATACATCTAGGAATAAGGTTTTGCTAAGTGAACTGTAATTCATTTGGTGCTCTTCTCTCTCTCTCTCTCTCTCTCTCTCTCTCTCTCTCTCTGTGTACAATATAGTAAAACGGAAGAAAAAAAATTATCTGATAGTAAGACTACAGCATGAGATTATTCACATGGGAAAGGACTAGAGGGGGCGAGTACGAGAGTGATAGCAATTTTTTTTTTTTTTTTTTTTTACATCAACAGATCTTAAAATTTAACTAAAGGAATACCAAATCTTTTGTCTCTTCAGACTAAAACTATCTTAGACCAGATCACTCTATTCAGCTATACAACCTGGCCCAAGGAAATTCGTCCATCACATTCACTGTACCAAAAAAACCTCCAAATGATCTGTTTCACAATTCCTCACTTTTTTTTTCTAGCTAAACCAATATGACACAATGATGAAGATTTTATGTACAACATGCTGTCAGGGCAAATATTTATACTTAGCTTGTTCTACCTGTACAAACAGATCAATGTGTATTGACTCGAGGATGAAATCTAAGCTAGTTTGCTCTCTGGCTGCATGTGATAACCACCTCTAAACAGAAAGACCACAAACAGGATCTCTGTTCTCCAAAAGCACTGTGGTGTCACAGTTACTGCTATTGATTTTCTGAGGCATGACCACCCATGATTCTCTCTCTCTCTCTCTCTCTCTCTCTCTCTCTCTCTTTCCTACTTCTATGTAGAATGAGCATAAAATTTCCTGCTTATTTAAAAATTTGTGTTTTTCAAGTTAAGACATGACAGTATAATTTGTTGTATCTATATAAATCAAAGAGAGGTTTTGTCTGTACAGTACATTACTCCTTCTTTTATACATTAGAAGACCAGAAACCAGTCTCTGAAAATGTTGTCTGTATGTCTGTATGTCTGTCCAGACAGATTTTGTCACAGCATCACGCAAAACTGGCTCCACAGAATTTAATGAATCCTTTGCAGTACTTAGATATCTGACTGAAGTTCAACCTGCACCATAAGTAAAATCAAAATGTTAAGTAAAAGTTAAGTAAACCTACTTTAAAATAAGCTACTAATAAGCTACTTGCTGAGTAACACCTGCACCAATAGATATAAGACAATAAAATAAAAACTGAATAGTTTTACTGGGTTTTGTTTAATATTTTCACAGCTGAAATAACAGTGCTAAAGTGGTATAAGCGAATTCTAACACGCTGGAGTCATTTTAAGACAAAACTTAATCTTTATTCGATCTACTTTTTTCATTTTTTCATCTGTGATTCACTCTCCGGTTACTGAACAGGGAGTGTATTTGGCTGACGACAAAAGAAGTAGAACTGGGGTAAACATAAACTTTAACTGCTGTACAGTATATCCTCTCTTGATCATTGATTGTAATTAGATGAAATAACGATATATCAAAAATCTGTAAATTTGGTACAATTTCCAATTCCAATTCTAACTGATTACATAAAACCTGATGAGCTATTTTAGCATTAACTTTTTAACCTTTTAACTATTTCTACAAACTCTTTTCCCATCAACAACAAGTACTTCTGCTAGTGTTTAATATAAAAGTGGTGTACAGGTACAAGGTGATGTCCCAAAAGAATGTTATAGCCCGGCATAACTTTTTTATTTAATGACATAGGTCACTTATATTGTTGGTAGAGTAACTTTTCCTCTATATAATATACTACTCAATCCTCTCTGAGGTAGACAGGTGATAGTCTCCCACTGTGCTACTGAATGTTTACGGAGACGACACCATCGAGCGGAGCAATGTCCACAAATTGATGAAAAATTTACCCATGAGCTCAATACAAACCACGAAGGGGAAGACTAAGAACTGTGACAAAGTTCAGTGATGGTGCAAATGCATCACTCGTGATGATGTTGAGTGGTACCTTTGCATAGGGGAAGAGTTACTCTACCAGCATGTATAGATATATACAGGGTATACAGATCAGCCATAACATTATGACCACCCGGCTAATATGAATTAGGTTCCCCTTTGCCAGCTAAGTATTAATGACCTGTGTGTTCTGACACCTTTCTGTTGAAATCAGCATTAATCTTTTCCTTAATTTCATCTCAACTGCACTAGTGCTTCTCTTAGATCGAACTACACAGACCATCCTTCACTCCCCTTGTACGGCAACCCTGACCATGTTGCCAGTTCACTATTTTTTCTTCCTTGGATCACTTTTAGTATGTCCTGACCACTTGAGATCGGGAACATCCCACAAGAGCTGCAGTTTTGGAGCTGCTCTGACTCAGTTGTCTAGCCATCACAATTTGGCCCTTCTCACAGTAGCTACATTTTCAAAATCTTGTTACAATAAAGACTGAAAGTGGGTGTGATATAATAGGTAGCAATGTGAAATCTTTTTCCCTGAAATTGATGTGTTGGAAGCAGAGTAAATAGGCGAGCATGAATTGACTTTGACAGAAGCTAAATTAAGATGGCTAGAGGACAAGGGTGGTCATAATGTTATGGCTAATCAGTCAGTTAATAAAAAGTTATGCCTACTTTTGCCTTATTTTCAGTACAGCCATTGCTGATCAAATCTCAGTTTAAATACTCTCAGAATCATAAATGATTTCTCAGGTTACCCAGCCAACAATTAGCATAGATCTTTCATATACTCACAAGAACTGATGTGTGTGTTGTGAAGACACTCCCCAAAACTAGCCTACCAATGTAGTCTTATAATCTGCTTGTGTGAATACACCATACATGTGCTCGGAAAATCAAAGAAAGCACTCCGAAATCATTTTCAGCCTCACTAGACATGTGTAAGAAATCTATGATTTTTGACTCGGGGTATATGAAAAATTATATCTGCATTAATGGTGTTATTTCATGCTGCATTAAGTACAACACTTTCTTACACCTAATCCACTGAGATATGAAATTCAATTAAATTAGGACACAGTGTCCAAACAAATAATGTGCAAAATAAACTCCTGATATTTCAGATAAATATATTTTTAACAGGGATCTCTGTAATTAAAGGTACAAATTAAATACATGTACTGTCCAAATTAAGTACATTAAATGTGCCATTGCCATTGCCTGTTGTATCAGACCGCAGTCCCTACTTTGATAATACTAATCATGAGAACTCCTATAAGATCTGCTGAGTGACCCACATTAGCTTTAATCTCATTTGACTAGAAGACAGTTTACAGACATCATACAGAAAACAGACTGTATTGTCCCAGCCTAAATTGAATTCTAATATACTGCCAGGCCATGTTTACACAATACTATGCAAAAGTCTTGAGCCATGTATCATTTCTACATAAGAGCCAGACTTTGTTGTATTTTTAATTTTGTCTTAAGGAATAGTTATCCAGTAGCCCTTTTTGGCTTTGATTTCTGCCAAGTTTTTGGTATTTAATATGATGAAATGAGGGGTGGCTCAGACATTGTGCATAATACTGTAAATAACTTCACCAATTATTAAACTATTTTATTTGAAGCAGTTAGTAGTTAGTTATCTGTCATTTGCTAATGACTATAAAATGGTCCGGTTGTCTGCCGATGTCAGTGAAATTGAACAATGTTCAATATTCAATGCTGAAATGTCCATTCTCTCTGACCAGACATGCCTATGCTAATATTTATGAATGAAATGATCAATAATGGCATAAATATCATAATGTTCCTGACCATACAAACCTGGGTTGATTTTCCTAAAAGCATTGCAGCACAAAGATCATGGTTAATTTGTAGTGGCAACATCACATTGAGGCGGCACAGTGGCTTAGTAGTCAGCACTGTCGCCTTGCACCTCCAGGGTCCAGGTTCGATTCACGCCTCAAGTCTGTGTGCATGAGTTTGCATGATCTCCTAGGCTTGCTTTGTTTCCTCTGGCTTCTCTGGTTTCCTCCCTCAATCCAAGGACATGCACCTTAGGCTATTTGACATTCCCAAAATTGCCTATAGTGTGTGTGAATGAGCGTTTGTATGTGTGCGCCCACACTGCAATGGATTGGCACTCTGTCCAGTGCCTCCAGTAACCTGAGATAGGCTCTAGGACCCCCACATTTAGCTCTGTATACAGGATAAAGAGGTATAGACAATGAGTGAGTGAGAACCTCACATTGAACCTCACACACTTTCTTTGCAATGCTTTTGGGAAACTTAGCCCAGAGAATGACAGGAACAGCCTGCCTTGCCTTACTGCAGAACTGTATAAATGTTTTTATGCAGTGATGCATAGGTGTTGTTGCGGTAATGGGAATAGCATAAAACGTCTCCTTACTGATCCGATTGTGGGACTGCCATTCTTTCATCCCTCACCAAAATCATGTTAGATTGTGGTATGTGTGAGGGATTCCAGATTATGTAATGGTTGAGGCAGGAATAGGCATAATCCCATCTGAATTACACTGCAAGGTTTGCTCAGTAGCATGTATACAATCAAAAGCTGGCTGCAGTGGGATGCTCTGCAGGGGGATGAGACAGCAGGAGGACTCCTTCATCATGATCACTATTGTGACCGTTCTGCCCTTTGACTATAATGAGACTGCAGCATTCGTGCATGTATGTGTATAGGAGCTCCCTCACAGTCAAAGATCTATTGTAACAAAGAGAGAGAGGGAGAGAGAGTCCACTTAATGACCTCTTTGTTTTCTCACCTACAGTATCTGCTCAGCTTAAATCATGCCCTGCAAACTGTACATGCTCCAGTGGCCTGAAATGTTAATTAAAATGAAGCTACTTGATGTATGCAATAAATCTTTAACGCATTATTGCATACTCAAGCTTATGCTGTGTGTTATGCTAACTCGCCCTGCTCTTACTTTAATAGCTCATTAGCATGTTAGCATAGAGCTAACTTTTTAATTAGCATTACTACACAATTGTGCTAGCTAAATAGAGCTAAAATTTGTGATATAGATTTATGTGTTATGTTATAATTTGTACACCGATCAGCCATAAAATTAAAACACAAACCATTGTGCCCAGTATCGTATGGGTTCCCCTTGTGCCGCTGGAATGTTAGCGGCGCATCCCTTGAGTGCTGACATCGGGGGAATTTGGAGGTCAGTCACTTGGTGATGGTGTTAGTGTTGTGACTGATTGGTGTATATTTTTCATAATTGAAATACTATATCCATTACAGTGTGTAAGCATTTCTGTGTCACTAAGCAACATTATTGGGTGCTAAGGTGATTAAGAAGTTTGGAGAAATGGAAGCCTTAAAAACTTTAAAACAGTAACAAATGCATTTTTTCCTGTTTTAATGCATTGTTTAGCAAAGTATAACCATTTCTACAGGGAGGTTATCTTGAAGAAGGCATTAAGTTAGCATTTATGGAAAGAATATATAGCACTTTGTGACAACTGAAAGTAAAGCTCTACCTTTAAGTTTTCCACTATAACTGGTTGCATGTGATTTGTCTTGTTAACTTCAGAACATTAAAAAGGAAGAATTGTTTATAGCTGCTTTAAGGTATGTGAAATCAAGAAGAGATTTTTTTTTAACAGATATTCTATAGCATTCAATTCATTTATTACTTTATTTATATTCTATACTTCTTATTCTATACAGGGTCGCAGGGGCCTGGAGCCTGGAGCCTATTCCAGGAGGCTTAGGGCACAAAGTGGGATACTCCCTGGACAGGGATTCCAATCCATCGCAGGGCACACACACATACACACACTCACACGCCCATTCATTGCCTAATCTGTATGTATTTAACTGGGGGAGGAAACCGGAGTACCCAGAGGAAACCCACCAAGCACAGGGAGAACATATACTGTACACAGACCCAAGGCGGGAATCGAACTCTGCAGGAGATGCGAGGCTCCAGTGCTAACCACGAAACCATTGTGCCGCTCATAACATTAAATGTAATTATAAAGAGACACTGAGTATGATGCTTTTCTTAAATAACTAACAATTGTAAACATTAGTAAAATAATTGTGATTGTGGTATAAAATTAATAAAACCCATCATGACAGACTGTTTGACGGGACTGTATTATTTTGTCCCGCAACACACATCTTCATATAGCGTGACGCACTCATATTTTCTGAGGTTAGAAATCAACAATGTAAAGAAACAATATTATTTCTGAGCTAGATTTCTTTCCAGGAGGCATTATCTCTATATTGTCTCTATAACTCTTGTGTAATTCAATTCATGCATATTTTATGTGCAGGGATTAAGGGTACACAATGTTCAGGATGGAAAATAGAGCAAAACTCCTGCCTGAGAGAGTGATTGAGCTTCACCAGTTTCTGTCATTTGAAAGAGGGATTTTGCGAGCAAGCCTCGGACTTCTTGACAGAGAATGTGTTCATCTGCTTAAATCCCAGTGACACACATACTGCAGCCTAGTATTGCAACTGGGAATGGAATGGGTAAAAAAAAACTTGGAGCTTATTTTATTTTGTGTGAAGTGCACCAGAAATAGGTTAGGAAAGCTATATTTAGACACAGTAGTTATGATAACCCGTACTGTAGCTAAAAGGCATTGGGTCTCATACAAGAAGCAATATATGAACAAATATCTACAGGTCTGGAAAAACAAAAATAAGAGACCACTGCAATTTAATCCAGAAAACTTCTGGAATGTCATTAAGAGGAAGATGGATGGTCACAAACCAACAAGCAAAGCTGAGCTGTTTGCTTTTTTTGCAAACAGAGTGGTATAAAGTTACCCAAAAGCAATGTGAAAGACTGGTGGAGAGCACGCAAAAACGCATGAAAGCTGCAACTGCAAATCAGGGTTATTCCACCAAATACTGTTTTTTTTTTATTTTTATGTAACTTAGCCAAAACATTAACAAAATTTGTTTATAATGATTATTAGCATTTTGTTTTTGAGTCATTAAAGCTCTGCAAATACTGCATGGTCTTGCGTTATTTTGATGTGGTATCATTTCCACATATACACTCTAAATAACAATAGTTATACAGTATTTTAAATTTAGGAGAAATATTATCAGCACAAAAAATTAAACAAAACTGTTCATATCACCAATACATGCACCTGTAAGGGGAAAAAAACATAAGAAACTGATTATTTTGCAGTGGTCTCTTATTTTTTTGTTCCAGAGATGTATGATTTTTTTTTCTTATTTACTTCACACCCTTCATTTCTAGGATTAAAATGTTTGCTTTTGATCTTTTCTTCGATTAGAGAACATTTTAGAGTGGTCACGAGCACCCTTACCAAGATTAAAAAAAAAAAATTAAAAAAAACATCTCCTGTTTTCACAGTCTTCAAATTGTAAAAAGTGTGGCATATAATAAAATTTACTACAGTTTGATGGATTGGCGCCTCATCCAGTGTGTACCGCACCTCATATCTTAAGTCTCTAGGA
This sequence comes from Clarias platycephalus, assembly GCA_030068275.1. Taxonomy (NCBI): domain Eukaryota; kingdom Metazoa; phylum Chordata; class Actinopteri; order Siluriformes; family Clariidae; genus Clarias; species Clarias platycephalus. The sequence continues at coordinate 21,113,288 of JAQQZT010000005.1, forward strand.
AGAGGCTCCAGACCCCCCGCAAACCTGTATATAGGATAAAGCGGTATAGACAACGATGAGTGATAATACAATTTTGATTGTATCTTTTTAGGAATTATAATGATTGGTTCCTTTAATTCATGGACTAAAGAGATACTACGGGTCAATTGATCCTAATTAAGACTATAAAAACTCTTGGATGCTTGCATGTGTTCTCCTTCTAAATGGCTTACAGATTGCTGTTAGATGCTTTGGCCATCCAGGGCTTAGGCAGAAATCTCTTTATCTATAGATCGTGCACAGATCTATTAAATGAGGTGGACGAATGGTTGTTGAGCTGCCTCAGATTGCCACGAGCACTCAGAAAGACATAATTATGAAACCACTATCCAGTTCAACTGCTATAAAAAAATAAAAAAAACTTTATAAAATCTTAGCGACAGAGGTGGCAGAGTCCACTCCATGTGCCATCTAACTACTTTTTTGTTCTGACACAGCATTTACAGCTCCATGGATATTTTGGAAGATCATATGTTTACTTTGATTTAAATGTACGGTACTTTGATTTCACTACTCCTGTACTCCTTCTTCTTCCTCTTCCTCTTCTTCTTCTAACTAGCTTTATTTTGTGGCATCTCTCCAATTCTTGTGCCCGATTTACACAAGGCACCCCATGCAACTGCCCTAATATGGTGTTTAGTGGCCTTACCTATGCTATTTACAAGCTAATCCAATGCATTTCCAATGTAAGATGAAGTGGGATTCATCATTCAGCTTACCTGGGTACGAGCAGATTGGGATTGTTAAGAAGTTTTGGTGCATTTGTAGTTCTTAACAGAAAAGTAACATCACTTGAGAGTAGTATGCATGCAACCCAGGTATGAATATAGTATGAAAAGTACGAGTAGCAGCATTTACCTGCAAAAATCACTGATGTGTATATAATGTAAACAGGGAACATGTGCAGTATTTACATAAAAATATTAAAAAAAACAATATTTGGTGGTATATGCGGCATGGTGGTGTAGTGGTTAGCACTGTCGCCTGGCACCTCCAGGGTCCGGGTTTGATACCTGACCAGGCTCAATTCTCATCTCTCATCACACAGATGAATCTGTACTCCCCGTGCTTGATGGATTTCCTCCGGGTACTCCGGTTTCCTCCCACAGTCCAAAGATATGCAGAGTAGGCTAATTATCATTCCCGAATTGCCCGTAGTGTGTGCGATGGATTGGCACCCTGTCCAGGGTGTACCCTGCCTCGTGCCCTAAGTCTCCTGGGATAGGCTCCAGGCCCCCCGCGACCCTGAATACAGGATAAACCGGTATAGACGATGAGTTTGGTGTTATATTTTCAACGAAGGAAAAAGCTGACATGGCCAATATGGAAAGAAATATAATCACAGATGAACCCCTGCAAATAATTTAATCCTGCCCAAATAGCGCTTTTGTTTAAAACTAATTTGGAAAGGCGATGACAAAGACAACTAGACAGCTGATTAAGAAGTACTAATTCCTTCATAGTTTGGATATACGCCATGATTTCCATCTGGCCCTTACTCGATTCTCGCCTCTCTGTGGAAAAAGACGTATCATCAGACTGGCCAAATAAGACACTCCAGTTCGGTTTTCTGGGACTAATTTATTGATACCAATATCTACTACTGTACAACAGTGGAATGTTCCCTGCTAAATTGCAGACATGATTCATTTGATCTGCCTCTCCACTGGATAAAACAGTGATTTCAACATCTGCTCTTAGTGCACATTCTATTTATCACTTATGTAAATGAAGACTAAACAAGTTCATTACCTTTCATTTGGAGCCAGGGCTGCGGAACTGTTTAAATATACTCACTGATGTCAAGGGCATGCATTTTATATCGCACCTGTTTGTGAAATTTATGTAGGTTATTAAAATGAAGGTATATTATTGACTTAACAGTATGACTTCTTCCGGAAGTGCAGTGAACGTAATACAAAAAAAATCCTAGTTCAGGAGCATTAAGAGACTAAAGAATCTACAGTAAGTGTCGATTGGTCACGAGAGTTGAAGAGGTTAAGATGAGTCCTGATCTGAAATAGATTTTCAATGAAATCTTACTGATCGTGCAATTTTTGTGCGAAGCCAGGATTAAAGTGCAGCAGAGCGGGTGTACAGGGACAGCGAAAAGAAGGGATCCTTTCTCCAGGAAGGGATAGAGAATAGTCCTCTTGTCAGTCAGCTGACCCTGCTAGACTGTGCAGAAACTGGATCAGGTCCTACAGTCACAGTCCACTGTGTCCATGAAGCCACGTACCATGAAGCATGACTACAGGCACTCTGGGGAACAGCAACAGATCAGCTCTGACAAAAACCTTAATGTGCATTGAAAGTTTATGTCAGTGGCGTTCATGGCCGAGTCACATCTGTAGGCCTCAGCTCTCCTACTCATCATTCATTGTCACTCTTTTTTCCTTTCCTTCTATTTCGTCTACATCTTCTCTTTCATGAAAGACAGGTTAGACTGTAATTGACCTAAGCACAGGAATTACTGACAGTCAACTAAGCCCTGTCACAATGTCAATGCTGTAACAAAAAGTTAAATGGGTTCAGCGGTGTTGACACAATGAACTTCTTTTGTGTAAAAAGTCTCATGAATAGTCCCAAATCTTTCTGATTCAATACTTCAGGAGTAGCCAAGCAGGAGCAGAACAGCTCTAGGTGAGTAAACAACAAGCTACATCCAAAACTAGTCCAAAGCAAAAACACAAGTCATATTCTACCAGTGCTACAATTCAGGACATGCTGAGGTGGTTCACTGGATGATCAAACATTAGGTTATGGCCTGTTGGTTGTCAGTTTAAATCCCATCAACTCCAAGCTGCCAGTGGTTGGCCTTCAGTCCTCACACTCACTTCTGTCACCTTTCAACTGGAGGTTGCTTTGGATGCACTGCAAAATATTATATCTTAACAAGTAGGCACTAGACGTGCAGTACCAGTCAAACGTTTGGACACACCTCCTAATTCAATGGTCTTTCCTGTATGTCTTTCTACATTGTAAAGCAATTCCTTCGCATCCAAAATTCTAAAAATGCATTCCAAAATATGCAATAATCTCTTTTGAACAGATGATATTGAGATGTGTCTGCTACTTATGATCTGTAAAGCCTTCATAACGGCTTTAGTCTGAGGTGCGATTTGTTAATTCGTGATTTCTGAGGCTGGTAACTCTAAATGAACTTCTCCTCTGCAGCAGAGATCAGTTTCGGTTTTGCTTCCCTAGGATGGTCTCCATGAGAGCCAGTTTCATTATGGTGCTTGATTGGTTTTGCAAATGCACTTGACAATACTGTTCTCGCGAAAACTATTCCAAAACAGCTGACCTTCATGTCTTTATGACCTTGTTGTTGTCAGGATGGCCATGTGGTCTAAGATGCTGTATTCAGGTTGCAGTCGCCCCTGAAGGTATGGGTTCAAATCCCTAACAAAATGCTTACACTCAGAGTTACTGAATGGTAGGATGGTGGTTCCAGCTCCACCAGGTTGTTATTGTTGGGCCCTTGAGCAAGGCACATGGCATTAGGTAATTAGGTATCAACAACAACAGTCAATTGGTAATGTAATAACTTTTATTTTATGTTATTTTATTGTAATGCTATATTAATGCTATGTAATAATTTTGAAATATCCAGTATCATTCTCAAATGTTGAAAAAAAATCACTAAACAAAGAACTTTGAATTAGAAGGCATATCCATACTTTTGACTGGTAGCATATATTTTTAGGGTGTCTTCTATACCGCTTTATCCTGTATTCAGAGTCACAGGGGGGCTGGAGCCTATCGCAGGAGAGTTCGGGCACAAGGCAGGGTACACCCTGGACAATCCTTCGCAGGGCACACACACATTACGGGCAATTTGGGAACACCAATTAGCCTAATCTGCAGGTCTTTGGACTGTCGGAGGAAACCAGAGTACCCAGAGGAAACCCACCAAGCACGGGGAGAACACGCAAAGTCCATGCACACAGAGATGGGAATCGAACCTAGACCTTAGAGGTGCAAGGCGACAGTGCTAACCACTACACCACCGTGCCGCCCATAAAAGATTTAATTAAATTAAAAATAATAAAAATATTAAATAGGTTAAATTTAAATTCTTCAAACATCCTCAGTGTGCCGAGACCAGTACTAGAATTAGTTAAAATTAGTTAAAATCAGATGGAATCTCTTCTGTGGTTCTGAACTGTTCTCAGCGCTGTTTTAGCTTCCACATCTCTGGTTCTAAGTTTGGTCAAACCAGATGCGTCCTGCATAACACTGAGGAAGTGGAGACGCACTAGTGACCCGTACATGCTGCTCATCAGTGAGTGCTTGGGTACAACAGCACACTTCATTGATGAAGACTGGCATTAACTGCTTATGTGCTTAACAACATAGAGATCAATACATTAAATACTGACCACCTTATTATTTATAATGTATAATATTTACTATAATAATATCGTTCATCAATGTAAATGGAACAATATTTTTTTCATCTCTAGTTCACTTCTTATTCAAGCGCTGTTTATTTCTCATTACTTGTCCAACCATGTGACAGACAGATGAGTGCACGGTATGAAACTTAAATAAAGGCTATTTCACCAATAATTGCTTGGCACCTTTACTAAGCAAACCGCTCTCCACACCTCCACGTTTTTTTGTTTGACCAGAGCAAACTTGAGCAAACACATGAGCGTGGAAGATGGGAGCAGATGCAGCTTGGTGTGTTTTTTCTCAGGGCTGCGAACCTGATGAACCTTATTTCAGGATCTGACATATTCGAGCATGCATAAAGCATCTGGAACATTATTATGGAATGTGTGCAGTCGGATGAGATCGGTTCAACTAAGCGCTCTGCCTGCGGCTGATGACAAACACAGTATGACAGCAACAACTGGCCCAGTTTTCTCCGCTTTTCCCCGCAGACCTCCATTTGGCATTTACCACAATGCACAGGGAAGATACAAGGACAATTCGTCTCGGAGTCCGAATGCAGGAGCCTCACCATGGGGTGGCTGCTATGAAGCATCACAGAATGAAGAGAAAGGATGTGGGAGAGATGGATAAAGAGAAAGGGAGAGAGAGACGGGGGGAGGTGGGATTGGGTGAGGGGAAGGTGAAAGCGCTTCCACAGTGTTGCAGTCCTTCAGTGCTTGTTTAGTCTCTTCCTTTCCTCTCTTTTGTCACTTAGGGTGAGAAATGTCCTTAGTATAATGCTCCTCTGTGTTGTTTACGGACATGACACATTGCTCTATTTCTCATCAATGAACCGCTCTGTGTTTTGCTTCCATCTCCCTGCTTGTCTGGAAAGCAGTGGAGCAAACGGTAAAAAACAAAAGGATCGTCTGGAGTGAATAATGGACTCAATTATAAAAGCAGGTCTGCTTACCTTGTTGTGATGAGAGGTGAGGAGCCTCTCCACCAGGAGGATGATTTGTGAGCGCACAGCCGTGTACACACACACACACTCACACACACTCACACACACGCGCACACACACCAAGGAGGGCCAGTTCTTAAGCAGCCTCGGACTGCAGGCTGCTGCTTGCCAGCGAAAGCCTGATGCGTTTCTCCCTCCAGGCACAAACGGCCATCGCAGAGGCTCTTTGTTGGAAATTATACGCTCCCCCCTCCATCAGCTCCTGCTCCAAGTGCAGCAAGGGGTGGGCAGTACTAAAGACACGGCCATGGCGAGGAAAAGAATCACCGTCAACGGCTGGAGGACTCATCCACCTCATAGAGATGGCTCCGTGCTTTCCTTCCTTTCTCGTTCCTCCTCACTCATGTGCTCTCTCTCTCTCTCTCTTGTTCTCTCTCGCTCTCTCTCTCATTCTCCTCCCTCCTTTCCTCTTTCCCTCCCTCTCTCTCTCTCTCTACTGTGGGCTGAGTCCCTTTCAGCATTTCTAGCATGTGAGTCTGGTTTAACTACTTCACAGAAATTGATGGTGAACAGATCCGTGAGACGGCTCAGCCACCTGACATTGTTTCCACCATGAGCAAGCAGGCTGAGATGTCAGGTTCATGCCCTGGAGCTTCCGCATGCCATAGATCTGGTTAGGTCATAATCGATGCAATGATGAGGGATCACGGGAGGATATCAATGCGTGCAGCATAAATTGAAGGAGCCTGTATTAATGAACTTCATGCAGGCCATAAATAAATGTAGTTTGTGCACAGTTACCAAAAAATACTTACTGTATTTATATCATTGGTAATAGTTACCTAATAGAAATAATATCATGATCTATAATATAGTTGAATGAATAAGATATGTTGGAATATAATAATCATATATTTCTTTTGAAATATTTAAGATCAAATAAGACATGCTATGGTACAGGGTCAGGATATTTTGTCTTCTTTAACGACGTATATAATTCAGCGTTGACCTTTTTTGACACTTTGGACAAATTAAGCATAAAAGGAGGTCATTAAATCAGTGGTTTCACTCACAGTGGGGAAAAGGCTTCTTTACATTTGCATCTTAATGACTCTGTTCTATACATTGAGGACCACTTCCACAGTCACCCCCCCCCCCCACCCCCACCCAACACCCCCCCATCCTCCTTTGTTTTATGACATTAACAGCTCTCATTGCTAAACCTCTAGAGAATCGTAACTTTTTAGCAGTCTACTTTTTTGTCCAGGACAGTGTACTACAAATCACAATATGGTACTTTCTGTTGAGTTGTGCTAGACTTTTCAATCATTTTGCTGAGTGACATTTGACCTGGCAACAAGTGACTTGATGCTTAAGCTCTGTGCCACTGCCCTATTGGTTGTTAAGGCTATTGTGATTCAGGATTAAGCCCCAACTCCAGGAGACAGAGATGATGAAAGGGGCATTAAAATAGACTCTGGGCAATTAGTGCTTGAAAGCATGAATGAACACAAAGCTTTTTACTGCATTTGGGTTTACTAATAAGAATGACACTGTTTCTTGTCTTCTAAAACGCAAATGGTGTAGCATGTTTAATTAATGACGCATTTTCTAGCCTTTGGATTGTATGGAGAGGGACTTGATGGGAGCCATCAATTTAGTCTATTAAATACTTGATCCTAGGAAGTGGATCTGGAGCCTGTCCTGTCCTGGGAACACTAGGCATGAAGCAAGAACACAGCCTGGATGTGACAGCAGTACCGATGCTACAGTATGTTAGATCATATCTGATCTACAATTCAGTGTACCATTTGAAACTGACAACATCTTCAAGTGAAGGATGAAAGATTCACCAGATAATGGTTTTTAACTGGCTTTTTGTAGCCTGTAACACATTTTCAGAATAAGAAAAGTCTTTGTCTTGATACTAATTCCTGACTTTTCATACAACAGACAAAGACTTTATCAGCAGATTTGGTGATACGCTGTACTTTGCCAGGAGATGGGAGTTTTTTTGCAGTTTGCAGTGTCCACCACTATTCTGCACATTGCCATGTTGCTGGATCTAATTAGACCCAAGAGAGGTGCAACATCAGGTCATCTGACTTTGACCAGAGAGTTCATAAAGTGGCCCGCCAGGGATAATTCCAATGGTAGAGAAGGATGCTGTCCAAGTCGTGGGGCGTAAAATTCCCACTGGTGCCCTTGAGTGAGCTATGAACAGTGTAGATTAAAAAAAAAACAAAAAATCATGACAGATAGTGAGCACTCAGATCTGTGAGACATGGGTTTGGTAAACCAATCCACAAGATTTTTTGCAAACACTGTAAGCTTACTTTTAAGTATGTCAGGATATTAACATTATAATTGTAATTGTGACCCTCAGATGACCCTTTATTTCATAAATAACCAAAGCCTACAGTATATGACAATATGTCAATTAAATTTGGCCAGCTAGTGATATTTTTGATATCTGATATATATCTCAATAAATAAATAATTAAATAAATATCTGCGTTGCAGTTGACTCTACTGAACTCCTGTCCAGGTTAACCGTATGAATGACATCTGATAGATGTGGAAGATTAAACAAGGACACAGTCATTGATACGAAGACCCATTCTTCCAGACTGCTCTGGTGTTTTTTTAAATCTTTTTTAGATCTACTTTTAGATGATAATATTAAAGACTGTCTGAAAGTTAAACAAGTGAATTAAAGAACACTGTTAAATATATTTCTCTGTTAAATATTATTGATATCTCAATTAAAATATCAATCTGTATAAGAAACTATACAGGCTTTAAGTGTTCAAAGATAAGCAGAGGAAATTGCTGCTCTCATTCAGATGTCCATAAAGAGCACATGAGGGTTAACTTCAAGAATAAAATACAAGCAGAGTGTGGTGTTATAGGAACTTAATCCAAAACATGGTGGTGTGAGATGGTCCTATATGAAAGGAAATTGCCAAGAGCACCCAAAAAAAAAAAAAAAAAAAAAAAAAATTACTACTATTTTATTAATAATAATTACTAATGTCAGGCTCTTTAATTATTTATAGGCAGTATTATTTATAGACAAATGATTGCTTACAGTGTAACAGTTAAAGTCACACACCTGTATCTCTGTGCACGCCTCTTGAAGGTAATCGCTCGAACAGGGTCAGCTCGGTGGACTACGATCCGGAAGGTCCCATGTTCAAACCCCAGAACCACCAAATTACCACCACTGGGTCCTTGAGCAAGGCCCTTAACCCTCAATTGCTCAGATGTATAATGCAGCTGGTCATAAAAAAGCATCTCCTTACAGACAGTTTATCTATGTCAAAGATTATTAATTTAATTCCTTTCTTCTTTCAAGTCCATTAGTTCTTAGTGTTTGATTACGCATATCATTTGAAAAATCCCAGTGAAAGTTTCAACAGTCAGCATTCAAATGTTCATTTGTCACATGAGCATTCATAGCAGGTACAAAGGTGCAGTTGAATGAGATGTAACTCATTCTGAAGACTGTGCATAACAAAACCATAAATAGAAAACACAGTAATATAACAATATAACGATGGGTACAGGGCAAGGGGAGTGCAAGATGAAAAAACAGCCACATTAAGAGCATACAAAGATACACTGATGTAGAAGTACAGTAGATGTTTAAAAGGAAGAAAGTTATTATTCAGTATTTTTCAATATGTACTGTAATACTGTAGGTTGCGCGGTGGCTTAGTCGTTGGCATTGTCGCTTTGTATCTCCAGGGTCTGGGTTTGTTTCCTATCTCGGGGTCTGTGTACATTGAGTTTACATACTTGATGGGTTTCCTCTGGGTAATCTGTTTTCCTCCCACAGTCCAAAGGCATGCAGATTAGGCTAATTTGCGTTCCCAAATTGCCCGTAGTGTGTGTGTCCTGCGATGCACTGGCATACTGTCCAGGGTGTACTCGTGCCTGTCCAGGGTGTCCTCGTGCCCTACTGTAAGTCTCCTGGGATAGGCACGAGTACACCATGGACAGTATGCCAGTCAACCCCCACCAGTCAAACCTCTCACTCATTCTTTATACCACTTATTCTCTTCAGGCTCATGGGATCCTGGAGCTTGTCCAAAGCACTGGGGGCATGAGGCGGGATACGCCCTGAACGGGGTGCCAATCCATTGCAAGGGCAAACAAGCACATAGTAACTCACTCAAACCCTACAGGGAATTTGGAAACACAAATGACTATGGGAGGAAACCAGAGTACCCGAAGGAGCCCCGCCAGAAGATGTCATGTTTTTGAGAAATATTATTGGGATTTTGCTTCTTGTATGGTTGTTCATTACATATCAAATCAAACCTGTGCCAGAAAATGGACAAAGAAGAATGAAGCACAGGCTATCTGCACTCATACACTGCTGTCAATTTAATTGTTTCTGTATCCTTTTCAGCTGTTATGTTATTGTAAACATCGTATTAAGTAGGATTGAGAAAAAAAACATATTTACTGTGGCCTGTGCCGAGGTGTATATATATACCACTCGCCACTTACTTATCGTCTATACCGCTTTATCCTGTATACAGGGTTGCTGGGGGCCTGGAGCCTATCCCAGGAGACTTAGGGCATGAGGCGTGGTACACCCTGGACAGGGTGCCAATCCATCACAGGGCACAGAAAGTGTATATATTTAGTAGCATACAGTGTTCTCCCACTTAAAAAGATGAGAGAGGCCTGTAATTTTCATCATAGGTATACCTCAACTATGAGAGACAAAACAATAAGAAAAAAAAATCCATAAAATCACATTGTAGGATTTTTAATGAATTTATTTGCAAATTATGGTGGAAAATAAGTATTTGGTTAATAACAAAATTTCATCTCAGTACTTTGTTATATACCCTTTGTTGGCAATGACAGAGGTCAAACATTTTCTGTAAGTCTTCACAAGGTTTTCACACACTGTTGCTGGTATTTTGGCCCATTCCTCCATGCAGATCTCCTCTAGAGCAGTGATGTTTTGGGGCTATCGCTGGGCAACACAGACTTCCAACTCCCTCCAAAGATGTTCTATGGGGTTGAGATCTGGAGACTGGCTAGGCCACTCCAGGACCTTCGTAGCCCGGGCGGTGTGTTTGGGATCATTGTCATGCTGAAAGACCCAGTCATGTTTCATCTTCAATGCCCTTGCTGATGGAGGGAGGTTTTCACTCAAAATCTCACGATACATGGCCCCATTCATTCTTTCCTTTACACGGATCAGTCGGTCTGGTCCATTTGCAGAAAAACAGCCCCAAATGCAACACAGCATTCTTTCTCCTCCAGACACGAAGTTTTATTTTGGTTTCAGCTGACCACATGACATTCTCCCAGTCAATTCAATTCAATTCAATTCGATTTTATTTGTATAGCGCTTTTAACAATTGTCATTGTCGAAAAGCAGCTTTACACAATCAAAAGAATTATTTAAGTTTGTATGGAATGTGAATGTGTATGAATCAGAATGATCAGAT
>JAQQZT010000005.1:21124250-21141469 GCA_030068275.1 Clarias platycephalus
ACAGCTCTTTGGTCTTGGCCATAGTGGAGTTTGGAGTGTGACTGAGGTTGTGGACAGGTGTCTTTTATACTGATAACAGGTGCCATTAATACAGGTGGAGGACAGGGGAGCCTCTTAAAGAAGAAGTTACAATTCTGTGAGAGCCAGAAATCTTACTTGTTTGTAGGTCAACAAATACTTATTTTCCACCATAATTTGCAAATAAATTCTTTAAATACAATGTGAGTTTCTGGATTTTTTTCCCCCTTATTTTGTCTCTCATAGTTGGGGTATGATGAAAATTACTCTCATCTTTTTAAGTGGGAGAACTTGCACAATTGGTGGCTGACTAAATACTTTTTTGGCCCACTGTATTTAGATTAGCTAGAGTATTGTTCATAAATTCGGGGTTTAGATGCTCTGGGGATCCATGAAAATCTGTACTAATCTAATCCTGGTGTAAATGTCCAGCAGCCGGACAGTGCTGCCCTGATAATCCATTAATTAGACCTCAGCACCCTCTGCAGGGCTTTGTGGTCATCAGGATTTTACATACTTATTTCCATTATTTCCTGTTGTAGATTGAATTAAACTTACTGTACAAATTGGTGATGTTCCCAAGGAGAATCTTCTCTATGGTGAAAGTGTAAAATGACTTCTGGACAGCTGAGAAAATTGTGGAGATGTCAAAGATGATGATAAAGATACCGCCTCACCTTCCATATTGTTTATGAAGTATGAAGAGACCAGGACAAGGCCCACCTGAAGTGTATACCAAAGTACCTGAAGCTGCTCACTTTCTCCACCAGGGTTCGGTTAATCATGAGAGCTGGGTAAGGTCTCTAATGACCTCAAGTTCCTTAATCTTGCTGCCATTTAGAAACAAGTTGAGAGCCTGCCAACACTGAGACAGCTTTTCTACTTAGTCCATGTTTCCAGTTGTACAGACTTAGCACTCTCACTCACTCATCACCTATACTGCTTTATCCTTAGACTTAGGGTATAAGGCAGGGTACACCTTAGACAGGGTGCCAATCCATCGCAGGACACACACACACACACACTACTTCCTGGGCTATCAGGGATAAAAAATCAATTGATGGGCATTTGTGGTCATTCAGTTATTCAAGGTAGTCAGCTGCTTTCATTTTTTGCCACATAACATTGCACATTTGCATTTCCAGATCTGTTTATTATTATTATTTGTCAAGTTTAGTAGCAGTATTTTATGTGAGATGTTTTGCCATGTTTCCTTTTATAATGTATTGCAACGTTGTCACAACTTCCGAATCCAGCCATAAAAATTCCAATGTTCTTTATTATCAAATTTTAAATACATTTTCCCTATGCATGTGGACTTTGGGGACAATTTATGGGTTAAAATGTCTTTAGGATAATAAACCCCAACAATAATTATATATTTTTTGAAATTGTTTATTGAACAGACTGAATAAACATGCCACCGGGGTATAATCACCTTACTTTTCCATTGAAAGGAAATACAAAAGGAGACTTACCCTTAAACACCCAGAAAAAGGTAAATATTTTACTTAACTCTACTGTTTCTTTCCTCCTTTTCATCCTAATGACTAAATAGTTACTCTAATGATTGAATAACTGATGAACGAAACAATATGTCACTTCCTTCATAGCCACCTGTTAAAAAATCACTACAAACACTGCTGAAAAAACGCATTGTGTTTATTAAAAACTTTGTGGTTCTTGCAATTTGAGATCATTTTTTATCTGCGTTATCCCGTGGACGTAAAGAAAAAGACAAAGTCAACAACAACATTCAAGTAGGCTTTGGCATTTACTCAACTGGTAATAAGGGGCACGATGTCTACCAAAAAATATCACCACACCATTACACCACCCCCACCAGCCTGAACCGTTGATACAAGGCAGGATGAATCCATGCCTTCGCATTGTTTACACCAAGTTCTGACCATACTATTCAAATGTTACAGGAAGATCAAAAAACATCAGACCAGGAAATGTTTTTCCAATCTTCTGTTGTCCACATTTTTGATCATATGTAGCCTCAATTTCCTGTTCTTGGCTGACAGCAGTATCACATGGTGTGGTCTGCTGCTGTAGCCCATATGCTTCAAAGCTTGAGGGTTGTGCACTCAGAGATGCTCTTTGGCATATGTCGGTTGTCACGACATGTTATTTGAGTTACTTTTGTCTGTCTACCAGCTCAAACCAGTCTGGCCACCCTCCTCTGACATCAATGAGGGATTTTTTTTGCCCAGAGAACTGGCGCTTACTTTATATTTTTTATTTTATTTCAGAAATACTCAGACCAGCCACCAACAACCATGCAACATAAGTCAATTAAATCACCTTTCTTCTCCATTCTGAGGTTCTGTTTGAACTTCAGCAGATCGTCTTGACGATGTCTACATGCCTAAATGCTTTGACTTGCTGCCACATAATTGGCTGATTAGATATTTGCATTAACAAGCGGTTGAATTGAACCTAATAAAGTGGCCAGTAAGTGTATAGTGGGAGTTTTATATTGTATATACAAATATATACAAAATCACATTGATGAGTACAATGCTATAAATAGAATCCTAAAATAGTTATCAGTCAAGCATCAGTATACACAACATATTTAAAGGAGAAGGTCTAAGGTCCTGAAATATTACCCACAATCACTGCACGAATATCACCTTTTCCGAGACTATTTTTAGATTCTATTTCTGTAAGTACAACCACAAAACTAACGAAAAACTAACATGGATGGAAATGGCCATTCAGTCTAAATCATCGACGTGATTACTTGTTCACATCACTCTTTTTGACTAGTGTGTGGTTCTTCTTGGCTGCTTGCTTCACTGCGGGCAGCTTCCAGTCTCTGGCTGCATTTCTGGCGGTATCGCTCACCACGCAGCTCTTCAAAACAAAACTCAGTGACACCACCAAACAGCAGTTCCTTGCAGTACATGCTCTTTTCTCCAGTTTTGTCCTCATCTTCCTGCTGAAGCTGCATGTGCTGGTGCCTCTCTTGTAGCCTCTTTAGTGGCGTTTGCTCCTCACGACGGGGCTTTCTTGCAGAAAGAACACAGTTCACAGTTGGGTTGATCTTACATGGCATTCTGAAAGAAGAACAGCATAAACAGAAAAATGAAAAAAAATAAATAAATAAATCAGTGGAAACAAACTTTGAAAGTCTTCCAAAACAAGACTTCTATTGATAATACAAAAAGTATGCTGTTAGTCTTTCGGCTGCCCCCGTCGTGGAATCACTACAGCGGACCAACCTGATCCGCACAAAACTTGGCACAGGTTTTGGGCCGGATGCCCTTGGTGACAAAACCATAATTTAACTTAAAATTATTTAATTAGACTAGGGACGGTCACTGCATGCAGTGACTTGGGATTGAGCACTGGGTGGGAATTGGACCCAGGCCTTCCGCATGGCAGGTGAGAAACCTACCACTGAGCCACTAATGCCCAGGCAATGCTGAAAACCTACCCACTCCACTTCTAGCCAAATTATATAGGCATACATTCTGTTTTACTAACATTAGCCTAGTTTTTTTTATTACCAGCATGATAAAAACTAATTTACCCAATTAAAAACGGTGATATGATCTAAACCACAAGTTTTGTTGATCCGTTACACCCCTCAAATATGATATGCATAGGTGTGCTAATGCAATATAATAAACTATTTGACAATATCAAGTCAGTATTTTTTTCTTTAATTGTTTTTTCAATCTCTAAAACATTAAAATTTCTGCATATTTGTATAATTAAAAACAAATTGAGGTTTTACCAGGCATAAAAGTAATACAGAATGCCATTTGTTCTGTTAGAGGAAAATAATCAGCAACAGGGTCATGTCATATGACCTGATGTGAAGTAGTTACTGTTACCATTTAAAAAGTTAATTATCTATAACAGCATGCTCTCAAATGTTTTATTACCGACACTCTGCAATTACAGCAGCATTTTCTGAATACTCACAATGTTCCTATAAAAAACCTTGGCTGAATTTTTAGAACCAACTATAAAAAATGAGAGGAAATGATCATGTCATGTTTAGGTCATCAACCGGTGTGTTACAGAAATCACACAAAACATGGGGTTGCATATATAGAAACATTCTCAAAAGTGAGCTAAATGCATGACTGATTTGATTCACCATTGGCACCATCCTAACTCGTATCTTCCTATTTGTGATTTAGTTATTGACTTCCATAGCAATCAGGTGATTGTACAGTGTTGCTGTGACGTGGGAGCATGAGTATACAGTATAGATACCGTTGGCTGTGGTACAAGGGGGTATCAAAAGGTTTCAAAATTAGCTCTGTTTTTTTTGCCGTACGTCCTCCCTCACACACCTTAATACCTGGCAGCAGAATTTGCTATTAACAGTGTCACATTCTCGATGCACTATGTTGAAAAAGACAACAAGCATGCACTTTGTCGAGCTGCAGACCTGCCTCCCCTCAGATAGCAGTATCTCAAACAACACTCACACAACAGGGGGTTGATCACTCTCCTCCACAAAGGGCTGGAAAGTTGGCTTTGGCGGTGGCGCGACAACACTATAACCAAATCTGGATTTCTGGGGCAACTGGTAATAAGAGAGAGAAAATAGTGTTAGTGACCAAAAATAAAACAATTGTCTATATACATGAGGGGTGTTCAAGTCAAACCAGGACTTTTGATTCAACAGTTATGAGCGTAAGAAAAACTTTACTTTTCTACATAATCCTCTACTACACTAATGCACTTATGTCAGCGTTTCACTAGTACTTGGATACCATCAAGGTAAAACAGTATCTCACATCCTCCTTTAATGGCCCAAACTTGTAGGCATGACTTGGAGCGTTGTCAGGACTGTATGGAGGATGTAGCAATAACTCCTAGCAGAGCTCCTGTAACGTGCAAGTAGTGTTCATAAAATATTGTGTGTTCGGTACTGAGAGCCAGATGTGTCTCTTCTGCAAGTTGCCAACAACTTTGTAGATTTTCAAAGATCAGGCATTCAATCCGCTGAATGCTAACAAGAACGTCTGCAGTGGGCTCAGAGCCACCTCGGCCAGAAACATCATTCATGGGCGTACAGTAGTGATGCACGGGTAGTGATCCGCCCCAGCCCGCCCCGCATCACTGTATCTATTTTTACAACCCTGAAAGTGCCTGTGCACGCAACATACATGGATTTTTAAATTTAATTTCGTTTTTAATGACCCGCCCCAACCCACCCCGCAAATATAGTGACAATTTCTTTACCCGCCCCAACCCGACCCGCGGGTTACCAGACGACCCGCGCCTCACTAGTGTACAGCCTTCTTTAAAACCTTTGCACCATTCAAATGGTTTACTGCAGCCAAGAGTCTCCGTAATGTTAATCTTTTTCTCGCTTTCAATCACAAGAATTTTCATTACAAAGCCCGGTTTAAGTTGAACGTTTCCTGTATATTAGTGATGGGTCGTTCATGAATGATTGGTTCTTTTTGAACGAATCTTTAACGTGACTCAGAAGAATGAGCAGTCTCTGAGAGTGATTCGTTAATTTTCTACTGGGCGCGCATCTCATCGCAAAACCTCCGTAGATTATGTACAGGAAACAGAATTGAGCAATTCTTTTTTCAATGACTCTTCTACTCTGAGTCTTTCGTTCCTTTGTCACGTGACTCCCATAGACGCTATGCGGCACAATAGATTCAAAAGAACGAACGACTCAGACTGGAAGATATAGGAGGTGAGCTACACATTCTGTTTAATTATTATATGTCCTTAGCTGCATTGTAATATTTTCATTACTGGAAATACAGCCAAAATTTGTGTATGTAGATGTATGTCTTTTTATTCATTTTATTTTATTTCTGATCAAAAGAACAAAATTAACTAAATGAAAGATTTGTTCATTGTGATGAACGAGATTCAAAGAACCAAGTCACTAAAATGATTCAAACTTCCCATCACTACCATATATGGCATACTGGTTGATAATTAAGAAAGTACTAAGTGGAAAATTTCCCCCATAATTGAAATTAGTACCTTAGCATTTGCCCATTTATCAGGTTTCTGTTCATTCTCCTTGGCCTTGGCAGTTGGATGGGATGCCCAACTTTCTAGTTTGAGTTCCTGAGGCTCAGGATGCTCCTTGTTCTCATCAAATATTACAAGACGACTGTTCTGACTTGGCGCAGCTGGTTGTTTAAACTGCAGACCCCTGGCATCTGTGAAGGGAAAAGAAAAAAAAGAGAGAGAGAAAAAAAAAAAGAAATCAATCATCAATACACCAATGTGTCACGTATACTATACAAAGAAAATATATATATAGTATATAATATATAGTAATCATCAACTAATGGTCCATGATCCAGTTACGTCTGCAGCACTTCAGTGAACAAATTTGGAAAAAAGATCAATTTACATCAGTTATTTGTAACCAAGTACTGTAACTGTAAAAAGTAAAAAAAAAAAAAAAAAAAAACGTGTTAATGTATTTGTATTAATTGTAAAAAGTGAAAACTGTGTTAGTATTCGTTACTCACAGCCAACAGTTCCAGTCGCCCTACTGATGGGAGCAACAGCTTTTTTCTTTCCCTTGGCTTTCAGCTCTGTAAGTGAAGCCCTCTGAGGCTCTGATTCCTCATCATCTGTATCCTGATCATTTACTGACGTCATCATCTGCCTACAAACACGTGCCTGTAAAGCCCTGAGGATAGACAGATTGGGGTTTATTTACAGATATGTCTGAGATGTGTGAAATGCTCTGCAAATCATGTTTAATAATGTAAATCTATCTACAGCCAGGGCAATAAGTTTTTGAATAGGGACCCATTTTATTTTTTTTAAATATATTTTTCCTTTGTACACCACTGTAATGAGACTGAAATTAATCAAATTACGATGTGATTAAAGTACAGACTTTAGAGTGCCTGTTAGTTTGTCGAAAGCCTGCATGTGTTAGTTGAACACATGCTTCTTTTAAAGAAGCATGTGGATTCCCCTCTACATTTCCACTAGAACACACTAATGATTTGTTGGACTGCATTTACCTTTAATTATGGTATGCATTAGCCACGTTATTGTTTAAACAAATTCCAAGTTGCATAATTTTGTGGATATGGCAGTAACTCCCAGTTGCTAATTAATGACAAGTTATCCGGAGTCAAGGATCAAGAACTCGACTCACTAAATCTTGACGAGAAGAACTACAGTAGACTCCGGGCAACCTCCACCAGGATTGTCATTCGCAGAGATATATATACACACACACTCACTCAAACACTACGGGCAATTTGGAAACGCCAATTAACCTAATCTGCATGTCTTTGGACTGTGGGAGGAACCGGAGTACCCGGAGGAAACCCACCAAGCACAGTGAGATCATGCAAATCGAGCCTGGCCGGGAATCGAACCCGAACCCTGGAGGTGCAAGGCGACAGTGCTAACTACTACACCACCGTGCTGTGCTCAAATGTTAAAATGCATCAAAGAAACTCACCAGCATACTGTGCTTGAAAGTCTTCTGCAAATGTAAATCTATTTCATGCATTCATTCATGAGAAATTTCATCACAAGTTCTGGTTTGACTTGAATGTCCCTCTATTTTAAAATTTTAAATTACCAGTGGTTTGCATTTTGAGGCAAAATGACTGTATTTACATTTATGAAGGTGGCTGTTGGAGAACAGAAGAGGATTATATGATCATCCTCTTTAGTCATCTTCTCTGGCCTTATGTACTTTTTGATGTTTCCAAGATTAAGTGTATTTCATTTTTCTAAGAATCTTAAAAAAATTAAATGTTGATTTGGCCACTGCTAAAGGGTCTGCTCTCTCGCTCTTATACACTAGATCTTTGTTTTTTCAGCCTAATAAAGTCCTCCACTTTACTTGAATCAGCACCTCTTTGGACTGCATGCTGAAAGATCCAATGAACAGCTATTAAACACAAATTTACACTTGGAATCAATGCCAAAGCTTTCAGCTCCTTAATCGGTCATAAAATTAAGAAACAGGACACAACTGGCCATCAAACTGCTTATGAGTCTGTTGTCTCATTACTTTTGAGTCTGACAAAATAACTGCAATTCCATAAATGGTCAATATTATCCATATTTTATCTAAAACCCCATGAGCTTGGACTGTATACTTCAATAACATCTTGCTTTGTTTCAGATTAATGTCTGTGTACAGAGGGGAAAATGCAAAATTAGTGCCATTTATGCCATACATATGACCTGTACAGAAGATTAATAGAATACAAGAGTCCATACTTGTGAAACTGCTGTAGCCTGTCCAGAGGTTCAGCTCTACACTTGAGCCCTTCTTGAAATATGTTGTCAGCCAGCCGTGGGTTTCCTCTTTTCTCATACTCTTCAGACCACGCGATATAAAAAGATGCCTGCATTGTCCCTATTCCCTGAGCCTGCATATACCGGTAGACATCCAGTGGATCGGAAGAGTTTTCTGCCTATAGTTCAAAAACAGCAGAGCACAAATATATTAAATATATAATATTATTACAAGTATGAGACAAGCTCTGTTGTTGAATTAGTAGTACACTTACAAATTTGATCCAAAGGTTGATGTAACGGGAATCATTATAATACTTTTTTTCTTCTGTAAACTTCATGACTGCTGTTTCCAGAAGAATGGTCAAACCACTCTCCTTACCACCCTGTGGGTAAGTCTGCTCAATCCATTTTATGTACCTGCAAAACCAAAAGGCTGTCAGCTTAGTCTTCTTAGTCAAATTGCAAAAAGACATTAAGAAAAATGTTCAAAACAATCTCACCTATCCCAGACATCAAGAGGGTCATCGCCGTCATACATCCGAAGCTCTAACTCGTATGCTCTAGAAATTCACACACAATTAATTCATTAATACTAATAATAAAACATCCACAGTATAAACTCTTAACTAAAAAAGGAAAAAGGGTGCTTACTGTTTTTGTTGGCTGATGGCACTAGTGGTGCCCTCTTGCTGCTGGGTGAGTGCTTGATGCAGGGCGGAGATGTCTCGGCCACGTCTCAGAGGCTGAATGTTCTCTTTGCATAACTCCCACTCCACTTCTCCCTCAGCCATTGCTAACTGATAGCAGAGTGCACTTAAAGAAACTAGAAAAGATACATTATGATGTAAAAAACATTAAAATAGCACAAATCCAAAGCTTGGTTTGATCACCAAGGAGTTCTGTTTTTGCAGGACAATGCACAACCTGACAGAGTTCCTGGGGGGCCAGCATTATAGAGTCATGCTATATTACTTGAACAACGCTGAGATAAAATTAATGTCATTCACTAAAATAGTAAACTACTGTAGCTTACAAGTCAGTTTGCACGAGTAACATAGTGTGAATTCAAAAGCAGTCAAGAAACCAAGGAAGGCCATCTCCTTTTGCAGCTATAATAATCTCCACTCTTCTTGGAAGTCTGTCCACAAGATTCTGGAGTGTTTCTATGGGAACACTCACAATCTCCATTGCTCGATGGGGTTGACGTCAGGACAGTGTGTGTACAAGTGCAGTTCTTCACACTGAACTCATCAAACCACGTGTTTATAGTCCTTGTTGTGTCCACTAGTGCACAGTTGTGTTGGAATAGAAAATTCCCCAAACTGTTACCATAAAGTTGGAAGCATTGCATTGTCCAAGATGTCTTAATATGCTCAAGCATTAAGATTGCCCCTGACCTTGGGGATAAAAGGCGTGAATGAAACATCTGACTTCAATAATTAACAGGTTTGTCCAAATACTTTTGTCCATATAGAGTTGATCTCTCAAAGATATTCAACAGCAAACACACATCGTACACACACACACACACACACACACACACACACACACAAACTTTGACATCGGGCAAAATAAAATGAACATGACAAGACACAACCTATAGTTATCTGTAATGTAAACAGCAGACTCTGGACTGAGAGAGCGTTGACAAGAAGCACAGGGTTAGCTGGCTAGTCACAGGTCTCTTCTCCCTGCGAACAAAGATTTAGTTATAGTTAGCTACAGTATTTATAAGTTTCCTGCAAATGTTCATTTAATAATCAATATCTATACAGGACGACTCACACAACAAATGTATTAATATATTACTATTATTATTATTATTATTATATATGTTTTACCGTTGGAAGCTCTTCTTAACGTCTGTGAAGATTTGAACGAAAACCGCGAGGAGAGTGACAGCGTGCCGATTGGGTAACTTCTGTTCACGTGATCCAAACTTCCGGCATAGATTTAAAAAAAAACAAACGAATCTCGGATTGCACCTTATTTTACGATTAATATTACACATTATTTATTTTCAACAGTTTTACAGTGTAGTTTCAAATGTTGTTGAATTTTATAAATCTATCTTTTGTCTCCTAACATATTTTTCGTCATTCCAATCGTGCGTCATGAACAGCTTTCTGGGTGATGTAGTTTTTAAAATAGTTTATTAATCAGCCTTCTTGCCTATATTGTGCAATTGAAAAGAATTTGCAAACTTTTCCATATTTGTGGCTATATTCTGTGTTTGTCGTTTTAAATAAGCGACAATTTAAACTACAAGTTTAAACGCACGTTATCTGCTAAGAAGTTTACCCGGACTACATTTCCCGTGAGCGCACAAAACATGTTTTACTTCCGGTATTTAGCTTGTTTGACATGAGTTTTGTGTTTGTGCAATATAATTTTTTCTTCATTAAACGTTTAAATTAATTTAGGGAACACATTAAGTTGTGCATATTAAACATTTAGAGATCATGACTTAATAAAGTTTTTTTTATTCGTTGGTCTAAAATCGCGTGTTGTGTTGAATTGTCGTCTGTTGCTTGACAATAACTGCAGCAGTCCCAGTGAGTGGAAGGCCAGCTATGGATAAGCGTTGTTATGGTTGTGCTTCAAAGTTCACTCTCTTCAAAAAAGAGGTTTGTCTATTTGTGTTTACATTTTGGAAGAAAAAAAAACTTTTACATGAATTATTAATGGGAGAAGCTCAATCATTCATGTGTTCTGTATAAACAAAGGATACAATGATGTAATAAAATGAGATGTAGCAGACACAATATTATTACCGTTATTATAATTTTTTATAAGAATTGTTTTTCCATATAAAATATATTCAATTGACTTTAATGAAACTTGTTTTTGGATTCATTCAGATTGTAAAGACGTGACACCTGTGTGTTTACTAAAACAACAAAACTTTTACCTACTTTTCCCTGTAGTACATCTGACAACTGTATTACCCTGTGCTTTTCCCCCTATTATCTACATATAAATGTAGATTTGTATATACACCAATCAGCCACAACCTGCCATACATACTGTACTGTATGTTCTGACATCTTTCTAATACAGCCAGCATTAACCTTCCCTCATTTTGATCTACACTAGCGCTCATGCCAGTCTTTGCTCCCCTTGTGCATCAGCAAGCCTTGGCCACCCATGACCCTGTTGCCAGTTCACCAGTTTTCCTTCCTTGGATCACTTTTGGTTTATCCTGGCCACTTGAACTGCAGTTTTGGAGCTGCTCTGACCCAGTTGTCTAGCCATCTCAATTCATCACTGTAGCTACATTTTCAATTTCTCATTACAGTTGCAGTTGGAAGTGGGTAGGGTATATTAGGCTGCAGTAAATCTTTTTCCCTGAAGTTAATGTGTTGGAAGCAGAAAAAATGGGTAAGCATAAGGATTTGAGTGACTTTAATAATGGCCAAATTGTGATGGCTAGAGGACTAGGTTAGAGCAACTCCAAAACTGCAGCTCTTGTATGATGTTCCTGGTCTGCAGTTTTCAGGACCTACCAAAAAATGACTTTAAGAACTGGGGAACAGGGAGGGCAAGGTCTGCGTCAGTGTGCATGGAGTTTGCATGTTCTCCCCGTGCATGTGGGTTTCCTCCAGGGACTCTGGTTCCCCCCCACAGTATAAAGACATGCAGATTGGAGTTTGTAGTGTGTGTGTGAGAGTGTTTACGGTTGTAAAATAGGAATAAACAGGGAATCCACTGTCCCTAGTTGGACTACAAAGTTTCCTAAATGGATATATACACACACAA
The DNA here is from genome assembly GCA_030068275.1 of Clarias platycephalus. Lineage (NCBI taxonomy): Eukaryota > Metazoa > Chordata > Actinopteri > Siluriformes > Clariidae > Clarias > Clarias platycephalus. The sequence continues at coordinate 21,136,266 of JAQQZT010000005.1, forward strand.
ACACATATCCTGCTAATTGTTATGGACATTACCTGCTCATATCCCCTTCTCCACTTCATAGCAATATCTATTCAGTACTTACTTCATATACTCACTGCATAGCCATGTTACATAATATAATATTAACTGTGTGTTTGTGTATGGATAATATAAACTCTACTTACTTAACTACACCTTAAAATTTACACAGTGCCTATATTTGCACAGATGTATTACACTATTATTAGTACACTATTATTTGCACTTCTGGTAGGTTCTAAACTGCATTTCATTGCTGAGTATGTATACTAGTTCTGCCTACATACCTAAGATGTTAGATGGTTCCAGTTATTTGTAAACACACTTTTGACATTGTCACATTGACAAGCGTCTTGGTAGATATCTATAATATACAGATTTTGATTCATCCTGACCAGTTTTATCATTTTGTTATCATCAGTTTTATCACTAACGAACATTTCATTTCATTACAGTTGGGCTGCAAAAACTGTGGACGCTCATTTTGTTCGGGATGTCTATCATTCAGTGCGTTGGTGCCCCGCTACGGTAACACTCAGCAAAAAGTCTGCAAGCAGTGCCATGGCAATCTAACAAGGTTTTCTTTCTAATACACCGATACATCATATCGTGCTCTTAGGATAAACTGTATAAATGAGGTATAAATATTCTTTTGTACATATAGTGGTGAAATACAGGATGATGCTGGAAGATGGTCTCCGCCTGAAAACTATAAAAAGTAAGAGCTAAGAAAATCTTTTCTTGCTGAAATCATATCACGCAGTGTCCTTACTTTACGTTAATATTGTTTTGGATTGCAGGCGCGTTGCTGCTCTTGAAGCCAAACAGAATCAACCTGGTCAGCCTTTAAGACATGCTAGTGGAAAGCATAATACACCATCTCTCATTTCAACTAAGGGTCTTAGTAAGGAGGACCAGGTGATTGCACAAAGACTCCAGAAGCTGAAAGAGGAAACGAAACCAAGTAAGAGTGATCCACATTCATTAACACAGTTAAGATGTACGGTTCAACACTGAGGTGCCGGTGAGACGGCTCTGCATGTAGTCACAAGATGTATTTTAGGCTGATTGTGTTTGTGAATTGGTGTATGATTGGGTGTCAAAAATTGGTTTATGCTTCTGCATCGAGTACCCTACACCTTAACCTATGGCGTACCCTGATGTGCAGCTCCTCTGTGATCCACCTGATAGTATTGCATTTCCAGCTTCTTCACCATTGAAGCACAGGTTACTGAATTCATGCTCTCAGTTTAATAACCTGGGCATTGAAATGTACATAACCGATTGTCTTCCTGCCAGTTACTTCCTATCTTTCTCTCTCTCACACATGATTCGCTTTCATTAAATACAGGTTTATTTTCAGCTATTTACATATATAAGTTTTTGCAGTACCGTGCAAAAGTCTTAAGAAATATGCAAATAAATGCTGTAGGCAAAAACACTGTAAAGGGCTAATAAACAATAATTAATGAAACAGATAGTCTTTGGTGTGACAATGCTTTGAGGACCCTTTAGGTTCCCACAGCGAATCGAGTGTGTGGTCAACTCGCTGCCGCTCCTCACGCTGCTCCAATATTGCGGCAGATACATTATTACCTCACAGTATGACAAAAAAGGTGAAGACGACGCTGGTACCTGGTGAGGCACGCCCGCTACACCGGCCACACAAACTTCAGCCACCGGCGGCAGAAGAATTTGTGTTTTTCAGTTCTTCTGAGCTCTTTGCCTGGTGCACCTGCTTCTTTTTTGTATGCATATCTCAGCAGCTTCCATTTTGGTTTTTGTCTAAAAAGTGGCCAGTTATATAATATGCTGCTTTTTTTTCTGGCGACAAGTATTTTTCTGTAAATATACATTTTGTGCTGGGATATGATGTTTGAAAATCAGAAGTTATTTTGTACTGACTCAATAATAAATAAAATAAAGCCTCCGAGTGGCGCAGTGGTAAAGCCCTCGCCCTATCATCCGGAGATCGCTGGTTCGATCCCCGGGTGATGCTGTTTTCCTCTCACAGCCGGAGGTCTAGCGAGAGCTGATTGGCCGAGCTCTCTCAGGGGGGAGGAATGAGAGGTACTTGCGCTCCCACATTAATCACGGCTCTACAGCCAATCAGGGGCGTCTCTGAGCTCGCGCATGCGGAAGGAGCGGTTAGCGCTTTCCTCCGAGTGTGTTACTCCGCGAGCAAGCAGTTCGAAAAGATGCGGTCGACTGACGTCACGTGGTTCGGAGGAAACAAGCGATAGTCTTCGGCTCTCCCGGCTGAGTGGTAGTGGTAGCCTTAATGAGGGAACCCCCTAGCGACGGGGAGGAATTGGCCACGACTAAATTGGGGAGAAAATTGGAAATACCCAAAAAATTATAAAAAAAAAAAAAAATTTTAATAAATAAAATAGGTTGTTCTTAAAAAGAAAAAACACAGGGTGCCTAAGACTTTTGCACAATACAATACTTCAGGTTTTGTCTGTTATCTTTGAGATGCTTTAAATGTATTTGATATTTCCTGGATATTCAAAGTTTATGTCAGTAAAAACAAAATGCGTTAAAAAAAGATCTGGCAAAGCTTATTCATATTTCTAAATGTAATGTAAAAATTGTATATTACAGTGTTTCTTAAAGGGAGTCAGAAAAATGGACAGAAATACTGCATTTAAAACTGACCCGAAAGTGTCGAAGAGGCTCAACACAGAAGCATAGAAACCCCACCGCCAACTAGTGGTTTGAAGGTGTAATGACGCACCAGTACACAACTTGCTTAGCCTGCAGTGTAGGCACTGAATAGACTTGACACAGAAGCATAAATCAACCTTAATTGTGTATGTGTGCCTGCGCCCTCTAATGGGTTGCCACCCCATTCAGCATGCCCTTGTGGGCTGAGTTCCCTGGTAAAGGCTTGAGCAGTACGGAAAGTGAATAAATAATACACATCTTCGATCTATCTGTGTATAGAATCCATTCCATCTGAGAAGGAGATAGAGGCTCGTCTTGCTGCCCTGAAAGCTCCAGATGAGCCAGTGCCTTCAGCTCGAGAGATGGAAGACCGTTTAGCTGCTTTGCAAGGAAGACCAGCTCCTTCTCAGGCTCCTCCACCAGTAAGTATAAGGCGTAATTCAGGATAATGAGAAAAAAAATTGGTTCCATATGTTTGCTTTTATTTTGCTTAAATGGTTTTGCATGGAATGTTTTTGAAAGATGAGGCAGAAATCAATTTAGTTATGTTTGGCAATGCATGTATCGCAGCACTGATTCTAAATTCTTATTTTTTAAATACATTTTTAATTTATATATGTTTGCATTGAAGGTATAAAAACATCACAGTTCCACTGAAATCCTACAGATGGCGCACTCTAAACTAGTGACACATTGGCAACACAGAATCCTGTGTGGTAGGAGCAAATAATTTCCTAAGAGTTTGTGGAATTGTATCAAAATCTGGAAGAAAAAAAAACATGTAATATTGAATTGGGATATTTATAAAATCGTCACCTGGGTATCGGGATATTATGTCAGGTAGTCCCTGGTGCCTCCCAGCCCTAGAGACTAGGGTAGACTAGACTGTTTTAGGCGACTGTTTCATGTTAAAAGAAGAGATGGTAGAAGAGAGCCAGTGTCATGGGTTCAGTAAACGACAGTAACTGCTTAAACCTTATTTTTAAGCAGGTCTTTGTGCATAACCCTGTGTCACACTAGCGAGTGATTCTGAGGAAAAACATCAAAGATTTAAATAGAAATTCACTCAGTATTATGTAAATAATGTAGGATAATCATCTGAACAAGCAACAACACACTACACACCCAGAAGATACACACCCAGCGAAATCAGCTTGGAAATTAAAAAGGAGGCATGGAATATATTTAATTACTTTAGTAAGGAAAGTATTATATTTTATATATAATACGAGTCATGGCCTTATGACCTCATATAATATAAAAAGTCATGGCAGTTTATTTGAGTTCTGACTTTAATCTTAGATAAAAAGTCAGAATTCTAAGCGACAAATCAGAGCTCAAATGCTTTTGTATCTTCTTTTGTAGCCTTTAGTAGTGTATTGAAGCAAGTAGTTAATACAATAATTAATACATTTTATAGTTATATGTTTGTTATATGCTGCATTTGGACATTTGTTTCCTATGCAATTATTGATGAGACAAATTTAAAAGTTGATTGTCAACATTATTTCAGATTTTCTTTTCCAGTATACCGTCATGCTGGTAACTGCACTCCTACCTGAGACCAGCTTATCTGTTGAAAGAAATATAAAGATATTACATGGTCACCACAATCTATCTGCGATCTATTCTGTTGTGATGTGATGGCAAATGTTTTACCATGTTGTCTACTGATACCGATGTCTCAGGTTCACCAGCCTCCTGAGAGCAGGACCCAAACCGAACAGGCTAATGACTTGATCACGCAGATGTCCGAGGAAGCTGCTATTGACAGACAGCAGTGCCCTGACGGTATTTATGATCAGCTTGTATAATGTTGGCCCTGTTTATAACGGTTCAGTTTAGGATCTACCCTATATTTCCACCTGTTTAGCTTTTAGACTTACAGATCTTGTCGCACTTTCATGTGATTTAATATAGCTGATAACTCCGATACTGCATTCACACCACTAAACGATCTAAACAAGCAAGCAAGCGGGACAGTGGATGAGAATTTGGATGACGAGCAGCTGTCACTCAAGCAGATGGAGGAAGAAAAGAGACGCTTGCTGGCTGAGGCCATGCAGGAGCTGAAACGAGAGGAAAACTGCCACGGGCAACTTCTTCAGATGGCCAAGAGAATGGCTGTGCTGCAGGGACGAGACCCAGACAAAGGTAGCTCAGTGTTGCTGGAGGTGTAATATGGATGTTTTTGATTATGAGCTAATTGTCATGTGGATAAGAATTCAATACAAACTCCATGAAAATTGATTATCATTACTATAATAGTATATTTCCTATGGACATACAGTGGGGCAAAAAAGTATTTAGTCAGCCACCAATTGTGCAAGTTTTCCCCTTTAAAAAGTTGAAAGAGGCCTGTAATTTTCATCATAGGTACACCTCAACTATGAGAGACAAAATAAGAAAAAAAATCTAGAAAATCACATTGTAGGATTTTTAAAGAATTTATTTGCAAATTATGGTGGAAAATAAGTATTTGTTCACCTACAAACAAGCAAGATTTCTGGCTCTCACAG
>JAQQZT010000005.1:21147465-21158541 GCA_030068275.1 Clarias platycephalus
CCCTTTCTCTTCCTCTCTCACTAATTCTCAGATCTGATCCTGGATTGTTATAGAATATCACTTTGTCATATTTGCTATTGGATTTTTGAATGCTTAATTACATTGCACCGTGATTGTCCTGTGAGGAATATAAATGAATTTAAAGTGAGCTGCTATGCAGAACAAATGTAACAGGGAAAGATAAGTGCTTTAGCAGGCATTACAGACCAGCTCTTGGGACATATAACAATTGGTTGGTCCATCATCGAAAGGCGGAATGAATGTGAAAGGGGGAGATGAGTGGCGAGGAAGTGCCTTAGCATTAGCCAGTGCTCCAGCATTATGGGGCTTTACTATAGTGAGTGATCCATTAGGACACTAATCATCCACTTTTTTTTCTTTTTTTTTTTAAAGTGGAGACAAGGCTTTTTGTCTCTCTGGCTGGACAATAATTTGAGGCTTAGAGTTGCTTGTTTAAGTGGCTGCATTCGTGTTGAGTACCTACCACATGTTGTGGTTGCTACAGAGATGAGAGCGGCTTCTCAATTGTCTTTGTGGCAAATTGTTCGTGAGTATTTTTAACATGGGGGTTTGTATGGTTTGGCCTTTCGTCCACATGCAAGCTCTGATTTAGGTCAATAGAAAGAGACTATTTAGAAAACTTGTTCCAAGGTAGAGATAGTTAGATTTTTATTTCAGGCTTTTGATTGTCCTGCATAGATTTCCGCTTAACGTAGCATTGCTGTCCGCTAGTTTGGTGTGCTTTAACAGCATGTTTTTGCATTTTCATGAAGGCCTCGGCAGGAGTGGAATTCATCTTGGTGTTTTTTTTTTTCATTATATAAGTATTATTAAAATGTAACGATTGTAACTTTACTTACATTTTGAGGGGGAAAAAATGGTGCTTTACTTCTTACATTTTATTTAGACCACACTTCATTTATTGTACTTGTATCTAGTGCGAATAAATCTATAAATCTTCCAGGGGTTTCACAGATGTTTGGTGACTGTGGGGGCCTTGGCATATGATTTATATATATATATATATATATATATAATTATTATTATATTTTTTTTTTTACACACATCATTATTAATTCAGTGAACCTTTCTGCTCTGTGGATGCAGGTGGAGGAGACCACTCTCATCAGGGTTGAAATGTGTTCATTGTAAATGTGATTAGTCCCTCACGTAGGGACTTAAATTAGCTATGTTCATAGACATTGGCAGATTCTTTCACGTCCCTTGAGAAGATTTCTTGCACGTACGACTGAAAACAGTTCAGGAAGTTCTACATTTTATGATGTCTCACCATGTACAGTATTGACTAAGATAAAATGCAGCACAATAATTTGTAGATGGCATTTAAATGCATTTGTCTAGAAGCATCACTATTCAGGGTTGTATATACAGTGCTGAGAGAAAGACCCTTTCAAGTTTTCCCCATTTTGTTTGTTTCACACTCATCTTACACTGGATTCAGATTTCTTTTTATCTCATATTTTATACACTCTGTAATTCATGATAACAAAGTAAAAGCAGGTGTTTGGAGTGTGTTGAATTTATTTAAAAAAAAAAACAATGAGGACTGAAATATCCAATTTACCTAAGTATTCAGACCCATCACTTAGTACTCAGTTAAAGCACCTTTGACATCATTGACAGCCTCAAGTCTGCTTGTGAATAAAGCTACAACTTGGCACACCTTTTTTGGAAGTTTCTTTTATTCTTCTTGACCGAATTATTCAATCTTAACTAAGTTGAACGGGTAGGCTCGAGGCACAAACATTTTTACGTCTCTCCAGAGATAATCTATTGGGTTCAGGTCTGGCCCCAGGACTTTCACAGAGTTATTCTGTGTTTTCCTCGTGGTATACTTTGGGTCGAGTTCTTGTTGAAATGTAAACCATCATCCCAGCTTGAGATCCTGAGCAATCTGGAGAAGGTTTTTATTCAGGATAGCTCTTTATTTTATCTGCATCAATTTTTCGTTCGTACTGACTACCCGCCCAGTCCCAGAAAAACATCCCCACAGCATGATGCTGCCACCACCGTGTTTGACTCGACGGATGGTTTTGATAAGCCGATGTTCAGTGTCTGATTTTCTGATTCCAAATGGTTCAATATTTGTGTTATCAGACCAAGGGATTTTGTTTCTCATGGTCTTGGAGTTCTTCAGGTGTCTTTCAGTGAGGAATGGCTTCTGTCTGGCTGCTCTATCATAGAGGCCTTATTGGTGGAGTGCTATAGTCATGGCTGTATGTCTCTTTCATCTTCACAAGGGAACTCAAGATCCCATTTATCCCTTGGGTTCTTGTTTACCTCTCTGACCAGACCAAGGCCCTTTGAGAATGATACAGTAGCCTCCATCATGCTCTTGGGTGCTTTGAATGTTACAGAAAGGTTTTTGTTATAATAAGATTTTAATTATGTTCAGTGAATTCACAGGCGCATCGATGCACAGGTGGACATTTATCAAGTTTTAGAAGCATCTCAAGAACCATTCATAGGAGTAGGATGCAGCAGAGTTCAATCGCAAGTGTCAAAATAAAGCGTCTACTTAACTTTGACTTTGTTTTATTGTATTTTTTTTTAATACATATTAATTAAAATTTAGGTTTTTTTGTAACAATTGGTCCTGATAGTGGCTCAGAGTCCACTTATTCGCCTGATCAAATCTGTGCGGTCTCTAAAACATTCTCGCTGCATGAGCCCTGGATGGCCAAAGCGCCTACCAGCAATCTGTAAGCCATTCAGAAGCAGAATGCATGCAAGCATCTAAGGGGTTTTATAGTCTTAATTGGGATCAATTGACCAGTAGTATCTCATTACCCTGTGAATTAAATGATCCAAACATTATAATCTCTCTAAAAACATATCACAGTCTAAATTTGATTATATGCCACATCAATTTCTAAATCGAGTCTTAGTTTTAAAACTTGTTTTTCTGTGCATTGGACACACAGTCTCTTGCGTTTCTAACCATCTCTTTGTCGTCCTTCCTTACATGATTCAGTGATTCAGGAACGGTACAGTAAGGGCATCAAGCTTTGCAAAGATCTTTTTGCTAATCATAGGTTTGCATCATTTGAACAGCTGTCTGAAAGGTTTAACCTATCCAGATTGCATTTTTTCAGATATTTGCAAGTAAGACACTTCAATGCTCTTCAATACCAAATTTCCCTGAGCCTTCTGATGCAAATACTATAGATAATTTCCTCCGTTCGTCCCGACTGCGTAAAGGCCAACAATCCACTATTTATGGAAGATTAATGGGATCGTGTCACACCAGTTAAACAGCTTGGGAAAAAGAAGTAAATTTGACACTGTCAGATATCAAATGGAACTGAATTTTCAAACTTGTCAACTCAACCTCCTTATTCGGCCACCGCTTTTTATTACAGTTTAAGGTTGTACACAGAGCTCATTTCTCCAAACGTATGCTTTCTCATTTCTACGCAGATGTCAATCCTTGCTGTGATAAATGTAAAAGCGGAGAGGCGTATCTTATTCATATGTATTGGACATGCCCTAATTTGGAAAGATTCTGGAGGGATGTTTTTGAAACCCTGTGTTACCTACAGTACTGAATTGCAATCGTGAACCAGACCAGAATCTGATGCTCTTTTTGGCAATATTAGAGAGGAAGATAAGCGTCCAGCTAAACGTCGTTAAGTGTCGTTTTGCATCTCCTCCAGTCAAGTAGAAGGATGCCACGTCACCCACTCACTCCCAGTGGCTCAGGGATATTATGTCCTGTCTGTCCCTGGAGAAGGACAGGGGCCCTTCCTTTGCTACCTCTTTCTTTTTTTTCTTTTTTCTTTTTTGCACACAATACCTAGACTTCCAGCTCCATGTTTTTATTTCTTTCTTTTCCTCCTTTAAATATGTCTGGTGTCTAGCCTTTCTTAGACATGTAAGATTGGCTTGGAGTCAGGGAAGGGAGGGGTGGAGGGGTTAGGGGTTTATAAGGGGTTCATAAACACAGATTGTAAAAGTGTGCATTGAAACATTACATGTTTTCTTTGTTATATCCATGTTTAAAATCAATAAAACTATTGTTGGAAAGAAAAAAAGAAAAATTTCTCTTGCATAAGAGAAGAGCAAAAATAAGAAAACACTAGTGAATCCCAGAAATAAGTGGGTGTGAACAAAATAAGAAAAAATCATGGATACCATCAAATATAAGCAAAAATCTGTTTGTGTATCGCTTCTAAAAACATTTGTTGACATCTAGATACTAAAAATGCAAACTTGTATTCACATTTTTAATCTTTAAAAGACAGTATATAAACATAATGTGCAGACAAGCAGTCGAGCAATGTTAGGTAAATATGTAAAAAGAAAATATGTATGCATGAACAATAATAAACTATATTTGAGCACAGAGAGACATGAAAGTGGATATTTATAGCAATTCTGACTGTGCATAGAGGATTTACCTGTCACTTAAGTTGCTCATCTTAAAACTAAAAAAAACAAACAAAAAAAAACAACAACAGCCAATGCATTAGACATGAACAAGACACACACATAGCTTCAGACAGCCACACACTGACCACAGTGGATTGTCTTAAAGACAGTGACGATGCTGTCATTCTGTGACATCCAACACAATGATCTATTCATGAGCTTACAACGGTACGTTTTATTCATGCAGTAATGGCTCCAGTGTCACAGCGTCATGTAGAAAGACATGGCAGTAGCTTTCAGTTTCCATGTGTTGGCAGGAAATCACATATCACTGAGGCATGCACTATTCACTAAGATATAAAGGCAACGTTTGTGGATGGTTTTTATCCTTAAATGATACAGTAAATTATATAAAACAAATATTTAAAAAAGAGTCTAACACTAAAACATGATTTTTTTAGTGGGGGGGGGGGGGGGAGTAAACCCTCTTGCGGTTATCCCCCCCCCCCCCCCCCCCCCCCCCCCAGGAAACCCTCGGGCGGTGATCCCTCTTGTTATCAAAATGTATTGAGATTTGCTCGCCACAGATCCGCTTTTGCGGTACATCCTCCCTCAGACGCCTTACTATCTGGCAGTAGAATTCGTGCGTGCATGCCCCCCAAAACTTGCAGAATCATGTCAAATGTCTCTGTGGCAAATTTCCCCAGTTTCATGCAGAATTTCACATTTGCTCTTTGTTCTAACTTGTAGGCTGTGATGAAATCAGCCATGCAATGATATCAGCCATGACCACAGAGAAGCAACTGTAGCTGTTAGGAATCCGGGAAGCATTCTAAGGCCATCACTGAACAATTTGAATTTCATTGTGTAGTGAGAACGAGTGTTTACTAATGCAGAGCTTTCAAAGAGTCGAGGAGATTCAGTCAAAGGTCAGACCGTTTAACCATGCAGAGATGCAAAATCAAGAGCATCGTTGTTGGATCTACAGGTGTCACGGACACGCCAGGCTCCACCCCCAATCAACGCTCTCGAATCTCCCGAATTCTAATCACTCACACCTGAACCTCACATATAAATACATCTCACTTCCCTTCACCCGGCGTCTGGTCTGTTCGGGTTTTCGTTATCCCTGTTTGTGGAGTCTGTCAATCCGTAACAACAGGTCTCTGTATGGAAATTAAATGGTTATGTTCATGATGGCACAGTTAGAAAGATTTAAGTATGACTTTCATGAAAGGAACATAAAAAGCCAAAAAATTTAGCTTTGCAAATTCGCATCTAAACAAACCACAAAAATTCTGGAACAAAATCCTATAGACTGTTGAAACCAAGGTGAAGACATTTGGTCATCATGCAAAGAGACATATTTGGCAAAAACCACACATAGAATCTAAGCACAAACATTCCATATATAAACGGTGAAGCATGGTGATGATTGGAGTCGCAATCATTGAGACAACTCCACTTTATACTGGAATATTCTGAAGACAAATGATAAATGCATGGCCGACTGAAATTTCCGCACACCGTTTTGCACCTGAGCCTCTATCAGTGAAAGTGGACTTTATATTAACTCTATCACCATTACTGTGATATTGAACTTTCAGTCCTATAGCACACAGATATACCAGTGATTGATTTATGGTCATACTATCTAATATCACCGAAATGAGTATGGGTTACTTATTGAGTCAGTTCTATATCAATAGTCTTTGTTTTTGTTCTGTACAGTACTGTGCAAAAGTCTGTAGAGCAAGAATGCTATAAAAAAAAAAAGTAAACAGTAATTAATGAAACAAAGTCAATAATTGTTGTGACAACCCTTTGTTTAAAATGTAGTCTCAGGCACAATTTGTGCAGTTCAGAATTAGCTGCTTAGATTTTCTGAACATCCTGCAGAACCAGCCACAGGCCTTCTGAGGACTTTTTCAACCTGCTTCTTTAGTCATGGATGCGAGACCCAGAAGCTTTCTTTCTTAATCGCTGAAAAATGGTCTTAAACGTAATATGCTGCTTTCTAAGTCATAAAATAAACATGTATAACAAGGTTTTTACTAAAAACACAGGGTGCCTAAGACTTTTGCACAGTAATATACATATTAAATAAAGTCTGATTAAATTCAATCAGATTGAATGAAATCAAATTGAATCAAATTTGTCCCGAAGCTGGGCTGAGATTGTGTTATGCAACAGCATGCAAATTAACGTCTGATTGGCTAAAATCAGACCTGAACCCCATTGAGTGGTGGGATCTTAAGAGAACTCGGCATAAACGAAATAAAGTAATGTAGTGAAGAAAAGTGGGCTGAAATTTCACCAAAACAATGTGAGAGAATGTGCTTCTAAATGGTACTGATTTATATTTTTTCCAGTCTGGGTTCTAATTTCTGGTTTCTGAAGAAATGACTGCAGGTCCATTGTAATGCCCTCTATGTTGGTGCCTCAATTGCACGTAAACAGGAACACATAACTCCTGTCTTGGCATCCTGATACTGACTCCCTGTGCAGTTCACGGTCAAGTATAAGGTCTTGTTAAAAGCCCTGAATAAGCGCCATCGTATATTGCTGACCTTTTAAAACCATCCAGTTCAGCACTGTCTCTCAGGTCTGGTGAGCAGCTTTTATCTGCGGTTCCTAAATCAGGTCGTTCGTGCCTTTTCAGTAGCATTCAGTGGAATGAGCTGCCGCTGTACATCAGGCAGGCCTCTAGTCTTCCTATTTTTAAATCTGACCACAAGACCTACCTTTTTATAGTCTTTGGCATTTAATACAATGTGACATGGTTCTCTACTTTCTACATGGTTTTTAATTATTTTTGTACATTATTTATTTATTGTTTCACTGTTTTATTTGCTTATTTCATGCAATGAAGCTGGACTTATTATAGTTTGCTGTTTTATTTGAATTTTATTTCATTTTATTTTATTTTCTGTTTTTATAATCTGTTTCTATGTCTTCAGCGATTTTAGGACTTTCAGCAACTTTGTTGGGTCAAAAATAAACCTGACATTGACATTGGTCCGGACCATTAAAAGACTTCCCCCCCTACTTCCCCCCCCCCCATAACTCTATTTTTTGGGGTTAGTAAGAAATAAAGGGGGGAAAAGCAACAATTGGACCTTTAACACATTATCTATCCATGTTGACACAAGTTGCAAGATTTGTAATTAACAACTAGCTTCCTTTATGTAAATGAATCCAGTGTATGTACTTAGTGCACACTCGGTGTAGTGTTGTGTGAATGATTTATTTCATTCAGCTAATCCAAGCTGTGGCATTTAATGGTTAATTACTAAACCAAGACAAAAACAATGCACAACATAGTTAAGGATCACCAACAGTCTACACTTGAAAAGTATCTTTATGATCACATACAGTGTTTTTCACAACAAAAACATATAAATAGGCAACCAAAAATTTACAAGTCACAAAAAAGAAAAAAAAATATCTAATAGACAATACAGTTTTATCTATGATTCCACCCTATGTCTGCTGGAAGAAGTGTCAGAAATGTACATAAACAATAATGATAAAAAAAAAAAAAGAAAGAAAGAAAAAAAAAAAAAAACAGCTCCCTTGCCGACTCATTTGTCAAAGGAAAATTTGATGTTTTAACATAATTCCACTGACATGTTCAACTCTGTACAGGTAGATATGAGTTTTCAGACGTTTTCACATTATGTTACGTATGGATTTTGACCTAGGACTATTTCTTGAGGGGCCCGGACATCTTGCGCAGGCCCTTCATCCGATAAAGTAACCCGTTGATGAAATCCTGTGAGGATGAAGAGACAGAAAAGAGAGATTTCCTTGTGTTTCCTTCATAACTTACAAAAACATGGATGATTAAGGGGTGAAGATATGCACAGTACCTCTTTTGGCTTTCCACATTCTTGCAAAAGCTCCTGGTGAGGAGGGGGGAAAAAAGTAAATTATTTTTACATCAAGTAGTTCAGATACACAACAAGCTTTTATGCTTTTCTTACGATGATTCATACACAGTATAACATTTCGAATTTTAAATACACAGTACATTGCTGAACCAAATGGCACTTCTGAATTCTTTAGTCCCTTTAAATCAAAATTAAATGCTGATATTCTTCAAAAAAATATCTGAAAGGTTTGCTCTACTGAGAACAAGTCCATGCGTGGTGAAAATAACCTGGAAAACTTATAGTTATGCAGAAACCTTTCAGTAGTCACAAAGTGACATATGATGCAGTATTTGCAATAAACACCGTTGTCACACAGCCATCTTTCCCTGGTGCTTTCTCGTCTAGTTCTCACCAGGTCAGAGACGGGTCTGAATTACAAGGAAACATGGCAGTTATCCAGGGTGCATGAAGCCACAGTCATATACCTAACTAGTGTCCTACTGTATTTCACTCCTCCTAATCACCGCACATGGATAGCATATGCCACATGTGTTATAAAGAATGGAAGTCACCTGCATCCTAACCTCAAAGGCACTCTGTATCAAAGTTCACGAATAATTTTTTACCGATACCTGTATAAGTGAAAGGCGATTCAAAAATGTATTTCTTGGTTTTACACATTTATTTCACAAGTATTTCTTTAACTTTTACACATGACTGTATATCAAAGGGACAAAAGATACTGGAATGTTAATATTAAGATGTTGCACTCCACAGGTAAGTTATCTAATAAGCCCAGTACAGTACAGCAATACATGACCACACATATTAGTTAAATATATTATAGTCAGTGATGTGGCATGTACATATTCACACTGCACAGATGTAACGCATGTAGTCATATCAAATTTGATCATACCATCAAATTTATGTTCATGTGATTGGCAGTAATCAGAGGATACATCCAGCACTTGTAAATGCATTTTTTTAATGCATTTAGTTTAGTTTTGTTTGGAAAAAAATTGCATTGCATTGATGAATTGAATCACATCAAGGTGTAAATAAACTCACAATTACACAGGTTCACAAATGGTCACAAATAGTCTGTAAATAAATGTAATCATGAAATACATTTGTGAATCAAGTGACATTTATATGTGTGTCATGACATACATTTGTGAATCCGGTGACATTTAAATGTGTGTCATGAAATACATTTACAGTATGACACATTTATACAGTATGTGTGTATGAAATACATGAGTGACACACATTACATTTATATTGGAATTACTAAATACATTTGTGAATCCGGTGACATTTAAATGTAAGTCATGAAATACATTTATGACACATTTATACAGTATGTGTGTCACGGTACGCCAGGTAATGCCACGGTACGCCCTTCTCAAACAAACCTCCCAAGCCAATTACTCCCAATTACTACCGGTTATGATCATCTGGAATAACAGGGTCCAACCACTAAGAGCCCTCATTGACTCCGGATCCGACCAAGATCTGATCTTTGCTGCAACAGCAAGGGAATTGAACGTTCCTTCTTTGCCCCTAGAAAACCCCCTATCTGTCCAGGCCCTCGACGGAAGTTTCCTTCCATCCATTACTCGCCGTACACCACCGGTCACTCTTAGAATCTCAGGCAATCACGTTGAAGCTATCTCCCTCCTCATCATGGAGGATTCTCACGCACCTGTTGTCCTTGGCACCCCACTCTTCGCTCTCTGTTACCGAGGTTATTGAGCTCTCTGATCTCTCCAATGTTCCACCTGAATACAGCGACCTCCGACAAGTGTTCAGTAAGGCACGTGCTCTTTCTCTACCACCGCACAGACCCTACAATTCCTCCATAGATCTCTTTCCAGGATCTACTACCTCTAAGGGGTGTCTGTACTCCCTATCCCTGTACTTTTCTTTGTGGATAAGAAGGACAAGTCCCGTCGCCCCTGCATTGACTACCGTGGGCTTAATGCCATTACCGTCAAGAACCGTTATCCCCTGCCTCTCATGTCTACTGCTTTCGAGCTCTTGCAAGGGGCGTGTGTTTTCATGAAGTTGGACTTACGGAATGCATATCATCTGGTGAGGATAAGAGAGGGAGACGAATGGAAGACCACTTTTAATACAGCAACGGGCCACTACGAGTACCTGTTAGTTCCCTTCGGACTGACCAATGCCCCTGCCGTTTTCCAGGCCCTCGTTAATGATGTCCTGAGAGTCTTTTTAAACATCTCTGTCTTTGTTTAACTAGACGATATCTTAATATTCTCTCGTTCCTTAGAAGAGCATAAGCGGCACGTCCGACAGGTCCTGCAAAGACTCCTTGAGAATAAACTCTATGTAAAAGCAGAGAAATGTGAATTTCACCGCAGCTCTGTGGCCTTTCTTGGGTTCATCATTGCCCCCTCTAGCCTACGGATGGAGCCGTCCAAGCTAACAGCCGTCACAGACTGGCCGACTCCCAACTCCAGACGAGACCTCCAAAGATTCCTGGGGTTCGCCAATTTCTACAGGTGCTTTATCAGGAATTATAGTTCAGTGGCAGCCCCCCTCACCGCGCTAACCTCCACAAGAGCCCCCTTCCTCTGGAACAAACAGGCAGAGAATGCATTCTCTGACCTCAAGCAGCGATTCACTTCTGCGCCCATTTTAACAATCCCAGATCCTTCCCTTCAGTTTGTGGTGGAAGTAGATGCCTCCGAGTCCGGAGTCGGGGCTATCTTGTCGCAACGATCATCCAAAGACAATAAGCTACACCCCTGCTCTTACTTCTCTCGCCGTCTCACCTCTGCAG
>JAQQZT010000005.1:21158641-21169097 GCA_030068275.1 Clarias platycephalus
GCAACGATCATCCAAAGACAATAAGCTACACCCCTGCTCTTACTTCTCTCGCCGTCTCACCTCTGCAGAGAGAAATTCTGACATAGGAGATCGGGAACTGTTGGCGGTAAAGTTTGCTGTAGAGGAGTGGAGACACTGGCTGGAGGGTACTGCTTCCCCATTTTTGGTCTGGACCGACCATACGAACTTAGAGTACCTCAAATCAGCCAAGAGGCTCAACGCCCGTCAGGCAAGGTGGAGTTTGTTCTTCTTCACCTGAACAACCAACGATGACGGAGTCAACCCTGCCCTCTCGCTGCCTGGTAGCAGCCGCACTCCTGAATGTTGAGAAGCAGGTTAAGAGGGCACTAAATCAGGAACCAGGCCCTAACAACGTTCCCCACAATTGTCTCTTCGTCCCGGCCTCTGTGCGACCTCAAGTTTTGGAATGGTGGTGGACCACTTCTCCAAGTCTGCTCATTTTATCCCCGTGCCTAAGCTTCCATCAGCCAAGGAAACAGCGGAATTGATGATTCTCCACGTTTTCCGTCTGCATGGCCTCCCTACACACCGTCAGCACCTCCAAGAGGCAAGCGGACCGAGGCTGCACAACAGCCCCAAGATACCGAGTGGGTCAGAGAGTCCACCCTAGATATTCCCATTAAGAAAACTTCCAACAAATTGTCACCCAGATTCATTGGACCATTCACAATCACCAAGGTAATCAATCCCGTCTCCGTCAGGCTTTCCCTACCACTCACTATGCGCCGCATCAACCCAACCTTTCATGTCTCTCAACTCAGACGACTAGTACACAGCCCATTAAACCCACCCCCCCACCCTCCTTCTCCTCCTCGACTCATTGACGGGGGCAAAGTTTTCACAGTGCGCAAACTACTAAAAGCTCGACGCCGAGGGCGTGGCCTACAGTACCTTGTCGATTGGGAGGGATACGGCCCAGAGGAGAGAAGTTGGGTCCCCGCCAGGTTCATTGTCGACCCAACCCTAATTTCGGACTTCCACCGACAACACCCAGGAGCACCAGCTAGGACGCCCAGTGTCGCCCATGGGGGGGAGGGGTACTGTCACGGTACGCCAGGTAATGCCCACTTCTCGGGACAAGCCATGATTTCCCGCAACTCCCTTCCACATCCTGTTCCGCTGCTTCCGTTTTGCCGCCGCAGTCATTCATGCTCGCGCACACCTGCGCCTCATCACCACCACTCTATATAACTCTCCCTCAGACAGCGAACCCTTGCCGAATTATTGCGTGCTAATTTTCTATTGTCTCGTGGCAAAAAGATTTGCCACGTTGCCAAATCTTTTTCTGCTCCCTAGGATTACGCTCTTGCTTCTCGGATAAAACTCGTTTGCTACGCTGACTGATCTACCGGCTTTCGCTTTCGACTACGACTTTGTCTCAGTTCCACTGGATTATTCTCTTTCGTACTACAGGTGTGTGCTGTTCTAATTCAGTTGATGGTCAGGGCCTCTGTTCACAACCCAGACTCCCTTTTGGCTGCTCATATTCAGTGAGTTTAAAACTGCAAGTGCTCTGCCCTTTAATCTCACACAGCTGCTCTCACGCCCGTGTTGTATGCGCTCTGGATCTCTCATCTGCTAAACCTCTGCCCACAGCCACTGCTAACCTGCCCGGCTGCCCATCTCTAATTGCATCTGTATTGAACTGCATATTTTGTCTAATTTTCCCCCGTTATCTACTTTCAGCATATCTCTCATCTGCTCTACCTCTGCCCACAGCTGCTTCCACCGTGCCCTGCTGCCCTCCTCTGACTGCACCTTGACCAAACCATATACAGTATATTGCCTAATTTCTCCCTTATCTGCTTCCAGTGCATTTCTTATTAAATATTTTTAACATCTACTCTGTTGTGTCTGCTTTTGGGTCCTTTTAGCCTGACTACACAGGCCCCATGTGACAATGTGGGTATGAAATACATTTGTGACACACATTACATTTATATTGGAATTACTAAATACATTTGTGAATCACATGACATTATGACATGGATTATGAAACTGATCTGGCTCCATAAGTTATAACCAAAACTATATGCCTCCAAAATGTATCTTTTAATCTTAACGCTGAAATTATAAATCAGATCTACATCCTGCAATATTTGATTTTCTTTCTTTTTTTTTACTCCTTTTCCAAACATGCTGTTTCCGTGTTTGTGGCTTTAAATGAATTTGGCCCTGAACGTTCCTTTGAGAGCATTTTCTTAGCCAGTCAAAACAATGGCATTCTTAATGTTTAGCTATATAAAAGTTAAAACACACATAAGAGCTAAAGAAGGCTATCTGAATCACAACCCAGTAGCCTAGCATTATTCCCTGTAGCTCTTTAAAATGGCACCCAGTGAACATCAGATGTAGGCAGAGGTACAGTACACTTCTGCTCAAAAGTTTGGTTGTTCCTGATTTTTATTTCTTTCTACATTGTCCAAAACAGATAAATGAACTGTTCCATCGAACAGTTCATGTATTTGTTACTCATGATCTGTAAAGGCTTGAGAAAGGCTCTGAGGTGATGTTTGTTAATTGGTGATTTTTGAGGCTGGTAACTCTAAATGAACTTCTCCTCTGCAGCAGAGGTAGGTTTCGGTCTTGCTTTCCTGGGATGGCCTTCATGAGAACCAGTTTCATCATGGTGCTTGATGGGTTTTGCAAATGCACTTGACAGTACTGTTCTTGCAAGAACTATTCCAGAAAGGCTTAAAATAACAACTGACTGTTGTCGTTCCATAATATTCATAGTTTTGAAATCCCTAGTATTGTTGTAGAATCTAGAAAATAGATCAGTAAACTAAAACAAAGAAATTTGGAAGGGTCTCTTGGTAAATGAGGTCACAATATTGAAAAATCTGATTGGCTTGCTCAGGCCCTGGCCAATGCAAAATTGGAAAATGACAAACAGCAAGATAATGCTCTTTTTGTGTGTGAGTGACCTACTGAACCACTATCTGGATGTATTTACTGATAAAGACTTCAAATCACCTCACTAAGTCCCTCTGGATTGGGGCATCTGCCAACTGCCGTAAATGTAAATTATTTTGAAACCTGCGCTCTCCCATCCAGGGCTTCTTTGACGACAGGTCCAAAGTACAACCCCAGTACACGCAGTAGATTACTTCCATTTTATTTGCACACATAATCACACCTGACTCCATGCACAAACCAATAAGGTAGAAGGTCTGACCGAAATCATGAACTTGGTGGTTCAATGTAACAGCATGCCAATCAGCTCCCTCCTTGAGGAATCTACTTTATATACTTATATTCAAGTGATTGTTCCAATGCTTGCATTAATGCGGATAAAATATTGCAAGTGAATGTGATGCATGATGAAACTTAATGAGGACTTGTACTTGTGAGCCAATCCCAATAACATTCTTGCACTGTAGTGTTGTGAATGATTGCATTCAGTGCTGTGGGAGAAAATCGTCTGCCATGTGTACACATATACTGTGTACACATCACACGTTTGAGACCAAACGTGCCATATCATTAACACCCAACTCCAGATTAATTCAATAACGTTGATTTTTTAAGCATATGTATACCGGTAAATGGTGACAGTATCATGGACACCAAAGGCTACACTGTACCATCAAGTCCCACAGAAAAACTAATATAGCACAAACTTGCAAACTTGGAAAAAAAATGCTGACTATGATAGAAACATATGCTACACCCAGGACATCTCAGCCTGCTGGGAAAGGAGCTTCGCTGGCAGAGTATTCAAGGTTGATGATCTGGCTTTCAAACTCCCTAGATCTCAATCATCCGAAGAAATATCCATGTAATGCACCGGACAACCAATGCACCGGACAAGTCCGATGCATGGATGCCACACCACAGCCCCAGAGGTTTTGAGAATGCCCCCGTGGCACAAGAGGAAAATACACAACGTGGACTTAATGTTTTTGAGTGAGTATCTTCTCATTTCTTAAACAACAATCTCAGACGACATATCCTGTGGTCATGGCAAAGATGTTACTCAATTTCAAAAGAGTTAAATTATTGTTCGGCATCAAGCAAAGAAAACAACTAAGGAGATTTCTGACACTACTAAAACTGGGTTAAGAACTGTTTAACACATGAATAAAACCTGCAAGGATAGTAGTGAACCATTTATCTTAAAGGAAGAAATGCAGTTGGAAATGAGTGTGATGAGAGATCACTTAAATGCCTTTGGTTCATAGTAAATGTAAGAGCATGCACAATGTGAAGAGAACTTAAGGAATTGGGACCAACAGCTGTGCAGTCTTAAGAAAACCATTTATCAGTGAGGCTAATCAGAAAAAAAGATTAAATTTGCTAAGGAACATAAAGAATGGACCGTTGGGGCATTGGAAAAAGGTCATGTATTCTGACGAGTCCCGTGTTATGCTGTTCAAGAGGGATAGGTGCATCAGGGTAAGGAGACAGGCGGATGAAGCAATACACCCTGTTTTTTAATTAAATTTACTAGTGTAAAAATTTGCAAGTGTACTTATGTTTGGTGTAGTAGAGTAAAAATTACAGAAGCATGATCCTAGTCAGGTTACTGACTTGGTCTTATTGCACGGTTGGTCTCAAACATCGAACATCATAATTTCACCAGTATGATTTGTCAGGCTGGAAGTAAAAGATCATCCATTTCATGTTACAGTGTTTGAAACATGGCTTTTCAGAGCACTTTATGGTTATTTTTAACACCACAGTAACCATTCTGCTACTGCAGTTACATAATGAATATGAATAAAAAAAGTGGAGCTGGTTTCACATGGAGCCTTTCCAGTAGACTGCGATGGCAAACTAGAAACGAACTAGACATCATTAGCTTGTTTAACAGGCAAGATGGTAATTTTCATTAGTCTTTCCTCTCAGGCAATTGAAACCCCAATGATCTCCCAGCTGTACATGTACATAGTGCCTCCAGAAAGTATTATACTTTAGTGACTATTTCTCGCTTCTTTTCCATTTATGTACCGTATATTAAAATGTGATTTTTCTACCAAAATTATAATATATAATTGAAATGTCTTCAGAATTAATTGCATATTTTTATTTTCTGACTCAATATAGAGTCAAAAGGGCACTGATAGCTCAGTTTTAATCTTGTGCCCACCACACCGAAGGCCCAGCCAATGCCCTTCACCCAGCCACTGGGGTTGCAAGCTGGTCCCAAGCTTGGAGGAAAAAATGGGACTGTGGCATCAGGAAGGGCTTCTGGTGTAAAAATCTGTTCCCAAATCAAATGTGCAGATCAGAAGGTCCACTGTGGCGACCCCTAATTAGAGCCTACAAAACAACAAAAGCAGCATTTCTGTAGGCAATCAGTTTTTTAATACTTTTTGTATCCAAGTAGTACTACTTCCTGTTGGAACTCACTGATAAATATTAATAGATAGCACATGCTAATAAACAGATATAGTGATAAGGAGAAAAGGACACGTGTTAATCTAGTTACAAGACCTTGTCATGACCTAATACGGAGCTGTGGGGGGTGTAGCTAACCAGCTGTCTGTGGCTAACCAAGCTTACTGCTGTAGATTATAATTATGTGCTTGCCAGTAAAAGTAAGTGCAATCCTGTTCAAGCTTCGTTCTCATCAAAACGACAGTATGAAACAAAAAGAAAATGCAAATCCAGACAGACATACCTTTTTATATGTTCTATTGGATATATTGTATGTATGTATATTTAGTTTTTTTGTTTTATTTTTACTTTGTCTTTATTGTTGCAGATCTCTGAGAGCTATCAAACAAATGTTGTTGTATTACTACGATGCCAATAAAGTCTCTTTATCTCAATCTTTATCTTTATAATGTCATACTTTACAGTCAATAAGGAATGACTACCAATTATTTTACAATTTTCGGGGAAACAAGTTTGTTATCTTTTACAATTGTATGTACTTTTGCATATTTTTTGTACCTGGAATCTAATGAGATATTCTATAAGAAAACACAATTAAATGACACAAAAACAAGAATTTTGACACTTAATTGTGAAAAATCATCCATAATAATCATCTTTGTCAGTAAAAACATGTAAACTGATCTGATGCCCTTAAGCGACAATAATTTTAACCAAACATTAACTTGTGATAAATTCTGTAAAATGGGTTGGAGGAATGTTGTCCTATTCCTTCTTACAAAACTGTTCTGTTAACTTTGAGATGTTGATGAGTTTCCTTGTATTAATTGCTATTTCTTTTAGGTTCTATTGGTTTAAGGTCTGGACTTTGACTTGTCCATTTCAAAATGTTACATTTCTACTGTTTTAACCATTCGTTTTTAAACGTAATTGAATGCTTAGAGTGGTGGTCTTGTTGCATGGCCCACTTACAGTTTGGCTTCAGTTCATGGGCAGATACATTCTTCTGTAGAATTTACTGGTGCAATCTAGAAGTCATACTGTAGGTCCATTAATAATGGCAAGCCATCCCTGAGGCAAATCAGCCCAAGACCATGATATTTCTAACCCCATGTTTATAGTTGGGCTGGGCTTCTTATGTTGGAATGCAGTGGGTATGTTTTTGTAAGTTGCCATGTTATTAATTGCCAACTGATTTCAACAGCCCTTTAAATTAACTCATACTTCTTGAGGTTTGCATCCATTTCTGACAAAGATTTAATAGTTGGAATGTTGCATAATTTTCCTCAAAAAATAAATAAAAGGTTTTACTGTAAAATGAGATACATTTTAAGAATATTTTTATAGAAGGAAAAACCATCACAAGCTTATAAAGAATATTTAGTTCAAAAGGCAAATATGCCAAAATATTTAAAATTGTGGGATTGTATCAGTATGAATTATTTTGTAATTTAGCAAAATGCTATAAATCCACCTCCCACAGATTTGTCACAGATTTGTGATTAATCAGCCTTCATTTATGTTTGAGCAATTTAAATATACGATTTTGTATCTACAATACACTGCCTGGCTAAAAAAACATATACAAACAACATACACAACAAACAATACAAAAAGTTCAGTTAAACCTCCTTCTCCAACTTTTCCATTTTGACTTTAGTGGTTGATAAAAGCATCTTATAACAGAAGTCCATGAGTGCTGGGGAAACTGCAATGGCAATAATAGGCTATAAATCTCCATCAAAGGCATTTAGTAAAAACACTTACTTTTAAATTAACTTTCAAATTAAAAGTTTTGTTATAGGCAGCCTTGTGCGCCTGAAGAAATAAGAGTAATTTTGAAAATCGCATTTATTCTGTTTTGCAGTCAAACCATTTAAATGTAATAAGAATAATGTTTTGTTTGTTTAAATCGATTCCCTTTATCTGTTTGGGGAATTTAGACCAAGATCTGATGACATCTAGCAGCTCTGTATCAAAAATTTCAGTATCCAACACAGAAAATATGACCTACATTATGGTCCAATGTAATATTGTCAATGGAGGAATATTGTCAATAGTATTACTTTAAAATACTATTTTAAAGTAATAAAGAACAATTTAGAGCTTACATGTAGTCTGGTTCTTTGTTCTTCATCTGAGAGCTCCAGAAGGTCATCAATGTCTATTTCTAGCTCGGGAATCTCTTCCTCCTAGGCAGAGCAGAGCAGAGAAGTGAAAAGCTTTGATACAAACAACACCTTAGGAACTTGCTTTGAAAATACCCAGTACTGTCACCACCCATTAAAGACACTGACTGTTTTTATTTGAGTTTATGATCAAATATTTTTTGACAGTAGATTGACTGTGGTAAATTTTCCTGTTGTCTTTGCTAAATTGAATACGTATAAAGATGGATGTGTGAATGGAGCACCATGACCCAGTCTTACCAGAATAGCTTTCAGATCTATGACCCTGACCATGATTACTGAAGATTAATAAAGAACTACTGATAAAGTACTTGTCTTCTAGTCATTATGTGTGAATCCAGACAGCATCGTTTCTCAATATATATATAAATATATATACAAACTACCGTTCAAAAGTTTGGGGTCACTTGCAAATTTCTTTGTTTTTGTTTAGTGATTTTTTTTCTACATTCTACAACAATACTGGTGATTTCAAAACTATAAAATAACACATGGAATTAGGTAATTGCGTAACAACAACAACAAAAACAACAGTTAGTTATTATTTTAAGACACAGAGGTCAATCTTTCTGTAATAGTTCTTGCAAGAACAGTATTGTCAAGTGCATTTGCAAAATCCGTCAAGCACCATAATGGGGATCATGGGGAAACTGCAATGGCAATAATAGATTAGAAAGTGACCCCAAACTTTTGAACGGTAGTATATATATACACTGTATATATAAAACCTGAATACACCATAGCCATCAGAAATCC
Organism: Clarias platycephalus; assembly: GCA_030068275.1. Lineage (NCBI taxonomy): Eukaryota > Metazoa > Chordata > Actinopteri > Siluriformes > Clariidae > Clarias > Clarias platycephalus. The sequence goes on from JAQQZT010000005.1 coordinate 21,166,951, forward strand.
TAAATGGCCACTCTGAGAGCTATGTAACAGCATGGTCTCAATGTGGATATCTGTCTCACTGTGAACTCTGATTGGTCTTTAATAAAGAACAACAACACTGTATCATCTTTACAGCAAAGGGACATGGTTTTGTCTTGATGAAAGAGACAATATGATTTGTCTTTAAGGTAAAGAGATTTTGCAATAGAAGGAAATACGGAAAGATAAACATTATGATTTGTCTTGAAGTGAGACACTGATTGATTCGAAATGAAGAATGCTTGGTTTTGAAGAAAGATACAGTGTGATTAATCTAGGAGAGACACACTGTGAATAGTCTTGAAGAAGAAGAGAGACACTGTGAATGGTCTTGAAGGAGAAGAGAGACACTATGATTGGTCTTGAAGGAGTGAAAAGACACTGTGATTGGTCTTGAAGAAGAGTGGCACTATTTTTGGTCCTGAATAAAGAGAAACATGGATGCAATTTTAGTGAAAAAGTGAGAAGTTTGGGCTTAATGGAGGAAAGACACTGTGACTAGAAATCTCCATACTAATTTTACAATAACCTGAACTGATTTAATTGGATACTACAGTGACATGCCTTTAATTACATCTTGACAATGCATTTATCACATGCCCTTATGAGACACAAAAAAAGTGTACAATGCCACGCAAATGACCAAGCCTAGGATCTAGGAATAGACAAAGATAACCATTGGGTACCACCTAAAGTTGTTATTTTTCAGCTTAAGGACAGTTTCATGAGAATTTCCAAAATGTTTATAATTTGATGCTGGAGGATACTATTTAAAATAATGCCAAACTTTTGTCTGAAAAAGAACTTTATTTGCATTGAGTGCTACTAATGAGCTCTCAGACAAAATCTGACACTGCAGCTTCTCTGCTTCAGTGAAGGGGGACTGAGAAGCTTCAATGAGTCCTACAGTATAATGCATAGTTTGTACTAGCTGATAAATGAACCATGCTAGATTGTTCATTTTCTCACAGGAAAGCAGTCACTAATGGATCGGCTCTGTGTGTTTTATGTATAGGTATCACGGCTATAATATTATAAGGTTTCATCAGGGCAAAGAATGAATGGTAGGTAGAATACTAAGGTCTTGACATGTTAACTAGTTGTCTTTGTTAAATGTTGACACTTAAGTATGTTGCAAAATTATAATGAAAATTTTGGCCCAAAAATTTAATCTACAGCATGATTGCTTTGCACTATGCCTGAGTAGAACTGCTCACCCAATAAACCCAAGCAGCATCAAGAACGCCGTGTTCTAACCGTAGAAAACCGTGAAATTTCAGTTTTTCTGTGAACTCAAAAACAGTGAGCTTTCCCTGACCCCCCGAAAAAAATAAAACGTGCAACTGACCATGCATCCGAACCGCTATTTTACTTGTTTAATTGACTGTAAGAGTTTTAAATAAAGATTAAGTTTTGATTTAAAACACGCCCACAGTTTGACACATGCACAGTAATCTGGCACATAATTGGGTATAACTTCCCTTCTACTTAACATTTTGATGTCATTTATGATGCAGATTTAACTTTGGGCAAATACCTAATTACAGTGTAACCTTGGATTGCGAGTAACTTGTTCTGCGAGCGTTTTGCAAGATGAGAAAAAGTGTCAAATAAAATTTAACTTAAACGAGCGAGGTTTATTATAACATTGTGACCACATGTGTGCGCATGCGCAAAAGCAAGTGTCATTAAAGAGGTTCCTTGTTAAAGATCCAGAGTTTCTTTGTCAGAAAGCAGTGATTCCGTTAATGTGCATGTGTGTGCGAGCAAGTGTCATTAGAGAGCTTCCTTGTTAAAGAAGTTTTCCGACAGAGCAGTGTTTCCGTTATAATGTGTGTGCGTGCGTATGTTTGGTTGTCCTCCTCTCCTCTCGCCTTGACACAGTGCAGGTGAATTTATTTTATTTTTACTTTATATTTTGTATTAAATTTTTTCATGATTATTTTTGGGTTGTGGAACTAATCATCAGTTTCCATTATTTCTTATGGGGGACATTTGCTTTGATATATAATGTTTTGATAAACAAGCAGGCTTCCGGAACAAATTATGCTCAAAATCAAATTCAAATTCAAATTCAAATTTTATTTGTCACATACACAGTCATACACAGTACGAAATGCAGTGAAATG
>JAQQZT010000005.1:21216325-21229869 GCA_030068275.1 Clarias platycephalus
TATATATATGCACTGAATATATAAGAGGGAGAGCTGTTAAATATTTTTTTTTCTATGATGCTATTGCAAAAACAAAAGAAATCCTGTTTAATTCTACCAATAAATAAACCTAGCAGAATACAGGAATGTGTTTGCCATGTACATTTGTGTGTCCCTTTTCTGGTGACACGCCCTCGCTCAGTGACGCGACTTGTGGGCGGGGCTTCAGCGCGCTTTGAGTAATTACCGAGCAGTGCAGTGTAGCGCTGTAGAGTGGAGTAGGTGTAGTGTAGTGTGCTGTAGTGTAGCGCTGTAGAGTGGAGTAGGTGTGCTGTAGTGTAGCGCTGTAGTGTGCTGCGGTCCGCTACATGTGCGATACACTGTAACAGTCGGGTTCGTGCGGACTTGAATGAAGCAACGACCCAAAGTCAGCGATGAATTTGTGCAAAGAGCGAATCGTGAAATAAATCACAGGATATTTGGTGTGACGGATCAGACCTGCACTGGGTAAGTAAGTTGCTGAAGTGTGTGTGTGTGTGTGTGTGCTGTTAGTGCTGGTTTGAGAACTTCAGTCCGCTTCCTGAGAGTTATGAACTAACAAGCTGTTTTGTTTGTTTGTTTATTTGTTTGTTTGTTGTTGTTTTCTCCCCTTGTACGCAGAATTCACGATCCTTTACAATCCTCCATACTTTTGCAATGACAAGAAAAAAACACAAATGCCAAAACTAGTTGGCAACACATTTTAGTTCTTTGTTGAAATCTTTTGTTTTTGTAATTTTACTCCGAGTCGCATTTAACTTGATTTAAAGTAATATGTCTTTAAAGTCACCTGTCTAGGAAAATGCAGAACCTACAGGGTACTCCTCAGGGTACCTCCTCAATCCATGAAAAGAAAGTTGCTGTAAAAGTTTAGTACCCATTTTCTTTGAGAATGTAACAGGGGACAGATTCAAAATGCCTGTGTGACTTGTTGTCTTCATTTCAAGTCAATAACTGTAAGACGTAATAAATACACCGATCAGCCGTAACATTATGACCACTGATGGGTGAACTGAACAACATTGATCAGCAAACTGGTGACCTGCTCACCCAGGGCTCACCCAGGGCTCACCCATGCACCAGGTCCAGTCCGATCCTACAATAGAAAGGCACCAGAACACCCAGTGCACCACAAGCCTCTATGCACGGGGACCAGCAGTCATAAAGCCCAAAGCCACCACCCTGGCTTCTAAACTCCCCAGATCCCACTCCGGTCGTGCACCCATAGGATGCTGCATACAAACAAGTCCGATCCATCGAGGCCCCACCGCGACTTTCAGGATCCACGGTCAGCGTGCCGGTGCCAGGTTACAGTACAACCCCCCTGCAAAGCCACACCCCAAGTGGCAAGGGCCACCCCGGTGGAGCAAGGTGAACCCAAAACCTAGGGCAGATGTTAATGTTTTTAATGTTATGGCTAATCGGTGTATACACCCCTGTTACCCTGCAGTGTTTTTCCTTTTAATTGGGTGTGAGTCCATTAACACAGTTTCGACATTGCTGTACATGTTCATTCCAGTTAGTGCACTAGGATTGTGCCATCACATACCATGTGATTGCACAAATTAGATTCAAAATAAAAGGTGGTTTTAGAAATCGTGGAGTAAAATATGGTTCTGCACATTTTAACTGTGGGGGGGGGTTATAAGAGGCAGGTTTCATCTCCAATCACACACCATCTCACATGCGTCATCAGGCTTTGTACCCAGACTCTAGAGAACGTTCACACAGATTTGGCAAGGCCAGGAGTGACAGGACTGATAATGCTTGTTTACTTTGGAAGAAAAAAAAAGTTTCTCTTACTGCTGAACTTTGATCATGCACATATTGATTTTTGTGCATTCACATTCCAGCATATGCATACTAACTAACAATTTCTTTTTCTATAGAATTCCAGAGTGGTCTTTTAGATGCAGAATATAAACAAACTTATAATAGCTTTGTAGTGTTTAGAACTTCCACTACGTTTGCGCAGATGTTCAATTAGTCTATAGGTGGGAATTCCTTCCTTTTATATGATGTGGGATAAACGCCCGTGTTCAAGGCCTTGATTAATGTGACAGTACTGGCAGCCGCTTACTTACTTTAGCAGTTACAACAATCATATACTCCTCCCTGTTCAGTCATCATAATAGAAAGATATGTGTTGTTGTATTAGGGCAGAAACTTTCTCCTGTTTGCACAAAGTGGCACATGCCTCTCTGCTCCATGTGTACAATAACACAAATGGTCCTAAAATGTCGTAATTCTCTACAATGAATTCCAGATGCTGTGCTTTGAAATGCATTACAGCAGTGACACAGAGAGAGAGAGACAGAGAGAGAGCTTACCTAACAGATTAATATGTCGTCATTTTAGTTTTGCACTTGTGAGTGTTGCTTTTAGTTTTGACAAACTCGTGGATGTGCAGATGTGCGAGTTTGCACAGTTGGTTTAAAAAGAACTCGTGTAATCAGACCCAGCTGTTTCAAGAAGACAGGCCCAGTGTTTTTGCTTTGACCTTGTCTACCTTCAAATTCCTTGCGGAGTCACAGTGCTTGTCTGAAGCACTGTTTCACTGCCAGAGTTGTGGTTGAAAATGGAGCAGCGTGGAACAAAAGTTGGAAAGTCCAGGATCGAGGGCGGAATTTGAGGATTTGAGTTCTCCTTTTGTGCTCAGATCTATAATAATACAGTGCAGTTTGGCTATCCATAATGTATACTTCTCTGAGCTCTTTTTTTTTGTTGTTGTTTCTGCCTTTAAATATAATTTAAAAATTCCAGACTTTATTTTTATTTAAAAAAAAAATAATTTATTAACGAAAGCAAAACTCCAGAAAGAGACTGAAATAAATGGACCGAGTTCAAGGTCAGTTCCTTTCTTCGGATAAAGTGCCAACATTTATGTAAGGTATTTTTTTAATAGACTTTCCAGCCTTAACTGTGCTGGCAAGAGCTGATGGGTCTGGGACTATTTAAAATTGTGCTGTGGGGTCTTAATCTGACACCGGAAAGGATAATTTAGCCATTAGAGAATGCAGACCGGGATGCATGAGTGCTATACAGACATTAGGACCCTAATACTCCACTAAGAATAATAGCCCAGTCGGAATAAACCGCATCATGTACACACCTCAATTAGACCGGTCTGACCCGTTCTGGCCCAATCAGGATGTAAATATTAGCCTCGTAAAGACTTGATCTGAGCGGTTCTCTCTGATCGGTGTACATCTACTCTCTCCGCACACGTTTGCCCCACGTCTGGGTAACGTTATGTGACGGGACCTGTTTCCGGGAGGAAGATTCTGCTGATTCCTGATCAGTAAACTCTGAGAGAACAAACAACTCTTTCTCATCAGTCTTTATCTTCATTCACTGGGTCGCTGCCTGAGGAAGTGGCGCTGACCGGCACCGCACTTTATACAAGAGAAAGCATTTCACCAATCACAAATGAGAGTGCATTTTTTAACCTATCATGATGCAATAGGTAGGATTTATTGGAAACGATTGGAAACGTAACCTAACCTCAAAGTTGGAGAAAAATACTTGTTTTTCTATTGTACATCATGTCCAGCAGATAAAATGCTTTACAGCAGGCAGAACCACTTTGCACGTGTCAAAAAAGTTATATTCTGATTAAATGCCTTAAGAATGTAAAAGCACATCTTATCTCATTGGCATCCATGTAAATGGGTCATTTGGAATTTTCTTTCAGATTAAAGAAATATCCCAGTGAACGTCGCAGTTTATCTTCAGTGCTTAGTGAAGTTTTTTTTTTTTTCCCGATATAAAGACGCCTTATCATGCAGTATGGAGGATGAGGTCATTCACTTGATTAAAATGTGTTTCGATCAGAATTCCTGCTTTCAGTATTGCACAGTCTGAAAATAAGAGTAAGTTCATAAGCATTGTCAGACATGCCCGTCTCGTGTTTGTCCACGTCCGCTTCGGGCGATGAAGTAATTATGCAGTGTGTGCATTGGGCTGTTCAGTTTGTGCAGAGCTTACGACTGAGTGGGAACTCGTGTGCTGTTAAAGACGCAGTGGGTGTGTGAAAAAGTGTGGTTAGGAGTGAAAGATGGCGGTTTTGGCATTCCCTCCCGAGTTAGGACGGACAGCGAGCAGCTGATTTGTGTCGCAGTTGAGCGACCGCTGGGAAAATGTGGGAAAGCAGACACTCCTCTTATATTGTGTAACTGTTTGGAGAGAGAGGGAAGGAGGTGGGGGGGGGGTCTGATGGAAGAACAAGGTCGTCCAGGACAGACTGCTGAAATAATAAAACCTCAGGCCAACACTGGACCCTGCTCTGAGTGGTCAGGAGGAGGAGATCTAGTGAGCTTGAGTTGTGTGATTTGGATCCTTTGAGACGCGTGGAGTACGCCGCTGATCCCATGGGTCCGCTCGGGATGCGGAGTTCACCGTGGCCTTGCTGCAGTGGAAGAAAGGAGTCTGTCGAAAGGGCTATTTTTAGCGCAGCTCAGACGCTGGGTTTGTTTGCTGTCGGACGTGTTTTAATTGAGGAAGTAATCGCCAGGGAGTCTAGCGTTAGTGTTTTCTTAACCCTGAAGGGAGCCTCCTCTTGGGTTAAAGTAAATCTAGGTGACGAATGGTGTGCGGGTTCCTACATGGATCTGTCTTAAGATCACTTACAATAATTCATTATTTCCATTCGTTCTTGATTTTGATCTTCCTTCCTCCGCGGACCTTCTTGAGCGACAAAAATCTTGTAGCATATTCATCAAGTTGGGTAACTATCGTTGCTTTCTCAATATATTTCGGAGATTGCACGTACGTTCTCTTCACCACCTTATCTAAAATATTTCTTTGTAGATAAAAAAAAAAAAGCTCCCTTGGGATCCTTTCTTTTACAAATGCCCAGACTTGGGCAACAAAGGCAGATACTTAACATTCTTCTCATGTTAGGCAGATAATTAGGATAGACTATTTTGCAAAGCTCATTCTTGCTCTTTTGGAGAGCTTTATTGTTCCAGGAACAGCATGTCACAAAGGAAGAAAGATCAATTTAGTGCAAGGTAGACTATATTCAATCAACTAACCCATCCATAAATTTGGGTCTCCCTCTTGTTGTCCTACTTTAACCTAATCTGATGTCCTCTGAGCTGTTCTGTGAGAATGGTTTCAGTCTCATTCTATCCTGCTGAGAAATTGTTTAAAAGCAACCCTTAAGAGCAGCATGCAGAAGGCACTCCATCTGTCTCTAATTAGAGAATGAGTTCTGTTGTCCACTAGCTTAGTTGTGTTTTTGGAGGATTGGCGGGGGGGTAGCATGTTTTATCAGCTGGAGAAGCAAATGCTCTGTAGTTGCAGTTGACTAAGTGCCAGCTGGGCAGTTACACATCTGTGTGTGGTATGTGTCTCGGCTTTTATTGGCAGCAGCACGAGCGATGGACCAACCAAATACGAAGTCCATCCATCCATCTAGGAACCTCTGAAGTCCAACTAGGGATCGTGGAGGCCAATGGGAACCATTGTATTTACTCCCATCTTTACATCCATTGTAGGACCTTCGGTCAACATTCACACACACGCATTTACATACTACAGGCCATTTGGGAACACCTAATAGTCTAACCTGCATGTCTTTTGAATGTGGGAGGAAAACGGAATACCCGGAGGAAACCCACCATGCATGAGGAGAGCATGCAAACTCCATACACCCAAACCCTGAGGCGGGAATCGAACCCGGACTTCGGAGGTGCAAGGCGACAGTGCTAAGCATTATACCACCGTGCTGTCACAGTACAAAGTATTGCATCTTTATTGTTTTTAATATTCAACCTCATTTACTCATTCGTGTATTCTGTGATTAGGAAGCCACATATTGGACTTTATTTCATGTTTTTAAAGAAGAATACTAATTGCTAAGTTGGTGATAATCAGATCATGATAATGCTCACATTAAAACAAATCTCCCCCCAAAAAGTCCACTTGGTTGTAAAAACTGCTTTTTCAAGTGGGTCCTTTCCATTCTTGTGCATATTTCACAATAGCGTAAATAGACTTGGACACATAGTGACCTGCCCCCTGCTTATTTATGGAGGACTTGTCCTGGGGTCACGCCATAAACACCATTTTAAAGCACTTCGACTTTTCAAGCGAACTCCTCTGCACTTTACAGATATGTAGGAGTACTAAACTTATTAGTAAAATGCATGACTGCTTGTAGTTAAACCGCCTAACTGAATAGGTTTGGTTTTGGGTTAGGTAAGGCAGTGTAGCATACACACACACACACAGGGGCTCCACTCGGCCTCGGAGAGATAATTGCCAAACCTCTTGTGGCCGTCGGTTTTGGTGGAGCAGGTTGTCGGCTCGTCGCAGAGCCCAGCGATTAGACGGAGGAACAATGCAGAACTTAATCCCTGAAGAATGTCCTGCTGCTGTGATCTTTGATCTCGTTCCCGTTCGAAAGGCGGATGCTAGCAGGAATAGCAGGAGAGGAGTTCACAAACCTATTTTTTCCAGAATTTATTTACTTTGGTTCAAGAATGAAGAACTAATTTGTGTTTTTAAGGGTTTGTCATTGATGCGGGAAATGCAGCAGCCGTTTCATACTCAAGCCCTATAAAAATCCTGTCTATGATCACGCGGGAGTGAAAAGATCCATGCAGTTTGCATGATTCCGACTCCGACCCGTAGAAGTTCTGCTTTTGTCTTACACTGAAATAGCAAACTAAAGTTTCTGCTTTTGACTTTCACCTTTAGCCACTTGTCCTTTGTTTTGGAGCATTTCTTTGGCAAAACTGATTAGATATGCAGATTTGACTTTAGATATTTACACAGTGTGATATTACATGTAGCGTGATTAACATTTGGAGCATCCAGACATGACCAAGTTGTATATACTGTACAAGGTGCCGTATAGGCCATAGGAGTTTGACCCTTGCATATTTACTGAAGGATGAGGAAGCTCCATAATGTCTGCACTGTAGCACTAATCTGACTATAAAGCAAATATTTTTGTTCTGCCCAAGTTTTAATGCCATAAGACAAAGATTCCTACCAGAACAAACTTTAAATAACTTATTCTGCAAGATAAAACCAGAAAAACTTTTTTTTTTTAACTATTTTTAGAAAAAAGTGCATCTAAATAACCGTGTATAAAATCTTGTTCTTCTGGCCAAGGCGATGTTATAATCTCATATTTATTTATTTATTCATTTGTTTCATTTATTTTACTAGCTTTTAAAACCCTTACATCATATCTATAACTTTATATTATATTGGTTCGAAAAAATTGGTTGGCGATTAACCCAAATACAGACAGACCAAAACATCTGGAGCATGAATTCAAAATCCCAGACTTTTGAGTCTGGACTGTTTATCTGTCTGTCTGTTCATTCTTATTCCATCATTTGCATACTAACATTCATAGCTTGTCTGAAAAGTTTCTGTGCATGTCTACGTGATGAAGGTTTCAAGGTGAGATTTAGTTAATAATTAATACAGACTTTTGGTGTGTGCCTTTCTATCAGTGAATAGTATTCTCATTGTCCTGTTAGTCATTTTTAAATCTAACAATGCTCTATTCATATTCTAAATATATTTTGTATAAAATCTAATTTGGGAAGCATTTTTTTGGTCCTTCTGTTTTTGGCTTAAGCATTGAGTTTAATTTAAACACCACCACAAGTAAATTCAGTCCAGCTCTGGAAAGCTTTAGCGCTGCAGTTCTACCAGCCCACTGGCTTTCCCTGCCCACTGGCAGATGTACAATGAGATGGCAAGTGGCTGGCACAAGCTTATACAGAACACTGATTTACTCTGTGCACTGGAATGGCAGGAATTTCCCTCTCTCCGGCCGATAACACTCCACCGCCATCTCTCTCAGAGCGGAGGGCAAAGCCGGGGGCAGCTGGAATGCGTAGCTCTGGGTTAACTCGGTGGATCTAAATGCCTGGCCTATGAAGTAAGCACTATATAGAAGGGCAAATCTTGTCAAAATGTTTCAATTTAATTTACATTCAAAGTTTTGGATGGAAGGAGGAAAGAAGTTGACAGTAGTTGTTGTTATTGCTAGAATGAAGATGTTCTTTAAAGAGATACTGTGACTAGCCCAGACAGATCCTGGAACTGTTCGATCAGATTTGTGAAAGCCTGTTTGTCTGTCTTACTGATGAGATTTGTTTTGGAGCCTCTATCTCAACATACCAACATTGAGATCCAAATGTCAGATCATACAATCCATAAGTCCATGATTTTGTACATTTATTTTTGGCATATGTGTCACACTTAAAAGATTTAGATCTCAAACAAAATTTCATTATTACGCAACCAGAGTAAATACAGAACGCAGTTTCTAAGTGATGATTTCATTTATTAAGGGGGAAAAAAACTGTCCAAACCTGTCTGTGAAAAAGTAATTCTCCTTCTCGCTACATCATGAAAGAATTGAGATTGGCTACGTATTTCCGAAAGCTGAGTTGAATTTAACTTGCAACACCCAGACCTGATTACTGACAGACCTGCTGAATCAAGAAATCACTTAAATAGGACCTGTCTGTCAGAGTGACGCACGCTAAAAGATATCAAAAAGCAACACATCATGCCATAATCTAAAGAAATTCAACAGCAGATGAGAAACAAATCCAAAACACATCTCTCACAAAACCAGGATGGGGGCAAATACTTTTTCACAGCACCGTAGTCTAAACAATGATTGGATTGTTTGGTTTTAAATCTAGGACTATGAGAATTTGAGTCTGGTAAACTTGTGCTTAGTGGCTAGCACTGTGTCTTTGCATCTCCAAAGTTCTCCCCATGTTTGGTGGCTTTCCTCTGGGTTTGCTGGTCTCCTTCCATAATCCATAAACATGTACAATTGGTTGTTTGGTGATTTCACATTTCCAATACTACATGCTTGTGTGTTTGTGCCCTGTGATGGGGTGGTTTAACCCTCCTTGTGCCCCACTGTTCCCTGGGATAGGCCCCAGGCCCCCTGCGACCCTTTACAGAATAAGTGCCAATAATAAAGCATGGATGAGTGGATTGATGGTAAAAATAAGCTTCATTTATATCCTCAGTTTCATTTTTTTTCTAGTGTCTGAAGACTGAGTGACATGCCAGAGAATTCTCATCACGGTCCCCATCATCAGGTCTCAATGGGTGAAGGTAAGACACCGTATTTCTTTAACTACTCTGTAAGCAGACACCATGGAAATGTAGACGTAGTTGCACAGCACTGGGTGTTATAACGTGCAGCAAATCTCTAGTTCTTAGTCGCATCTGGGGGAAAAAAAAGTTCAGAGCTTAATTTTTTATCATGTTTCCTGAGTGGGAATTTTACTGGATGTAGAATTTGTACTTTTCACATGATGGTATCCATCAATAAGTCTATGTTCTGGCTTGCTGGTGAGTGTGCCTGGCAAGTGCTTGGCACTGGCTCTCATGTACTCATGTCCCTCGCTCCATCTTCTGTCTTCTGTTTCATAATCGACAGACAAGAGCCTTGGACTAGGGAGACTAGAGTCCTCCTAGCTTGTTTTACACGCTGACCACTTCATTCAGAACTACCTCTTGAATGCACCAGCCTTTGTTTGTTCTAGGATTAATAAATGACCGGTTGAAGTGGTAATAGGGAATGATTTGATTCAGGAAAGAATGCAGATGGTCGCTTGTGGTTGGAGACTAATTTCACTGCTTGATTATTCAATTGTTTAGCAATACTATAAAATAATTGGTATTTCAGATAGTCCAGTTGTTCATGTTTAAGCGTATATTCCAGCTCAGGCTACATCAGCCTAGACATAAGCAAAGAAGTGCACCTCTCTCTCTCTCTCTCTCTCTCTCTCTCTGCACTTTGAGCCTGATTCATTTTGATGGACTGGAGATCCGGACTTTTTGGCACCAGTTGACCTGACCGGCATACCCGGATGATGTCTGTAGCAGACTGATAAAGATCCAAAGCATTCATGACTCTTTCAGCACATTCCAGCTCCAGGACATCTTTACTCACAGGGTCTCCTAAAATCTCCTCTATTCAGCTGTGACCAGAGCGGAATGGCATATGCCCCATGCATGAGTGCTGCAGTCTGGCAGAGACAAATGATGAAAGAGGGCTTCGGACAGGAATTTACTGTCCTTTTTATTGCACGAATGCACAGCCCATCCTTCTCGCTTTATTTTTCGAAGTTATTTTACCGCATGACAATAGCTCGCGTTTCTAAAACCTCTACAGTGGATTAGTCTGATTGGCTTTTGACTTTCCGTTGGTCCGTTGCACTTTTGTTAGAGGAGCTTCTAGTGTGTTTGCAGCGAAAGCGCTATTGATGACCCCAGAGAGGGAAGGCACTTATTGTGAACGTTAGCTTAATGAGGCATTCCATGTAGCCATGGAGATTTCCTCCAACTGTGCTTTTTTTTTTTTTTTTTTTTTTTTGAACTCGAGGGACCGTGACCTCAACCAAGTTGTAGGAAGTGTCAAAAACATTCCCTTTACATTCGTCCCTTGACAGAATATATCAGTTCAGCTGCATTCACACATCAGAATCAGAATCAGGTTTTATTCACCAAGTATGTTGACACACACAAGGAATTTGGTTCCGGCTTTTTGTAGCTCTCAGAGTACAGACTAACATTAAAAAAAAAAAAAACAATGTATACAAACGCTATACACAGTATTTACACAACATTCAGTAACTTACAGATTAAATATTGCTTGAATGTGTGTGTCACCCAGTTTGAGGACCTAAAGTGGCTTTCTGGCCTCACTGGTAAAGTTTGCAATGAGCTTACACATCTACATCCTCTCCACTGTGATGTTTAGAGGAAATGAAGACTTGAATAGAGGCACTTCAAATGGGGGCGGGAAAGTTTTTTTTTTTACTTATTACCTTTGGGGTTAATTGGCTCTATAGTCGCCGGTTGTTCTGATGGAAAGTCAGGCTGATTGTGCTTGGATTCTGCCTTGAACCTTTTCATGAAATATATCGTGTTTTAGGAATTTATCCATGGCAACCCTTTTGATGTGTGGACTGTTTGATGGTTTAATGTTGTTAGAAAAATACTTTTCTCTGATTGAATCTCTGAAGTGTTTCAAGATGATGATTATCGCTAGTTATCGCTGATGTAATTTGACATAACTGGAGATTTGAATTATCGTTTAGGCGAACCACAGTTTAGCCTAAACTGATGTTTTTGAGAAGTTGAATATTTTTGGTCCTTGTCAACAATTTTCCTTCTGTTGCTATCTGGGTGTTTGGCCGTGTTCCTCCCCGAGCACTGCAATCTTTTCAAATTATAAGGCGGAACTTAAGATTCACTAAGTGGTTTTAAATTGTGGGGTTGTGCGCGAAGAAGACGATAACAAGGACACATGATGTTTCGGGTCTGTGGGCTAAATATCAGCGCTTGAACTGAAGGCCGTGTCACAGTTAGAGTCGGTGTTGATGGCATGTGATGGTCTGGGAACTCTGTGTTTAAAAAGGGCGAGATCCATTTGTGGTCTTGCGGGACATATGGCAAGCACATGGGATGGAACATACAAGCTTGTTTATTTCGCATGCAAGCGTGTGTTATTTGAGTCTGTGATTGCAGGTTAATGTCATTTTTATCTGGAATGTATGTGCTTAGCTGTTCGTAATCTTGGAGGTACATTTCCTAAATTCTGAAATGGATTAAGTCAAATCCTCCTTTGTGTACTAACCAAGCACAATCAACTCCTGTCTAGAAATGAGGCTGTAAGTCAGGCATGAAAATACTAGAGTGAAATGCAGTGATGAGTATGGCCTGTTGACCCTGACTTTGATTTCTCACAGGTTTTTGGTATTTCTCACGTAAGCAACTCTCATGGATTAACTGTTTTTGCTTCCTGCTTTCAGGAATGTGGTCTTGCTGCTATCAGAGACGGGTATTGTTTTCCTTTGTGCTTCCAATGCCAATAACTTTGGAGTACCTGTGTTTTATTTCCTGGTGAATATAAAATTCGTGTTTCAGAGATTTTATTTGTGCTATTATCTCATTTTTAGAAACAGGAAGATGATGGTATATCTCGAAAAATACTATGATTCATCTTGGATTGGTCTTGTGCTCATCCAGTTACATACTCTCTAGACTTTTAAACAGCACTGTACTGTATGTCCCCCTAATGGATGGGACTGCCTCTACAACAGGCAGCACTAAATGGAGGACCGCCAGTAGACGGAGTGTTTTTTACGAAACAGAAACGAAAGCACGACAGAGCATGGGTTACCTAAAGAATAGGAACGTAGACTATGAAAACTGAACCTTCAAAGATGAATGTACAGATCAATGTGTATTTATTCTAACTGTGGGAAGCTCAAAACCAGTTTGGTGTATCTCATGTGTTCTGAAACTGTGGTGATAATAAAAAGCAGTTATTTAACACCGGCACACATTCACATCAGTCCGAGGTGAGAGCTTGTAAAATATCCAAATTGAGTGCCCAGTAGGACCTCGCAAACCAGTGACCTTTAACATTTATTCACAGCCAATATGAGTAGAGAGAGCGACAGAGTAGTACGAGAAATTTTATTGCCTGGATAGTCCTAAGTTTTTTATTCAGTACCCCTGCTGTTCCCCTGCTGTGCAGTATGAGCCTGTTAGCAGCAACTACAGTATTTGTCTTTAACCATTTACTTGATTTGTTTCCGTATGTCTATAACATTCTTACTTTGTCCAGTAAATTTTGTTAATTAATTTGTTAAACACTGTTAGGGCTTTTGCATCAGTACGAGTAAGCCGTATAATTTTTTTTTAAATCTACCATTCAGGCACCTCCCATTGATGACACTGCAAATCGTGTTTACCAAAGGTGTCAATGGTATTGTGTAAAAAAAAACAGATGTCATTGTGTGAAGTATCACTAATGATTTGGGGGAAAAAATGAAGGGTGAAATCATACAATAAAACAGTTTTTCATTAATATTTACCAGCCATATTTACCTTTTTACTAAGCAATTGACAAGTTTATTTAAATTTGTCAGAAGACTGGTGCATCTCGGATGCTGTTTGCTCTCGTGTAAATTGGCCACGCACTTCACCACGCCTCTTCACTCTGCAAATACGCCGATATGCAGAATCAAATAAACCAGTTTCCCACATCGTTCCCACGTGTCCTGGAAAAACCGGAATCTGTTGATCAGTTTATATACAGTTTGTGTATATATACAGTGTATGTATGTATATGTGGAAATCACCAAGAATAGTTAGGAGCTGAATTATATAGAGGACATATTCCCCGGTGGGTAGTAACGAGTTACATTTACCCCGTTACATTTAGTATCCTTACAAAAGTAACTCTTAAAAAAAAAAAAAAGTACTTCTATGAGTAGTTTTATCGCACCATACTTTTTACTTTTACTTGAGTAGATATGTAAAGAAGAAACTCTACTCTTACTCCGCTACATTCGGCTCCACTCGACTCATTACTTTTCTAACCATTTATTCGACACTTTAGATATTCTTTGTTTTTGCCAGAGAAATGCAGCTGGTGGATCTACCATGTGACTGCGTTTCACCAATCAGATGTAGCAACAATAATCACATGACTCCGTTTGACCAATCAG
>JAQQZT010000005.1:21260819-21275690 GCA_030068275.1 Clarias platycephalus
CAATAATTATCGATATCGACCGATATGAAACACTGATATCGTGATACAGTTTTTAGCCATATCGCCCAGCCCTAGTTTGTATACAGCGGTACCTCGGTGTACAAATTTGATCCATTCCAGAGGCGGTTACCGAAAGTGAAAAAAAGTGATGTATAGGAAGTCATGTAAATGCAGATAATCCATATATCATATGTGATATAATCATATTTTTGTGTATAAAAACAATCAAAACATTTATAAAAGAAATGTAAATAAAGTAAAATATGAAATGAATAGACAATTAAAATAAAAAATAAAAAACATAAACTTGCTTCGCTTGGCTTTCCACTGTCACAAAACAAGTTTAATTGATAAATAGATAAATTGTGCTGTGTATATATTTTCAGTTTGCATGTTCAGGTTGCAGTTTTGCATTCTTTTTCTTTCTTTCATGTCTTTTGTATCCTGTTGCGCACCACCATGTTTTGAGTCTGAACAGTAATTACGTAATGCGCATTTTGGGGGTGGGATCCGAACATGTCTCTCAACAGTTTCAAATTACCAAGACAATGACATCATTTTGTTTTAATTAAATACATACTCCCTGTTAATTTTCTGTTTTTTTTTTTTTCTTTAATAGAGCCGTTTAACAGAGTTAAACAGAACATGAGGACCACAAAAGGTAACTTGCTCTGTTTTTCCCCGTTCATGGTGAAACATTTCAAGTTCTTTTTTAAAAATCTAAAGACTTTATTAGACTTTATTAGAATAAAAAAAAAAACGTGGTTTTTCGTTTTTTACAGTCGGCCAAAACATGGTAAAAAAGTGAATTTTCGGGTTGGATTATATAACACCATTTTTCATAAAACTTAATGCTTCTTAACTCTCGACAAAAACTCTTTGTTCTTTATAAATATGCATACATTTATATTTTTATCAGATAAAAGGAAACTAAATACAATTTCATGCCCTTTTATGTAGTGTCTACAACTTATTTTAATTCAAATCATTCATTAATTTTAATTGTGATTGAGAAAAAAAACTTGGCCAATTTAGACTTGACATTAAAAGATATAAACCTGAAAAGTAGTATATTACTCTAAAATGCAATACTGTTACGACATTGTAACATGAATTTGACGTGGGGTTACGGACACTACAGATTTTTTGCTTTTTTTAGCTTTTGATTTTAAAAGAATTCAGCATCAATTATACAGGTCACATGCTTCTAGGAGCATACACCAATTTTGGTATCAATACTCATAAAGAAATATGAATAATTAGCATTTTAAATTATTATTGTTTGAAGTGAGACAGTATGACGCTGAAAAATGGCCGTTTTTGGGCCACGTCTAAAATCATCGCTCGAAAATGACTGAAGTTAGCAAAGTGACATTTTTTGGCAAGCAAGCTTGGTCCATGTGGCATAGACTTCAGAAGTAGCTTCTTTGGCACATAAATTTCCTGTATTATATGTATAACATAAAAAAGCAAAAATCGGCACCAATACTGTGATTTGGCCGTGATTTTTAAGGACCATCGCTATAAATAGTTGACGGAGTGATTGTACCAGGCTTTTTCTAATCATTTCCAATTCACTAATCATTAGCAAATGTTAAAAAAAAAAAAAAGAAGTCAAACACAGAAGTCCTTCATTTTTATCATTAGTTCAAAGACCCCCTGCAGAGCCACCACGCTTGCCTGTCGTCATCAGGATATGCGCGCTTGCCCCGTACCATCTTTCCCTTGTCTGCTTGCCTTCAAAGCCTTCCAGTATCCGAGTGGTCTCTCTCTCTGGTAGATCAAAGCCCGCGGCCCCCATCCTCCAGCCTCACACATAATCATGTTAATTATGGAGCTCATCGGCAAGGGGCTTTGTCATGCATAGGCTCCTTTCAGTCTGTGGGCTTGTTTCGGCCTCTCATCACTGCCTCCCCTATTATTCTTTCTAATTTGCGGGGAATGAAAAAAAAAGCCAAATTTATGTTAGCCATTTTTCTTTTCGCTCCCTGACTCCCCATCACACACACACACAATCTCTCCCTCTCTTTCATTTGTAATTGATTTTAGAATGAAAGCGTTAAGGTTCGTACCAGTCTGCATCTATACTTTGATTAGAAATAACTTTGAGGCAGAAAAACAGCCATGACTGACTCAAATGGGCTTTTCCTTGATGGAACTAATGCCAGGATGAATCTAGCTAAGCAATGCCTTGGGTTTTAAACTAACAATGTGTGAGCACAAAAATGACCACTGGCAAAGTTACGACTGATCGATGTTAAATGTGGTGTTCTTTCTTCCTCCTTCATGTTCCCTGTTATCATCTTCATTCTCATCCTCCACATCATACTGTAGAAAATCTTCAGGTAAGCCGTCAAACATTTACTTATATACACTTTTTTTCCTAGAGTTCAGTATCTTTGTTGAAAGCGGACAGATCTTTTAGAATCGATACGCTTACGTGCATGCACTTTGTGCTCCAAAGTGACCGTGTCTTTACTCTCCAGCATGCTGACAGCATGGATACTCTGCTGACGGACTGCAGCCGGAACGAGCTGCCGGCTACAGCTAGCGCGTCCACCTTGAGTTCCAGCATGGACGAAGCAGAGGCGGAGCGGCCCGTCGCTGAGGAGAGCACGAGCGGATGGCTCTCCCTGGACTGGCTGAGCACGAACAGCCTTGATAACTGTCGACTAGAACTGCCATTCCATAGAGCGAAAGAGGAGAAGAAGGAGGAGGCGCTCGAGAATGCGCAGAGGCAGAGTGGAGAAGATGAAGATGATGAGATTGTGGTGAAAGACGAGCAGGTAGCTGACTTTGCCGCCTCGGTGTTGGCCGCCATCTCCTGCTGGCGCTATAAGGCCAGGGCTTTGCTTTTCACACGGGTCCCAACGGTGAGGCTCACTGTCACTATCTGCTTTTTTTCCCCTTCTTCTTCTTCTTCTTCTTACTCTTTTCTTTTCAGTCCACTGCTGTGTGCTGAACAGCCATATGTGCCGAATTCCTCTCTGTTGCATGTAGCATCGTAGTGACGTCTGCTATCGAATTCCCTTCAGCTTCACGCTTGCATGGCTAACTGCATGTTTTATATCTCATAAGGATTAATAACACACCCTTTGTGAATGACCGGTTTTCATGGGTACCTACTGTACATGCCCTTTATTTATCCCACCATTTACTTACCAGCTCGTGAGATCTGGCTGGAAAAAACATCCCAACCTTACAGGTCCCTATAGGTCTGTTAATACTCCAGCTAAAATGAATTATACTGCATTTACCTCAAATTCCCTTTAATTCACTCCTCCTCCGAATGGTTCATTTCAGTGTCTATGGAAATGAGCTACTGCTGAGCCACGCCCCACCAGAGCACAGCAGAGCTGAGCAACTAGCTGATGAGGTCACAATAGGGAGAAAATGCAATTGTCTTGTTTATAAACTGACAAATACAAAAACGCAAAAGTGACAAAAAACAAGGTATATGTTTGTAGACACACACGCTGGAGACCCATCTGAATGTCTAAAACTTAATAAAAGTGAATTTTGTCTAAATGCTCTGCTTTAAGAAGAGAAAGCTATAAGGGCGTTTTCACATCAGGGTCCCAGGATTGTTTCCACTTGACATTTGTTCCGAAATATCAATAATATTAGGCATACTGCGAAAGTATGCCTCATACTTTATAATTTTTTTTTACTTATTCTTTAAATGGCGGCTCACAAACCAAGTAGGTGCATACTGCCACCTGCTGTATCAGAGGGTGTAAATGCTCAAGTGTACCCGAGAACGGAGACCAAAAAACAATGTGAATGCTGGCCAGTGGGGGAGTGGGACGATTCCTGTTCCTGGGCAGAATACTAGGGGTCTATTTCAGTAAAATAGCTAACCTCTGCTAACCTTAGCAATAATTGTTCTCTACTACACAGCTGCATGCTGACGATGTGTATAGTGAAGTATTGGGATTGGGCAACGTGACGTCATTCTATACAATTGTGGGATTCTACAGGTTGTGTTTTAATGACGCACAGACATCAAAACACTGATGCTGTCAGTCGGTCTTCTCACAGTGTCGTCACAGGAAACACAATAATATGTGGAAAACGCTATGTGTGTGTGTGCGTGTGTTTGTGCGTGTGTTTGCGTTTGTGTGTGTGTGTGTGTGTGTTTGTGCGTGCGCGTTTGCGTTTGTGCGTGTGTGTGTTTGTGCGTGCGCGTTTGCGTTTGTGCGTGCGTGCGTGTGTGTTTGCGTTTGCGCGTGTTTGCATGTGTGTGTGTTTGTGTGTGTTTGCGTTTGCGCGTGTTTGCGCGTGTGTGTGTGTGTGCGCGCGTGTGTGTGCACGCACACATGTGCATGATTCATTCTGCTGGTAATTTGTTTTGGTTGTTTACACAAGGCCCCGAAACGGCATTTTGATCTTGTCTGCTCCAATTATATTTTTTGGTCTGTGAATTTGTTGCTTGAGGTTGTTTATTTTTTGAGTTAGAGTTTTGGCACTTGCTGGTTAAGTAAAATTCATGCAGAAATGCAGTTTTCCATCGATTGTGGCCTGGGATATCTCAGTGGTAGACCTGGACTACGGTTTGAAAGGCTCCAGGTTTAAATCCCACTACTGTCACGTTGTCCCTGTTGGGCCCTTGAGCAAGGCCCTTAACCCATAACTGCTCACATGTATAATGAAATACTAGTCTACGTCACTCTGGATAAGGGCGTCTGCCAGATGTCTAAATGTAAATATATAATGTAATATAATATTGTGCTGGTTGCCCACGAAACAGCTCTGACCACTCGGGCAATGACTTCACGAGGCCTCTGAAGATGTTAGCAGCAGAGATCCTTTAAGTGCTGTAAGTTGCGTGGTGGGGCTTCAATGGAACGGACACGTTTGTCTGGTGCAGCCCATGGACACTCGCTCGGATTGTGATCTGGGGAATTATTAAGCCAGAGCGACTGCATTTTGGATCTATTTTTAGGAGTAGAAGTAAGAGCCATTTATCAAGATTCTTAAAATAGGAAACGCGTTTTTCTTTTTTAGTAACAGCGAAGATGCAGCTTTGAAACAATGACACAGCCGACAGTGTTGGAAATAATTATAATAATTAAACTCTGCTCTTATAGCACTGCAGGTCATGCGCAGATTCATACATTTACCCAATACGTAGTGTGAAATCAATGAAATCAATCACTTTCAGGGAGTTGTGTGCATCATCTATGGCGCACGCATTAAAATAAATGTATTTAAATGTATAAATAAAAAATATATTTCTGTATACGTTTTATACTTTTTTTTTTTTTTGTACTTTCGTTTATACTTTTGTTTATACTTATGTACTTGTATTAAATTATTTGGATGTAAACAACTGGTTGATGCTGTGAAAATGTTTTTGGTTCATATAATCTTCCTTGTCGATGCTCTGGGTTATTATTTCAATGTGTGTGCTTCATGGATGATGCCCACAACTCCATGAAAACAAACTTTGAAGATAAATGCAGCTTGTTTTTCATTGATTTCACGCTGCATGGTGGGTAAATTTAAGAATCTGTGCATGATCTGCGGCGGTGGAAAAGCAAAGTTTGATTTATTATTTCCAACATTGTTGGCTGGGACAAACCCAAATCAGCACTGTTTCAAAGCAGCATCTTTGCTGTTATTAAAAAAAAAATTAAATAGCAGTCACCTGTGGAGACAGCATACGAAATGTTCGTTGTTGGACAAGATGTGTCACAAAATTATCTTTATTATCTTTACTCAAACGTATGTTATAATTAGCTCCGCGTCAATAGGTGTTATCAAAACGTCTCTCCTCTGATTTCCAGTTAGAACACAGACTGACATTTTGTGGAGATGTTTTGTGGAGTGATTTTTTGTTTTAGGAATGTTGATAAATTGCTCTTACTCCTACTCCTAAAAGTAGGATCAAAATTACATCACTCTGAGAATGTTTGTCCACTTAGAAGCGATTTCCTTAGTGAGGCTCTATGTGGGGTACACCCTGAATAGGGGCTACGCCATCACAGGCCATAAGCATTGCGCACTATGAAATGCCAGTTGCACAGTACGGAATGCCTAATTTGCATGACTTTGGAGTGCCTGGGAGAACATGCAAACTGGTTATACATAGTAAAATGTGTCCTGGAGCAAGTTCCTATGAATGAGAGTTTAATATAAAATGGATAATCTGTTAAAGCTTGGGGCACTGGTGGCTCAGTGGTAGGTATTTCGCCTGCCATGCGGAAGGCCCGGGTTCGATACCCAGCCAGTGTTCAAACCCCAGCCACTGGATGCACTGAAAGCAGCTGAAAGGCCAACAGCAACAATCTGTTATAGCTTGACCTTTGAAGGTGGATTTAGTGTCAGAGCTGCTGTGATATAAAATTGATAAATACACTGTATTGCAAGAAATTATCGCTCGCCTGCCTTCACATGCATATGAACTTGAGTAACATCCGATTCTTAATCCGTAGGGTTTAATATGATGTTTGCCCACCCTTTCCAACCACAACAGCTTCAACTCTTCTGGACAGGCTTTCCACAAGGTTTAGGAGTGTGTCTATGGGAATTTTCGACCAATTCATGCCAAAGGTGTTCTATCGGGTTGAGGTCAGGACTCTGGGATTGTTCGTCCACACCAAACTCGGTCTTTATGGATCTGAGCAGTCAGATTAAAAAAATTAACAGCGCTCTTATAATGAATATTTTTATACGGTCTGTTTTGTGCTCAGAAGGAATTGTTAATTGTGCTTTGAGGACACATGAATTAGTGCACTGATTGAAGTTTGACTTCAAAGTAAAATTTCACTGTCAAATTTTTTTCAGAGGAGGAAGATAGGGAGGGACAGGCTGTATATAAACCAGCTATTTGCTTCCCATAATCAATTTCAGCAAAGGTTTCCGTAATGTTTGATTGTAGCCCATCACCAAATCAGGTTTCTAAAGGTCAACAAAAAGCACAGAAGCTTTCACATGAAGTGCAGCCATTTATAACAGATGAAATAGAGCTGAGGAAGAGTTCAATCAGATGAGAGCCTCCATGAAAGCGTATTCAAATAGGGTTTGTAAGGTAATATTTTACAGTTCTTCTGTCTGTTGCTTTTTTTTAGAGTAGAGAAGGGGAGCAGACTGTGGAGGAGGACGAATTGGTGAAACACAAGAGAAGTCGACCCCCCTCTGAAGAACAGGGCACGGATGTGTGCGAAGAGGTGAGATCGACACTAGATATTAAATGTGTACTACACATTTAATGCCTCACTAAAAGCATCATGCAATTATTATTATTATTATTATTATTATTTGCGTACATGTGACACAGGAACATAGTTAGCAATCCCAAGAAAAAAAAAAGATTATATATTTTTAAATGACTGTTACTGTAATGCAGTCTCTCAGCACAAGTTGCCCTCCTATTCTCAGCCTGTATTTCTGTCTCTGTAACATTGTGCATATCCTCCCGGTATCTATGTGGGCTTCCTCTGGGTTCTCCCATTTCTCCAAACCTGCCACAAACATGCTGTTAGATTAGTGACACTATGTATATTGCTCCTAGTTTTCTCATTCAGGGTGCATTCCCACCTTGCTCCAAAGCTATTTGATCGATGACGCAATCTTACTGGTTAATTGATGTCCAGTTTTCAATTCAGGATCGAATCAGGATTGAATCTAACTCCTTATGGAATCTTTACATGGCCAAACATAAAATGGTCTAAAATTGACATTAATTGAAAATATACCATACGATGCCATACAGTATATAGCATTGACAGAAAATACAAACCACCTGCATCTTTCACAAAGAACTTGAAAAATAGGTTGAGTTCTATTTCACTTCCAGAGCGACTTACGTTTTCATCTCATTATATATCTGAGCAGTTTTAGGGTTAAGGGCCCAACAGGGACAACTTGGTGGTTGGGGGATTTGAACCTGGGACCTTTCGAACATTCCGAACCGTAGTCCAATGCTATAACCACTGAGCTACCCCAGACCTGGCCCCACCCTACTTCGGAGAGTGCTCCCTACTCCTTGCTCCTTGTGCAGGGAACTTAATTTGAATCTTGAATTTAAGGGAACTTCCCCTGACAGAATTCCACCAGTCGAAACACCCTGCAGTGTCACAGACGTCACTGTTATTGCAGTGACAATTTCACACTATGGAAATTAAATATTGGATATTTACGGGGGAAAAAACAATACCATTATAAAACATATACTATTGAAATGTGATTCATTTACCAGATGCATGGAGAAATTATTGTGCAGTTTTTTTTTTTTTTTTTTTTTTTTTTTACAGAATACTAACCTATATAATAGTAAAGATATATTAATTAAATAAAATTGAAATTTATTGTCATATTATTACGATGTGAATCCCTTTTCGAGCTCTGTTGTTTTTTTCGTGGTCCAGTATGACGAAGTGACTTATGGGAAATGTTTCATGTCCACTTCCGGTGGAGTGATGACCCACTTGTTCCCTATTCCCTACATTGTTCTCAGTTCCAGTTTTGCTGCTCACTCCAAAGGGTGCTCAGTCCCTGCACTTATCATGGCTGAGCACCCTGTGGAGTATACTTCGCAGGTTACTTCCGATCAGAATGCACCCATACTCTCGTTTTGCCAGAGTATTGTTTCTTCTACATTTGAGTTCATGTGTAGTTGGTACA
This sequence comes from Clarias platycephalus, assembly GCA_030068275.1. Taxonomy (NCBI): domain Eukaryota; kingdom Metazoa; phylum Chordata; class Actinopteri; order Siluriformes; family Clariidae; genus Clarias; species Clarias platycephalus. Next base: position 21,269,448 of record JAQQZT010000005.1, read on the forward strand.
TTATCGCCACCTATTGGACTGGTGCAGTTGGTTGGCAGGAGAAAAATTATTACTTTGTATGAGAATTTTTTAATTATTAAAAACCTGCAAGAAGTATAACTGCTTGAGACAAAGCAACTGTAAACATTCATGCTGATAAATTGAATCAATAGCCTCCCTGGGATTCCTAGCTTTAATCTGGATCTCATGCAACCCTGACCAAAATAAAATGGTTACTGTTGATGAATAAATGAACAACTGTGGTACAAATTACTTTTATCTTGTAGGCCTAGACAAGTTAATTGCAAATTATGTTTACTGACAGAACATATGTTCATATCTTTCTGCCATAATTGAATAAGTCCCTTCATGAAACAGTAATTGATTTTCCTTCTGCCCACTAGGAGTCTTCTGAGGATCAATGTTCACAGGCCATTTCTCTGCCTGGAGAAGAAGACGAAGAAGAAGAAAGACATGAACAGTCATACTTTAACACTCAGGACGATGGCGGAAAGGATGAAGAGATGGTGGAATGTAGTGTAGAGTCACTGTCCACAGTCCACAATGAAATCCAATTAGAGGACGAGAGCCCTCAATCCAGAACAAAAATTTCAGAGGACCTGGGGGAGGAGGAAGAAGAGGAGGAGGAGGACGAAGAGGAAGAAATCTCATCAGGAACTGAACCCAGGAGCATCTTGCCAACATCTGTGCTAGACAAGGCCAGTGTTATTGCTGAACACTTTGCAGGCAGTCTCTCTCGGCAAAACAGCCTGGCAGCTGACGACATGTTCTCACTAGGTTGCCCTTCATCTCAGACGGGTAGTAGGAGAAGTAGCGTCTTCAGTCTCAGCGCTGAGCTGCTGGACAAAGAGAAGGCTCAAGAGCTGAAATGTTCCTCTCCTGTATTTGAATCTTTAGCCTCAGCCACTCTTGGAGACAAGCTGGTTACACCAGTCCAAAGACCACAGACAAAACCAGATACTCTGTCCAAAAAGGACAGAATACTTATACATAAGATTAAGCAATACTATGAGCACGCTGAGCAACAGGATGTTAATTTCAGCATCAAACGAAGAGAAAGCCTCTCGTACATTCCGCCAGGACTAGTCCGCAACCTCAGCCAACAGCTCAACGGCTTTCCCACCGAAGAAGATGCAGAAAGTCACAAGAAGGCCTCAAAAATCACAAGACCAACTTCTTGGGCAGTTTTTGACCTACCAGGTCTGGAGAAAGAGACTGGATCTAAAGAGGTCATGGACACAGAGATTCTGCCAATTATAGACAGAAAAGAATCTACAGATGGGTCTCAGTTAGTTGCTCAGGCACTTGATACAGAGGAGGATTTCCGATCAACCTCGGAGATGATCAGGGTTTGGCAAGACATGGAGGATGAAATCAGCGAAGCCTCTAAGGAGCCTCAAGATGATTCTAAAGCGCACATGAATGGCACAGTTGCCAGCTCTACCCAGGATCAAAAGAGAGAGGAGAGTTCTTATAGTGAACTTGTTGGTGAACCCCTACTAATATTGGAAGAATGTGACAGCAGCATGGCTGGACTGGGGACCTCAACGTCTTCACCACTTAACCACTTCCATGGAAAAGAGGATACAATGGGTAGGAGTTTATTCAGTGATCAGAAGATCCAAGAGACACAAAAGATCAGACATGCTCCTCCACCCAAGATCTCCGTGAGGTCATGCTCAGAAGAAGACCAAGATATGCTACAAGATATGGAGAAAATGAAGAACAAGGTATTCCATCTGGCTAGGCAATATAGCCAGCGTATTAAGAACCACAGGCCTGTAGTGAGGCCGGGAGCAAAAGCGTCACAGAGCAACTTTAGTCACAGGAAGCTGTTGTCTGTTGTGGAAGACAAATATCCAGAAAATGAGATGGGTGAGTCTTCTGTGCTTGTTGGCTATTAATAAATAGCTGTTATTTATAATTAACACCTTTTTGTTTAAATCCGTACAGGTATGCAAAGCCCATCATCATCACATGGTTCATGCGAGTACACCGACTCCAGTTCATCACAGAGCCCCTGCTCCCTGGGCAGTCCTCAGCTGCAGTCCACAATCAGAGCGCCTGCTCTGGAAGAACAAAGTCCAGTCCACACCGAGAGCTTCAACTGGCCGGATGTAAGAGAGCTGCGTTCCAAATACTCACGCCCGAATTCTCAGTTAGTCAAAATTAATCGCAGTTGCTCCGTCCCAGACCGAATACTTGAGGTTGGACGAAATAATCCCTCAACCCGGCGATTCTGCTCCTGTTCTAGCCCAGTTTGTGACAGTACAGACTCCTACACACCACCACCTACAGACACTGCCACTGCCCAATCCATGGACAAGGGACCTGCAGAACAGGATGTGCTTAAACTGTGCAAAAGCAGTTCTTTGGACCACTCGATTTATTTGAAACAGCAAACGAACCTTACAGACGTCCCAAAGAACTACTATATATCTGGCGAGGCCACGCTCCCCAATGAAAACAAGATCATAATAGTGGAAAGGATAAGTAAGACAGAAAGTAAAGGTCTGGCTGCAGGTGAAGAGAAGAAACAGGAGCTCCTCCGTGGAGACCAACTAAAGTGTCTGGACAGTGGTGAAACCTGCATACCGAGGTCGTTTGAAAAAACAGAGAGCGGCCAACAAGGTTTAGTCAAAAACCTGCGCGAGAAGTTCCAAAACCTTAGTTCTTACACGTGAACGTTCTTCTAAGCTGCTTTTAGACTTTTCCGCTATTGTACATTACTGCACAAAGAGGCCCAGTGTTTTTCTACTAAGTGATCCAAGCGTAAAGTCTTAAGGGGAGTTTAAAAACATGCCACCCAATGTGTTCATGATGTAGATTGTATGTTGTGAAGAATGGCATGCTCAGGCCTTTAATCGAAGACATTTATATGATAATGCTGTATTAAAATGGTTTTAAATGGCAAAAGGACATTTCTAAACTCAGACCTCACCTGAAATATTTATGACATTTTGTTGTGTATACGAGTTTATATTTGTACAAAAGCTTTTGGTTACTGCCTACGTAACATGACACTGGTAAGCTTACTCAGGATAAATGTACCTCTGATATCCTAGTTATAGATCTGTATCATTACTATCATTTTCTTTTTTTCTTTATCTACCCTATGTCTCTGTTCTCGGAAGTGTTCCATATCTGTACAGTACATACACAGCAATCAATCATGTAACTGGGACTTTGGCCAATGTGGCCTATGGGTATGGATATCTCATAATATGGGGCGATTGCCCTAGAATCTAGCATGTATGTGTGTATATTTTCATAAAGCTGTCACTTCGCTATAGCAATAAGTCAGGGTAAAGAGTCGGTTCCAATTAAACATTTGTGGATGGAAGTAGGGGTGGATGCATTTTGATCCCACACATGCATTTGTTTTATTTGTTTTTATCCAAAACATTCCTGTGATAAAATCTACTGTAATATAATTTGTGTATAATCTCCATAGTTTATTTTTTTTAATTGCATACTGTCTAAATAGGCAGTTTTCATTTTGTGGCAATTTTACAATTATTACATGGGCATTACATTACAGTCAATGTTGCTTTAGAAAATGCAGCATCAAAAGATCACACTCATTTTGAACAAGGAATATTACATGGATGAACATTTCAATATGGATTAAATAAATAGATGTGCATGTAAGAAAATGTGCAATAATACATAAGAGACTTAAATACGCCTCATTTTTTATGTATAAGACTGTATAATCTGTATAACTCTGAGTATCTCTGAGCATCTCTCAGTTTACAGTAAATAACTAGGAAAAGCAACAAAGTTTATGGTGCATTAATAACGAAAAGGTGAAAACAGGTGCTTGGATCGTTTTAAAAATCAGTATTCAGACGCATGACTCAGTATTTAGTTAAAGCACCTTTGTCTGCAATGACAGCCTCAAGTCTGCTTGTGAATTAAGCTATAAGCTTGGCACATCACACTTTTTTAGAGGTTTCCTCCATTCTTCTTGGCACAAATTGCTCAAGCTCAGCCAAGTTGAACGGGCAGAGCGTCAGTCCACATCTGTTTTTTGTTTTTTTTTAGGTCTTTCCAAAGATGCTCTATTGGGTTCAGGTCTGGACTCTGGCTCCAGGACTTTCACAGAGTTGTTATAAAGTCACACCTATGTTTTCCTGGTGGTATGCTTTGGGTAAAGTGCTTGTTGAAATATAAACTGTCGCTCCACCTTGATATCTGGAGCACTCTGGAAAAGGTTTTCACCCAGAATAGCTTTTTATTTTTCTGCATCCATTTCCCCCTTTATATGGACTAGTCTCCCAGGCTCAGTTGCACAAAAAACATCCATACAGCATGGTGCTGCCACCACCGTGTTTCATACGGTAATACACAGTGCCTGATTTCCTGATTCCAAATAGTTAGCTTTGTTCTGCCAGACCAGGCGATTGTGTTTCTCATGGCCTGATTCACCTCATATACTTTATTTTATTTAGTTATTTATTTGGGTGGGTGGATGGGGGGTGGTATTTAAAATAAGTGAGAAACACAAAATTAATTTAAAAAAAACTTTCAATTGGCATTGGAAATAGTGAAGGGCGGTAAAGGTTAACTATTGTCCAGTGATCTTATCCCAGTACTGCAAAATAGTGTCCCAGCACAGTGATGAGCTATAGTACAGTGTGATCATTGTTGGTACAAATGACCTCTTGTATTCCTTGCTTCTACACCAAACTGAATGAGCCTTTTACTAAAGGAGCTGTACTGTTTAACCAGTAGGTCATTGTGGCTTATGGTTGGGGGTACGAGTGTGTGTGCTTGTGCTCTGTGATCGAGTGGCACCACATCCAGGTTGTACTGCATCTCAGCTCGTGCCCTAAGATCTTTAGTATAGGCTCGAGGTCCCCCACACTTCTTTACTGGATGGAGGCTTGTCAAGCAAGAGCTAAAACAGTGGTGATGATGGATTAGGTTCTCAGTAAACAAAATTAAATTCTTTACTCAAAATAAGTCCCTGTACAGTATTAAGCAGAATAAGTAAACAATTCTAAATATCTCTGCAAATAGGTCACATGCATTCAATAGGGTGATGCTGTGGTAAGTCTGAATCCAGATTGAAAAGTCTTATGGATATTTTAGTGGATACATAGTCTTCATTTTGCACACCAGAATGTTACACACACCTGCCACAATAAATTATAGTTTTTGGCCGGTAGTTTGTAAGCTCAATTTTTGTTGTGTTTCAGACTGATGTATTACTGGACAAGAAGAGGAAATCACATCAGACATTTAACTCCTGCACTGTTTATTATACAAACATGGTCTCTCTGTTCAAGTCATTTCTTTATATTACTAATATATCATTCATCCATTCATCCTCGGTAACCATTTTATTCGTCAGGGTCACAGTGGATGTAAAAAAAAAAATGCATTCTTTTTAGCACTGACTGTTACGTTTATGTAAAGGTATGTAAGGGTACTTTAGATGAAAATGCATACCTTTTTAGGGGGAAAAAATATATATTTTATGTTTCTTTTTTTTGGTCATCAAAACTCAAAAGAAAATAATTTTACTTGACAGGTTTAAACTTCACCATTTTTTTTGTCATATAACCCTGAAATGTTTTGTTCTCTCAGGTATGTACACATGTAAGCATGCTTATGCATCCAATTATCTAACTGTGCAGTGCATATAATCATGTTTTGCAGCAGATGGTTCTGATCGATGGACAGGCGTATTTGAATTAACAGCAACACTACAGTAACTTATGTATTCACTTTTTACAATCTTGGTTAGCAGAAAGGCGTCTCAGAACTCACAACATGCTGAACCTTAATGTGGATGGGCTAGAGCACATCAGGCTCACCTCCTATAACAGCCACAAACAATCTCAGTACATTTCTTCAACATCTGGTTTTAACATAAATACTTCCAACTTGAAGTTGTTCTGATCCAGCCATCTTGCCATCATAATTTGCCCCTTGTCAGAGACACTCAAATCCTTATACTTGCCCATTTTTTTCTGTTCCAACACATCAACTTCATTCATGTTCACTTGAAAATGTTCACTTGATGCCTAATATATTTTTCCTGTCTCATACACTCTCACTCACTCACTCTTCTTCTATACTCTGCTTTATCCGCTGGAGCCTATCCCCGGGCACGAGGCAGGGTACACCCTGGACAGGGTGCAGGGCACACACACATACACCCATTCACACACTACAGGCAATTTGGGAACGCCAATTAGCCTAACCTGCATATCTTTGGACTGTGGGAGGAAA
>JAQQZT010000005.1:21282021-21298658 GCA_030068275.1 Clarias platycephalus
TCTCTGGGTCAATCAACTCAGAGTTCAAGTTTAAACTCCGAGTTGTTTGAACCTCCTTTCTGAAACAGGCCCCTGGTCATTTCTTTGTGTGTTGCTTTCATCAATGACAATGAAGTCTTCTCGCTTCTTTACACCATTCGTCTGAGTTCTTTCAGGGCTGCTAGACCTTCTGTGTCATGATGCGCCTGTGTTAGATTTGTCTAGCTTTTTATGCAGCTCTGCAGCTCCATACTCCATGGCATGGTGAATGCAACTGCTGTGCCTGGTGCTGTTCTGACCGTCTGAGCTGTTTGGGTCATGGCCCAAAGTCACCATTAGTGGATGGCCAATGAGGTCATCGAATTGCAATTGCATGTACAGTGGTACCTCGGCATGCGATGCAAGTTTGTATTGCGAAACGCATTTTCTATAGGAAACAAAGTACAGTAAAGGCAGATAATCAGTTTCAGCCACTCAAAACTGAAAGTGGCACCGTCGTCTTCTTGCTACTGTCTTTGCTAACGTTCTTGGTACCCATGGTGTTACAGTATGTTCTCACTAAATTTTGAACAAAATGCAAATTGACCTGTAAAAAATATGTAGAGTCATTTTGCTTGGCTTTCCACTGACACAAACAAGTTTGGGACAGCTCCCGGACGTAACTCCCGCAACTTTCACTCGTATGCCGAAATGCTTCTTATGCATTTATTTTTATGTCTTGCAAAATTTCGGTTCTTAATGTAAAAAAAAAAATGAGGCAGGCATTTGTATGCTGAGGTACCATTGTATTGTATTTTTGCTTGCAATCTTTTTGGGTTTGAGAAAGGTGTTTAAAAGCATAGGACAGTGCTTGACAATTGTTGACAAAAAGGTACCTGTGGGACTCCTAAGTCCTATCAAACAAAAAAATCGATAGTACGGTGAAACCATGATTGGACTTCATGTTCTAAAAGCCATTTCAAACATCTAAGAGAAACCAGAGGGTTTACTATTTCCATCTCTAATGTGATGGTGCTGCATGGTGGTGGAAGCACAAAAAATAAAAGGTTCAGTAAACGAAGAGCAGGGCTACCCCTAGCGTTTTCTTTTACTATTGATTAAATTAAATTATTAAATTAATTATTATTTTGATTAGATTAACAATTGGTTTTCATGCTTAATATAGCATACATTTTTTGGTAGGATTATTAATTAATAATTTTAATTATTATTAACGAACACTCTGAACACTGAACTCACAATACACCCTTAGCTCGTCATTTTGAGGTCAGACTGAGAGAACCGGGATACTTATGATATGTGTGCATGCTGTGTGTACGCATGTATTAGGTGTGTCTTTAAAGGATTGCTATGTCGGCCGATTGAGTTAGGATTTTTGGGGATAACGTCTCATACACATCAACACAGGTTGACATATCGTAGTGCCATAGTGCCATAAAGCAGTGTCCCACCTGACTTCGGTACAGTACACCTACATGAACACTAATATTGGGGGAATAGACCAGTCATATAAAAAACACATCATGTAAACACCTCAGTCATGAATGACTTTTAATTCTGAACGAGAGGAGTGGTGTAAACCGATGATAATTAGTGTTTTTCCCACATTGGGATAATTTTATGCCATGTGATAATTCTAGGACGGAGATTTCTGCTTCTATTCCCAATCTGTTCCCAAACTCTGTGAAAACAGCTCTCGCTGAATTGTGTTTACGTTCATCCACTTGGTGTCTGGCTGAGGACGGGGCACTGATTGACTCACCATCTCATATGTAGTAAAGCATCTGACCAATTACAGATGAGATTGTCTTCTTTAAACCAATCACACCGTAGAAGTCGGGATTTATCTTAGAAGTTGTGAAGCCTAATCTAACCTAAAGAAAGTTTGTTTGTTTTTTGCATAGATTAAATGCTTCACAACTAGCAGGACCACTTGCACATGTCAAAAAAGTAATATTTTGAATAAATGCTTTTTATTTGATTTTATTTGAATCTTTAATCTGAATAATTTAAATCGGATTGAGAAATATTGGCCATGTAAAACCAGCTATTTTCCTGGTTCTTTACATTCTATCTTGTTTTTTGTTGTTGTTGTTGTTTACATCGTTCTCCTGTTAATGGATTGCTGCAGCAGACCTGCACCGATCTGCACATTCGACTTAACAAGGTTTTAGCCAGATGCCCTTTCCTGATGCAGCTCTGCTTTTCTGACCACACCATTGTCTCATACTCGACAGACTTACTTTTTCACTGACAGACAGCTTTTTCACTGGTTTTGCCATATTACTTTCATTTTAATTTGCAATGCTGACACTTACTTTGGTACATCTGAGTCTGGCATTGTCTCCTTTATTCCCTGTTATCCCCACCTCTGCCTTAATGGGTTATTTTTGCATCATTATTGTCCTCCTCTGTCTTGGAATTCCCTCCTTTCAGCCTCATCGTTCTTACCATTCTGACTTTCTGATGCTCCTAACTCAACAGTCTTCCGCACCTACGCACCCTGATTTTGAGTCCACTTGATGTGATATGTACAGTAATTGAGAGGCACTGTATTTTCCTTATTGTTTACTTCTGTTAAATTACTAAACATTCAGCATTAGAAATGGTTTGAAGTCAAGTTTTCTTAAAAATGAATCCTTGTTTTATCATACCAGTTTTTTTGTTTTAGTTCCTATTTTGTGTGTAATATATTTTGTGTGAATGTAATATGAGTATAATCAGAGTATTTAATAGTGCTTATTAAGGGAAATGGATTGGTAAGATAGCTTTTGATAAGATAAGATAAGATAAACCTGTATTAGTCCCACAAGTGGGAAATTTGTTTTGCCACGGCAGCAAGTGGACAGTACCAAGTAAAAAATTTAAGAAATAACAAAATAAAATAAAATAAAATAAAATAGAAAAAAAAATAGAATACTAAAAATAGAATACTAACAGTATAAAATGTATACTATACAATCTGGCTATAGAATATGGACATCTGCGTAGTAAACAAAATATTTACATAAATACATATTTAGACTATAAATAAACACAATTGACTAAGTAATAAGTTTGTACCCAATGAGTATATGTATACATACAGAGAGTGAGTGACAGGCATCTACAATAATATTTTAAGTGTTTTAAATTGCACTTTGCCCAGTTATGGTGGTTCCCTGAGACAGAAAGAAAGAAAAATTGCATTGTTCCACCATAGTATTGCACACGACTACAGATATTGCACATCACTATAAAGTTAACATGTTCTGTCATGATATTGCACATAGCTACCATGGTGTCTATGTCATAGTTGTTGAAGTCGTTGGTCCGTGGTAAAAGAGGTCTGGGTCACAGTGTAGATGTTAAAGAAAAAAATTCTATACTGTACATGTCAACGGTAACACATTAAGTCCTTCAAGGCCTTCAATGGAGATGTTCTGTTTCTTATGCAAACCCTTTTCTGTTACAAGGTCTGGGTCTTAAGCACCTGGGTGAGCCAGAAGAAATTTCTCTCTGCTGTTGCTGGGTGGTTTCTGAACACTAGAAGTTTCTCAAAGACTTACGCCAAGGCCGTGCTGAACTCGGACTTTGGCTCTTACCAAGTAACTGAATCGCACAGAACGTATTTTAGCTGTGATTTTTCTTTCTTTCTTTTTTTGGGACCTTAATCAGAGCTGTAGTGCTAATTGTTAGTACCATATATGACATTTTCGGTTATTTCAGTTTAATCATTGACACAAACATTGTTAAACTGCTAAAAGGGTAAATTACTTAAAAAGTCATGTGAGCATGCATCAAACATGAACAAACAGCATTAACAAAATGAAAAAGTACAGACGAAGACCTGAATGTGTTATGACAAAGCTTGAATTCATAGCAAGGCTGCCATTAGAAAAGATTCTTTTATATAAAAGAGAAATGGGCAGTGGTGGTTGAGCCAGTTTGTTTAAGGCTGTGGGTTAGTGGATTACTCATCGGAAGGTCAGGGGTTTGCGCCCCAGCACCCACAAGTTGTCACTGTTGGGCCCTTTGAGTAAGACCCTTAACCCTGTCTGCTCCCTGCGCTCTGACCCCAGCTTCCTAAATGGGATATGCGAAAAAATCATTTCGCTGTGCTGTAAAGTACATGTGAAAATGAATTAAATATGTGAATGTGGTGTGAGGAGCAGAAAGCATGGACCCTTGAGCAGTGGAGGAAGAATTATGGTCTGATGAGACAACTATCACTGTACGTTTGGAAAAGCCAAAGTATGCCTCCGAACCACAATGTCTGTTGGCCTGCGTTGGGTATCCGCTGAGATTCACAACGGTACAGACAGCAGCAGTACTGAAATGATCAGATTTGATTTGCATTGCTTTACATGGTCATATACTGTAACAGCCAGCAAACAGCACAGTTCCAAGGTGATAATATCCCAACACATACTGATCAAACGATTCCAGTGGTTTGATAAACACCAGGATGAGGTGTCCCATGGCCTTCGCAGCCACCAGATTTAAACATCAGTAAATCTTTGTTGCACATTTTAGAGCACCGACTACAAAGCAGATGTCTACTTCTCTCATTCCTCAAAGAAATGGAAGATTTGCTTCTTGAACGATGATCCAACGTCTCACCACAAACGATTCACGACTAGTTGAAACTCGAGCTGTTTATTGTTGCTCATTTTAAGGAACAGGTAAGGTAGTTTGTCTGTGATGTCTGTGTATGATCATTGGCAATAACGCTCGGTAGTTCACACAGTTGTATACACAGTACTTACAAAATAGTGTGTAGGGCCAACGTATACATTTAAAAGACTGCAACTGAGCCCCAACTCAGCTAACAGTGCATATAGTGAGGGGAAACAAGTATTCCGATCCTTTTTGTTATTTAATATACAGTGAAACCTCGGATTGCGCGTAACACGGTTTGCAAGTGTTCCACTAGACGAGCAAAGATTTTTAATACATTTTGACTTGGAAAAACGAACAAGTCTTGGTTTACAAGTACCGAGTATCATGTATCACGCATGCGCTTCTTGTTTTGACGCCGAGCGTCACGTGAGCCAACGGTTTTTCTCTCTCTTTTGCTGCAGAATTGTGGGTAATCGTCCCTCCTGCTGGGTCTTAGTGCGCGTCACGTCACTTACTGGTATAATCAGCATCAATAGTGCTCGTGTGTACTGTTTACTATAACACTGTGATCACGCATATTTTATTTCATGCACGATGCAGAAATCGAACCCTTGACCCTGGAGGTGTGAGGCCACAGTGCTAACCACTACACCACAGTGCTGCATCAAGCAGACCTATAATTGTTGAATAAAGGGTACAGTGAAACCTCTTTGTACCCACGCTTTGTTTCTCATGCCCTAAGAAACTGATTTTCAGACCATTTAGCATGAATATAACGTAACGATCTAAAGCTATGCGTCTTGGTACATTATTCCATTCCATGATTCCTTCAACAATGTAAATCTTCAAGTAGTGTTTATAAAGACACTATATAATGAGGCTCCAGCTCTTAACTTCTCTGTAGATATGATGTTCTTGTGCATATACTGTACATGCCACCCGTCTTTCTCCTCAAATGACAAGCTCAGTGATTGGCACCAAGTTATATTTGTGTTTCATCTGACCAGAGTGCATCGTTCTGAACGATCTACATGCTGTTAAACACATTTTGTGTTGAGGTAAGAATGAAAATGTTGAGTGTTCTCTGTGGAACCAGTTCCTCCTGCTGCCTTCAGCTTATCCTGCTACACTTTATGAGTTACTGCACATGCATATTATTGTACCAATTATACCAAAATGTTTAACCTTAAAGTGGGAACATTTCCTGGACAGAGTAAAAATGCTGTAGCCAACAAATTAGGCAATAAATTAAAGAAAGGGTTAAAGTGTTTGCTGTGGCTCTGTAGTACTTTCGATTTTCCATTCAAGAGGTTTATTAATAATAATGTCCCTGCGAGAACTTCAGTCGGCCTCTTCATCTTCACCGTGATTGTATCAAATCGTCCTCACAAAGGGGAAGCGCCTTTTGTCATGACGCCAGGTGCAACTTGCAGCATTTATATCCAGAGAACCCGTGTAACATTTACATCCTGTATGATTTTTGTTAGTATTTAATTCAAACATGAAAAGGCTTGAACTGATGCCTAAAAGTGGACACTGTATATGCACTGGAAGGATATTCCATTAAGAAATGCCCAAATATAGATTTCCCCTAGAGTCACTGACGTCCAGTGCTCAAGGTCCTGATGCATCATACACGTTCCTTTAATGTGTTTTGTTGTCTCGGCAACAGATTGTTCGAGACTCATCCGGAGTGCAAAGACGTCTTCTTCCTGTTCCGTGACGTGGAGGACCTGGAAAGGTTACGCACTAGCAAGGAGCTACGAGCCCATGGTCTCCGGTCAGTACTCTCTTTGAAAGGAACCTCTAGCCTTTACACTTGCACACTCACAAAACCCAGTGATCTTTTTTTTTTTTCCTTTTCCTCCTAAAAAGCTTTATTGTTGGTTGCTACTGTATGTCATGTAATATTTACTGTATGTAAATATTAGTATAGAAATAGACTAAAATAACTATAAAAATGTATCTATTATATCATTATGATGTAAAGTGCGAGATGCATTTAAGACAAACTGGGACTTATGATGAGCTTTACTGTAAATGTAAGACATAAAACTGATTGAATTTTAAATCAGACTGGTAGACTTTAAGCACAGTTCGGTGATGAGGCGCATCGGAACGATTTAACGTTAAATGAAGTGGTTCAAAGCCCACTGCAGTCGTTCCCATCAACATTCAGTAAGTAGAACGCCTGATCTTTGAAAGACAAAGGACAACTTTTCGCCAACTTGCAGAAGAGACACATCTGTCTGTGGGAAGTGTACACACAATCATTCACCAACACCACGTGCACATTACAGTAACTTGCCTGAGAGATATTGTCACGTCCCCAGTACTCTCCTGACCTCGCTCCAAGTCATTTCCACATGTGTTGGCCATTAATGGAGTTCCTGGGAGGCCAGCTGCTTCTGACGTGAGCCAGGCAGTCCGATCACGGCTCCGGCGAACTGAGAAAACTTTCTACCTTGGTGAAAAACACTTTCTACCAAGCACTAATGAAACACTTGGATAAGTGCATTAGTGTAGCAGGAAGTTATATAGAGAAATAAAAGGAGTTCTTACCTCTTATAATGGTGCACAATGAAAAGTCCTGGTTTGACTTGAACACCCCTCGTAATATATGTCAATTATATAATAAACTTTATTTAATGTAATAATCTGCAAACAACAACAAGGCTGTGTGACATTTCCCATAATCCCTACATAATAGATTTGTAATGCTTTAAAATGTTAATTAAGTCCTTAAATGAAGCAGAATTTCGATGTAGGCCGGAAATACTCTCTAACATATTACAGGTTAGTGTCAGAGAACTGACCTCTAATGGCCTCACCAGAGACACTGAGACACTTCGCAGGACTCTACAGGATGGCGAATGGGTCGTAATAACAGCCAGAAGGAACCTGCGATTGGCCTTTTATTACTGTTGTCTTGGCCTCGTTCCATTTCACATCAATCGACTGCTTATAACATGGAGAGTGGAGTGAGGATCCGAGCAAATGGTCTCGAAATGAGCCGTAGTGGCTGAGTATTTATTCACCATTGCGAATAGATACTGATGCAAACGGTCCCGTATCCTCTCCATCAGCAAAACATTGTGCCACTTGGTTACATTCCTAAGAGCCACTTTAATCATGTGTCCTACCGGTGCTGCTGAGAGGGGAGAGACCAGGATCCCAGTGCGCTCAGACACACAACAAGTGGCTCTTCAACCTCACTCGTGAGCAGCGTGCGAAAATACCACACAGCCAACAATTGAACACCGCTATTAGAACTGTTATTTGTGTCTCAATAATTAGACAGAAACACTCCAGCAGCTCTCCGGATCTAGCCCTGTTCCCAGTCCAGTCGCAATTTAATCTCCCCATTACACCGTCAACAAGACTGTAAGTGTGTCAAATCATAGGTATTCCCCTGAAGTACAATGAGAGTGCAGCGAGGAGCTCACACTCACGGGCGAATGAACGAAATATCCAAAAACAGAGAAAATGCAAAGCGCACCATGAGGTTTCCCAGTCAAGCATATTTTAATATTTCCTTGAATATTTCCCTGCTTGCTTTTTTCAGCTAGTAAACTAATCAGTAGCCGACCCTGACATGATGAGTGTTTGTTAAGACATTAAAACTGTAAAGGACAAAGGGAAACACCAGGTCCAATTTTGTCTCATTTAAACTGAGTTTTATTGGGTTTTGTCTTTTTTTCGTAACAGCGTGATGTCTTTCATTGAGAAGAGCGTGGCCAGGCTTGATCAGTTGGACCGGCTGGACTCGCTGGCTGTCGAGCTTGGGAGAAGCCATTACCGCTACTGCGCACCACCTAAATACTACGGGGTGAGACATTAAAGGAGTAGACTCCTGCACTACCACCCATGACCAGCAAGTGTCCCACTTTTCAAAGTGTCACAGGGAATACGGTGTATTTCATCATTTAAATACTGCTCGCGTGTATATTGTATTCCCAGTATGTAGGAACAGAGTTCATCTGCGCAGTCCGGCCAATTCTGAAAGACAAATGGACCCCTGAACTTGAGAAAGCATGGAAGGTGAGTGTCAGAGGTGGGAGGTAACTGAGTACATGTACTTTGTTACTGTACTGACGTACATATTTCATGTATTGTACTGGATACCTTTATTCCACTAAGAAGTACGGCAAATGTCTGTACATTTACTTAACATTTCTGCATGGCATTGTGTTACCCAAGCACTGACTATCATTGCGTGACTCGCCTTTCCTTTCCTTCGAGACGCACCTAATAATGTAACACGTTTGAAATCAGAAGGATATCGAAAGAATTAGACAGGCAACAACACAAAGCAATGCATTTTACAGGTTTTTATTGGGTTTCCATATTTCCTCTGCGTTAAATCAATAACAGCCAGAACAAGTAGTTGGTCATAATGCCATAACCGTAGTGACGGTTTACTCAAAATAATTTTTTTACAGTTTGTCGCTCTGCTTATTAGCAAACTGGAGAAACAAACACACACCTGAATAATTAAAAACTAAAGAAAATACAAATTGTATTTTCCTGTGTTTTGTTTTATTTACTGTCCATCACAGATGACTACGTTCTCTTCCACTCGTCTTCCTTGGCACTGCCCCATAAATAAATTTTCATAAAACAGACCGCAATTTATGGATTATAAATATTAATCGATTTGCTAATCAGCCTCTTAATGCAGGGAGATGCTTTGTGCACACCAATACATGCAGAAGCCTTCTCTGAAATTAGTGATTGTAAAACTAGTGTTAAATTAGTTCTAGTGCACACGGGTTATACAACCTGCCACAGAAAAGACTGCAAAGGCAAAAAAAAATAAAAGATGAATCACAGGTTACATGCACCCTTGTGGATTTTACCGAACACATGACAAGAGACCAGATAACAGTGTATGTTGAGAAATTTCAGTCACAAGATGCTACTGATTTCTTAAAATCATTACCTCCCCAGCCCATTAACCCACAGTACTCTAAACTTCCTTTATTTCTCTATACAATTCCCTGCTACACTAATGCACTAATCCCAGTGCTTCACTAGTGCTTGCATCTACCTTGCATGAAGGTAGAAGGTTTTCTCAGAAGGTCCTTCCCAGGAACTCCTCTAATGGCCCAAACATGTAGAAATGTCTTGGAGTGAGGTCGGAACTATACAGGAATGTAGCCATAACTATCAGCCAAGTTCCAGTAATGTGCAAGTGGTTTAAAGGACAGTTTGATGAAGTGCACTGCCCTGCAAAAAGATAATGCCTTTGGTGATCAAACCAGGACATTATTCCATTTAAGAAAAGTGCTATTAGAGGAGTTCCTGGGGGGGCCAGGGTTTCAGATGTGAAGCGGGCAGTCCACCTAGTGAAACGCTTGGAAAGGTACATTAGTTAAAATATAAAGAATTAAAGAGTTTTAACTCTAACAGTGTTGTTATTCTGCACCATCAAAAGTCCCAGTTTGAGGTGTGAGACTGGTGGGTTTCTCGCCTCCCAGGAACTCCTCTAATAGCACTTTTCGATCCCAGGCCAATGCCCAAACCCCAGCCACTGATGTAGTGCCGGTCCCAAGCCTGGATAAAATGTGAGGGTTGCGTCCGGAAGGGCATCTGTCGAAAAACCTTTGCCAAGTTGTTGTGCAGATGAGTTGGTCTGCTGTTGTGACCCCGCAACAGGAGCAGATGTTGAAATTTATTTTGGATAATACTGGGTAATTGGCCCTTTGTGACACCTTTTCCATATTCTTTATTTCATGGTTCAATTTGACTAGGATTAGTCTCGTCTCCCTGCCGGATGGTTTATGAACACATCCCTCATGTTTGTCAATTGGAAACTAATAACGTCTTCCAGGTTTGAGACGTCATATGTTGTAACATTTCACTGTCTAGACATTTAGAATAATACTTTGACTACACAAACAGTGTAAAGTTAATGGTAAAATGCATCGTTCACCCCAAATTCTATTGACTGTTCACAGAATGCAACACTACAGAATGGGAAATAGGTTTCTCAAAATGATGGTCACAAAGGACCAAGCACTCTGTATGCTCAAAATAAATTTTGTGTAACTTACACTTACATTCTAAAATGATGTCACTGAATTCTTCACTTTTTGGTGGGTTCACTGCTCAGAGGAGTTGACATTAAATAAATACAAGTTTGAAGTGCAGACTTTCAGCACTAACTTGAGCATATTTTGATGCAAACCAGGTGAACTGTGGAAAACAGGTAAAATATATTTATAAAGCGACAAGGATTAATGGATTGTACGTGTACAGTCTCCACGGTCTTGAACACCGTGTAAAAATCAAAATGATTTTTATTCGCACTGGGTACAGGTCTCATTTTCTTGTATTTGTTTTCCAGACCATGTTCCAGTACGTGTCTCAGCTGATGCGTCAGGGTTACACCGAGGCGGAAGAGGAAGCCAAACGCAGCAACCCAGTCGGCTCGAGCAGAGAGCGGCCCGACAAGAGGAACACAGCGCTTTAGAACCCTCAGCTTTAGATTTGTTTTGCGTTATGTGTACATGGTGTTGTAAATGTCAGTGACCAGAACAAATTACAAGTTAAACAACTCAAAAAGGGCATTACTTAAGGGAAATCCACATGACGCAAGTATTACACAGAACAAAGCTTGAACCACTGCTGAACTGGGACACTTTTTTCTTCATTTTTTTATTTTGGACCCAAAATAAGGTAACAGCGTGATATTTGCTCATTGCACTGTTTGGGCCAATAACTAAAACAATAAACCTAAAAATCTATTTGTGCCAAAATGCATGGAAAGGGGAAAAAAAAAAAAAAAAGTCATAGGCACAAACATTAATTGGGAAAAAAATAATTACAGATGATTTTAGTAATAACCAAAAATTATCTTTAAGAATAAAAACATATAATGCTCCTCTGAAGTCAAAAACAAATCTGTACACTGGAGGATTTAAATCCTGGATATTAATAGGTGAACTTCTGGCATAAACAGCAAAGGACTGGTGAATTTTTTTAGGACGAAGTTAAAAACTGAGGGGGAGTAAAAAAAAAAAGGGGGGGGGGTGTAATCAAAAACCCCATCATATGGCACCACCAATTACACCCGATGATTGTGGCAAAATCTTGACCCACCAAAACAGTTCTGAACAGGGAGGAGGTCAAGATTAGATTGGTGCAGAGAGTGAAAAGGACCTCAGCTCCTTCAGTTGCTATCGAGTGCCACACTAACAGCACGAAGGAAAAGTTGTGGAGGTCGGGGCACAGGTGATGTCACTGAAGGTGGTCTGGATGAATTCTCTCTCTCTCGTTCTCCTTAGTATTTAGATCACTGGGTAGCTTTAGTCTTCTTACTTTTACTCTTCTTGTCTTTCTTCTTCAATCCATCCATGTGCGCTCTCAATAAATTAGAGTACGCCTAAAGCAACAAGAGAACAATCTGTTTACAAGACTGAGCAACATTATAAGTGCTTTAAATAAATCGAGCTGTACACGCAGTCGATAAGAGACGCACTACAAGCAACATACTACCTATGTGCTTCGCTTCCATTAATGAACAGGGGGCGGGGGGGGTGGAGTTGCTTAACACTGACATATAAAAGGCTTTGCAAGTGATGAAATAAAAATTAGAAAGAATTTCAAACAATTTGTGCATTTTTTATTTAATCCTTTGTGTGATTTTTGTTTTTTTGGAAAGCACTAGTCAAAAGTTGATACACCTTCTTGTTCAATGTTTTGTTTAGTAAGTTGTTTTCCAAATTATCCTCAAACTCAAAATGTTTGAGTTGGAGATTTCAAAATTATGAAAACATGTATGAATTTAGGTAATTAATTTCATTTGTTATTTTAGGACAGTTGTTTTGGAATAGTTCTAGTAAGAACAGTATTGTGTCAAGTGCATTTGCAAAACCCATCAAGCACCATGATGAAACTGGCTCTCATGAAGACCTTCCCAGGAAAAGCAAGATCAAAACCTACCTCTGCTGGAGAGGAGAAGTTCATTTAGAGTTACCAGCCTCACAAATTAACAACACTTTAGATTAGAGCGGTTATGAAGGCTTTACAGATCATAAACAGTAGACACGTCTCAAAAGATTATTGTAAATAAAAATTAGAAGGTCTGTCCAAAGTTTTGACTGGTGGTGTATATGTTTTGCCATTTTTCCACATAAATATTAGAATGTTTTTTTTAAATCTGGAAATTAAGGTGTAGATAACCTGTGTAAACTTTTAGTCAAGCTTTAAATTATCTTTATAAGATTTTTCCATTTCGAACTGATTTGTAGTTTCTCCTCAGCTGTTATTTTTTTAATCACATGAAACCCATGACTTTACGTCTCTGAACATGGAAGCTGAAACATGACGAAATACTCACCATTTGAAATTTTATTACTTCTTTAGTGCTGACCTGAAAAAAAAGGATTGAAACCCGTCTTAAACACATGTACTTAAGTTAATATCTTTCATCATAAGTGTGTATAAACACACTTAACTTTCTCATGTACACGGAATCAGGGTTTAAACCGGAGGTAAACTCACCACTGTGCTAATTTTCTTCTTGCCTTCTGATGCTCTGATGAGACATTTATTGTCAGCTGGTTCAAATGTGTCTGGATGGCCTTTCCTCGGCACCGGCTTCGTCCTGCCATCATCTGAAAAAGGAAGGGATGGGAGTGATTATACAGGTAGCCCCCTACTTACAAACAAGGTCTATTTTGGGAGCCTGTTCATAAGTTGGATTTGTTCATAAGTCCAACAAAGTGAGTCTCGTATGCCTTTGACACGAATATAGAACGTAAAGCATATTAAGACACCTGACAAAAATCGCTGTCCACTTCCCCACACTGCCATCATGTGGGCAAAAACTGTAACCACACCTAAGAAAATCAATCCCACAGTGAAATGCAACACCTGTCTCTGCAGCTTTTAACCACAAAGAGATGCCATTTTGAGACGTTTTTGACTATATTGGACTGTAAACTGTTTTGTTGAGGATTTCCATCACCGTGCTAGCAGACTGATTCATTGAAAGCGGTCAGGCCGACTCATTTCTTCCGCACCCTCACACGCAAACACGTACAATATAACAGACTTTAGACATTTTGTACATTTACTTACACGCTGAAAATATTGTATATAATTGTAAATAATTAATTGATTCCGTAAAGCCGCTTTGCGACAGTGACCATTGCTAAAAGTGCTATATAAATAAAATCACATTTTCAGTGTAGCAATACACAAGTCACAATACATGACGGAGGCACAGCTGAGGAGAACGTGCATAATTACTGTCTGTGTTGCCTTTTAAAGTGAATCACACAAGAGGGCGCACAAGCATGCACGGGGCTGCACACACACACGTACAGTTGCTGGTTCCTGAGCTCTAAGCAGGTGAGCGTGCTCCGTCTCCGCTGATTATTATTTACTGGCTCCACATTCTGCTCAGGTGTGAGGTTTTGTTGCTGTAATTGCCAGTTGCTATCATCTTTACTCTTTATTTAACCGTTAGATTTGTGGCTGTAACTTTGCTTATACTTGATTTTAGATTAACAGGTAAAAAATATTGTTTCAGCAAGAAAGAACACATTTTTGAAAGAAGTATCGAAGCATTCATCTTAGATATTCATGTCCATGTTGGCTCCCACACCCACCTACAGTAAGACAGCATTTAAAAGCTAAATTAGTGCCATGGATTAATTTCATGGCTCACAACCCAATAATCAATAGAGTACGTATTAGACAATCAAAATGGTCGTCAGTTGTTTTTTTTTGTAATCTGGAATCCCTGGAGCACAGAGCGGGTTTTGCTGGAGCAAGAATGATTTTGAGTGAGCACGCACAACAATGAGTTTCAGCGAGTGTAAACATATGTGCGCACAAAACAGTTTTGTTTAATAATGAAACCCAAATAAAATGCCATACAGCGATAATAATACTTTCACACTAATTGTTAAACTCTTATTATTATTCATAATAATAATAACGGAAGCAACTATTTATGCTTATATTGTCTCAATTTGTTGGCATTGTTGGTTATTAACTGATTGATCTTATCTGCTGAAACCCATTAACAATGGAGGGGATCAAATATCAATTTAGAAGTTTGTGTCTTTATTTCTTTATATTATTTCACAGTAAAGTGGTACAGCGGCAGCAGGTTGCGTTGCTTCCTCACCCCTCAGCGTCCCCGGTTCGGTCCTAAATTCTGGTTTCTGTTTTTGCATGGATTTCCCCTTCCATTCAAAAACCGCTCTAAAGCATCACAAATTCTATAGTGTGTGTGTACGTTACTCTAAAGCCATTTTTGCATCGTGTCAGTTGTAACATTTGCCCCGCGTTCACCCTGACAATCATCACTCAACTTTCTGCAGATCAGATCTGAAAAAAAATGTATTAAGCTAAACCTTATCGGCGGTTCACACTCACATTTCTTTAAGGTGAGCACCACACTGCCGCTGGTCCTGCACTTCTGGAAGAGGCGTGTGAGCTCAGTGAGAAACTGCGGGAGAGCCGAGAGACACATTGTCAGAATAAAGACGTCATAATACACAAACAAACATACGTTATCATGTATGAACACACGACAGCATTTCACTGATCATTCGGTCCTTATACTCTATAAAAATGAAGTCAGAAATGTATACACACTTCAACAGTTATCTGTGCCGTTTTGTAAACACTGAATTGAATTATGTCAGCAGTGTGTAGTGCGTTTCCTCTAAAGATGTCAGCAGTTGCACCGTCGTTGGTGCCGTCATGTGATCGACACATACACGGATTACACTCAGTCGAGGTGTAACTTAAAGAACAACACATTATTATGTAGTGTTTGGTGGGTTTTTTTGGTCCATTTTGGCACACTTTAGAGACCATTGTGTGGGTAAAATTCTCAGGATTTCAGAAATATCTGACACTGTCTGACACTAACAGCTCCTGCCACAGAGATCAGACGTCTCCTCGGGATGATGCAAGATGTGAACATTAACAGCGTCAGGTTGGCTGAGCAGCTAAGGAGCTGCATTAAGGTCGCTGCCTTTCCTGGAGGCATTGATGTGAACCCCGATTTCTGACAATTCTTTGGTTAAGGCTGTAGGTTTCTGGGTTTCTGTTTGGAAGGTCGGGGGTTCGAGTCCCAGCACTGCCACTGTTGAGCGAGGCCCTTAATCATCTCTGTTTGGGGCGCTGTATCCCGGCTGAGCCTGCGCTTATTAACTGGGATATGGGAAAAAAATTTATATATAATTTCACTGTTTTCATTAATAAATGTTTTACATATGACAAATAATTGAAGCTAAAGCTCTGCACCTGTTTGCTGCCAGCTGTACCTATTAAAGTGGACGCTGAGTGTGCATATAAACCCAAAGTGTAGGATTAACTTAAAAACTTTAAGTTATTCAGAAAAAAGAGACAGCAGGAGGTGGGACGTGTGTGTGTGTGGGGTGTCAATCAAAAAAAAAAATCTGTTTATTCATCCGTCAATCTGAGTCTGCTACAGAAATCACCTGTAAATGAATCAGAAGTGATGAGTACACACACAGAGAGGGGTGATATTACAGAGACAGCGGTTATTAGAGCAGGTCTAAAGCTCTGTGTGTGTGTGATCAGTAATGCAGTGTTGTTTTAATTATAAAGCTGAAACTCTGGAGCTGAACGCCTGTAATGCTAACCAACAGCTAGCTCACTGCTACCTGAGCCTCCCCTGCACTCTGCACTGCTTAAACAACGCGTCCAACACGCAAGTCATCACACACTCACATTAAAACCACTATAAAACTATGATAAGTGTGAATTAAATGATTCTCACCGCGTCGTTTTCTAACAGCACCATGGCGTTGCGGGCTCAACTCGAACAGCTCCACCGCAAGCACACGTCGCTTTCACACTTCCGCTGCAAGCCCCGCCCCTTTAATGTTCCTTACAAGAGATTTGGCAAATTAAAAAAACTATTACTGCCCCCTACCGGCGCCCTCCAGAATATGTTTTTTGTTATTATTATTTCCATTCATCCATCAGGGGGGTATTCCAGAAAGCTTGGTTAACTTACCATTTGGTTAATCTTAACCTCTGGGTAGATTAACCCCAAACCC
>JAQQZT010000005.1:21340734-21352960 GCA_030068275.1 Clarias platycephalus
GCCCTCCCGACTGAGTGGTAGTAGTAGCCTTAATGTGGGAGCCCCCTAGTGATGGGGAGGAATTGGACACGACTAAACTGTGAAAAATCCACCCCGATTTTTCTCCCTAGTTTATTCACTTCTTCTGTAATTCTTTGCGGTAAAACAGATTAAATAAACCATGCCTGAATACATCTTTAATCGCTGGTAAATGTGAATATTTGCACTAGCATTGATTGCTCTTCTATAACATCAGCCTGTCACGCATCCATTAACTTCTCAAAGCAGTGGCAACAATATGGCAGCAACCAACACTAGAATCACAAAGCATTAAAAATATCCCAAAATGAACATGTTATAACCAGACTAGGGGTCAAACAGAGGTTATAGGTAAGCCAGTAGACGTTACCTGTAACAGATTTGCGCTCGTTCTTTTCGTGTTTTGAGTGCGGCGCGTCTGGGGCGCTGGTCTTCTCGTCCACCTGCTCGGTCTTCCCGAGCTCCCGAGGATTTACACCCACCTGCAGCTGACTCGTGTACTTCTCATGCTGATGCCCAGAAAACACAGAAAACAGCAAATTTAAGTTCACGAGTGCATGCCATTGTGCTTCATACACTGGAAACCTGAACACGCCTCCGAAACGTGATCTAGAACAGAAGTAATTAACAAGACAATGAACCGGATTGACAACTAGCTATGGTCTTTAACAAGTATAAACAGTCACACATTGGCACATCACGGACTCTCATACCTTAAGAGCCTCCTCTGGGACTTTGTGCTGACTCCGCTCCATGATGTAAACATGACAATGTGTGGAGAGTTAAGATATTACTCAGTTGTGTGAGTCAGCAAAGTACAGCACTGATGTGGAGCATTAGCAGAATAAATAAAGACAGAGAACAGGTTTCTTCTTTGACAGTTACAGTGTCTATTCCACGACTTTTACAGAATAAAGCAGTCTTGTAGAATTTTGTCCTTAACTGTGCAAAAAAGCAGCTAAAATGTGTCTCATAAACAAGAAACGTGCTACACTTGCCTTTCTCTCACCAGAATTTCTTGCATGCGCAATCCTTTTTTTTTTCATTAATGTACAACTGAATAAAGGAGATTTACTTAGCCTAGCACTTAGAAGATCACCATTAGAGGAATCATTTTTGGATAGGAGCAGCTGGATTGCTCTTGCATTTAAAAGGATATCATATCCAAATCGAATGACATCAGAGAGCTTCAGGGTGATGTAGGTCTGGTCAGGGATGCGAAGGTCATTCACAAATGTCTGTAGAGCAGAAAAGGGACGATAAGACATGCACAAAAATGGTAAATCAACTTCATTTAAATTAAATTATTGATTGGATGAGTTCAAAATGTGGAACTACCCATCAGTAACTTCCTACTACTATTATAAAACCGTCATGTGGCCGTTGTTCATCAACAAAAGAAAATGTGATGGTTATTTTTTAAGTTTAAGTGTTACTTTGTCCACTACCCAAAGTATCCGCCATTTAATGTTGGATGATAATCAGACATGTATAAAGTATCAACATAACCATGTGGACACAAGACAAACGATTTCACCTAGAAATCCACCCTAGACTGTAAAACTGCCAGTGTGCTTTTAAATGCAAACCTAGAAACATTATTATTACACCATCGCAGAATAATTTGAATTAAATCAGAAATGTCTGATTTCTCCTCACAAGGCATTTTGTTATAATCTTTTTTATAAATTAGATCTCAATTAATTTACTGGAAGCAATTTGTTAACAGCAAATAAAATAATGTGCTTGTTTTTTTGTTTTGTGGTGAAGCCTTAGTCTGATGGATGTTTGTGTCAGTTGAAAGATGGATAAGGGGAAAAAATGCTGTTTTATTATTATTATTGGAAACAAATGCAAAAGCAGGAAATGAGAACTAGATTAAGCCTAATTTTTGGTTTGTTTTTATTTAACTAATAAATAAAATCTAAAATGTGGGTTATATCCCTAAATTCTAATATTAAAATGTTTCACCAATTTTTTAATAATGTATCATTTTACACTGTTATATTAAACTAGATTGCTATACTGAACACTTGCTTTTCATAACTAAATTAAATACATTTATTAGAAATGTACAAGTCATTTTTGAACAAAAGAAATGAAAAAAAGAAGAAGAAAAAAACAAGAACAAAAAATGAAACAAAAACAGAAGCTCTATTCCACAAACCAGCTGAGCACCAGATTAAACACAACTTCAAACATTTTCAAATATCTCATTAATCAGGGCAATCATTTATTTTCCGCAGCCACGTGTGCATGAATGAACATTTTGGTAAATGCTTTTTGATCACAGACACACCAGGCACGTATTTCAGTCAAACATGATGAGGAAGAACATTCCACACACACACACACACACACACACACACACACACACGAGTCTCTTGCTGGAGTTATAATTCATACTGACTATTACAGGTGCTGAAATCTCTGGCAACTGACCACTTCCACATATTCAGCATAAAATATGGCCTATAAAATGTATCATCTGACTTTGAATAAACAGTTCAGCTACAGAGGTGGACAAATCACTAGCACATACAACAGACAGCCTTTGTGTTAAACAAGCAGAAGTAAAGGGAGCCTGACCTTCACAAATGGAATCTGAAATGACTTTCATGGTGGTGTGATTTAACCTGCTGTTATAACTACAGTATATAACTAAATTTAACTATAACTACTTATAACTAAATTCCACCACCTGCTGCAGTGCACACATCAGTCACATCAACATTCGGTTGTTAGGAGAACAATTTGTCTTATTTGCGCAGATGATAGATTATGTAAAAACAATGACAAAGTGTGGGACGTTGTTATGATTCATTAATCATGAATTGTTGATAAAAAATGTAACCGACTAAAAATATATATTTTTTTAGTTTGTTTATGTACATCACAAAATCAATCGATCATAGTGTGTGTTAGAACTAGAACTAGACACACCCCCTGTGAAGCTCAACAGAGGCAGCCCTGGGCATCACTATCTTGTTAGAAGGTTTATTCCAGTTAATACATAAAAGGGCAAATAGGTGGAAGGAATAGAGCCGGGCTGTTGTTGGAACATTCTTACTTATCTCAGTTACCAGAAGCTTAGCTTTAGACTTTAGCTTAGGCGAACTTGCATTTATATGCTAATGTTACTTTGCATACAGTATGAATGAATTAACATCATCCATACCTTACACGTCGTCCCATGTCAACTCCTACATTTCTTGTGGTATGTTAAACTACAACAGTTCCAGCTAGCTATTTAGCATAAGTGATGCATAGCAGACAGCTAACAGGATGCTACCTGCATTGACCACACCTACTGTAACTATGCACCACTTTATGGCTTAATATAATTCTAACAACTTATTATATACATTTATTGTAATAACTTGTATGTACAGTTGTCATTATTTGGAAATCTAGCTATGGAGACAAAAAAAACATTATACTTGTACCAGCCTTTTAATGTTTATTTCTGTTGTAAAGTTGAAGGCTTTTACATTAGGCTCTATTGTAGCCTCATTTTTAAATGAGGACATGAAGACCAGTTTTATTTTTGACAGCCTTTTTGACAGCATTTTATTTAAATGATTCATTTATTATTATTATTGCTATCTTTTCAGGTTGAGATTGTGCTACTGGACCTGTTTAAATGAAATCTAAATGAATAAATAAACTAAGAAAAAATTATTGTTATGACTAGTTATAAACCAGTTAAACCATCAGTTAAGAAAAACGTGGACATTTGCACCTGTATGCAGAACAAAGCTATTGTATAGCCAACTGGTTTGCTACTATAAGAAAGTCACACTGGAAAATAAAGACATTAGGCCATCTATTCATCCATCTAGGAACCTCTGTAGTCCAACTAGGGACTGTGGAGGCCAGTAGTCATTACCATTGTACTTGGTAGGATCTGGTAGGACCTCCAGTCATCATTCCTACACAATTTGGGAATGCCAATTAGCATGCAAGCTATGTGTAGGCAGCAGTGCTAACCACTAAGCCACTGTGCCACCTTAAAGACATTAGGCAGTCTTGAATAAAATTGATGAAAACAGAAAAGCTCATAATTAAAATGTCAGCCAACATCATGCTGACATTTTGTGAGAAGCAAAAACTCAATGAGCGACAACAGAAGCTTTATTTAGATTATTTATGAGCATTTAATAAAGCTAACTAGCTATCTATACATTATTACATTACATTAGCTCACACTTTTTAGCCTGGCCATTTATGTTTATGTCAGTCAGACAAAATATAGGACTGGGCAAGTACACTGGAGTTTCCACTTGCTTGATGGTTAAATTAATTCATTTTGCAATTGTCCAGCACCAAATAATCATTTATACTTTCCAAAGTGCCAATAAATGCTCAGAGTGTGTGGGGCAGATGTAGACCTCCACACTTTTAAATAAGATCATTCACTGTGAACTCACCCCGTTAAGACTGCCCAGGTCTTTAACAAGGTGCTCGTCTGTGGCTGGGTCATAGTTGATGACGGCATGCTGTTTATCCACACTACGAGACTGTTAAAAAAAAAAAAACAACAAAAAATGGAAGGTTAATTAACTTGCCAGAATTTAAAAATACATTCAAGTAAGAAAAGACATTCTTTAAATATAATATGTTGAATTGTGCGTGACACCTGACCATCACACCCATATGTTGTTTCAAAACATCCAATTCCAGTTCGTTACAATGACCTCTATTCTTCTGGGAAGGCTTTTTGTCAGATTTTAAAACATAGCTATGGAGAATTGTATTCGTTCAGAACAACAGCAAGAGAAAATGTGCACAGAGACGTCATCTATAAAGCTCCCTTTATTTCACTCCTTCTTCAAACAGACCGTTTCAGTGTCTATGTAAATGAACTACTGCTGAGCCACAGAGAACAGCAGAGCTGAGCAACAAGCCATGGGAGGGACAATCTGATTATATAAGGGCCACAATCGGGGGACAATTTAATTGGCTTGTTTAAACCCTGGACTATTGAAAAATAGAAAAAGGACAGGATTGTTGTTGTTTTTTTTTTTTTTTTAATGAAATGTTTTGGTGTGCATAGACACACCTGAATGTCTAAAAATGACTAAGAAGTTATTGTTGCATAAAAGATCACATTTAAAGTTACAGCATACAAAGACATCCTGGACAACTGTGTCCTTAATAACGCTAATCCTAGGTTGTATTATGTTTTTGAGTCATGAACTTAAACTTATTTATCAGATCAGCAAAAAGGGAGACAAATATAATATTGCCCATGATTACAACTTCTTTTAAACAAAATAGTTTAAATTAAAACAACATGGACGATGTTCAATAGTTTAATAAAATCTTCAAATAAAATATACGATATGCACTTGTTAAATTGAACTGCAATATGATGATTCTTTTTTTACTCTTTGTGTGACTGCTTAATAGGTTTTCCCATTAAAGAATAGTAACTAAAAATACACAAATAAACAAACAAATAAATTAATAAAATAACAAGGAATAGAAGAATTTTAGTAATTTGTGGCTGAAAACATGTTTTCAGTAGGTTATAAACATTTAGGCAAAGGATATTGAAACAAAGTATGTGCATACTGTATATAATTAAGCAGGCCTGTATTTTATTTATTTGTTTATTTTTTGTCTAGGATAGGTTGCCAGATCAACATTATCTGGCAACCTACCCATGATCCGGTGTTATTTCACAACGCCTAGCATGTACAGAACAATGATGGGAGAGAGAGCATGGTCGACTGAGGAAAAATACAAATTGTGCGCGAAAAATGTGAAAAAGACTTTCATGCTTTTTTTTTATTTTTTTTTTTACTTTATTTATCCTCACGTGTCCAACTGGCAACATGACAACATGGCTTGTTTAAAAAAAAATTGGCCACAATGAAAATCTGTTCCACTTCATCGGTGAGTGGATACCACTAATTCCACAGTGTGTCTTTTCTCTTTTTACTGTTCGTATTGCAGGTCAAAAGTGGTAACATAAAACCATCACTGAAACAAAACAACTGCTAATATTAATTAATAGACATGATTTCAAATGTAAGTACTTTTACCATTCAGTCAAGTTAGATGCTTATCTGGACATATTTGTTAAGCCAGGAACTTTATGCAAGTTGTACTATATTCAGTTGAATGTTATGTGTATGCCGTTCCATTATCTACGTGTAGCAAAAAAAAGAAAAAAAGAAATTAAACCCTGCACACGAAAAACTTGAAACCAGTTAGACATAAATCGTAATCATTTCATTTCCTGATGAAATTGCAACAAAGGAATTTAAATATCAGCAAACGCCTAGAGGAAAGCACAATTACAGACAGGCTTTCATTTGTGTTATCTTTTGTATTCTTATCTTCCACACATCAGGGGAGGCCGTGCTCTGAAGCCAAACTCATTTGCAGCCTCATTAGAGCTCTTCAGAGAAGCCTCTGTGAGCTTGTGGTTCGAGCCAGAGAAGAACTCAGAGCTCTGAAATATATATATATTCACACACACACACACACACACACATACACACACATTGTGTGATGCAACTAATCCCGGAAGTAGCTCATGAGCATGTGTACCAATATTTACTATTATATACAATATTTTCAGGGATTTATGTCCTTAGGTACAGTTGTGGTTTATAAGAGGCGTATAAGACTCACTTTGTGGGACTTAAGAACAAATCTGACTTACGAACGTGCTCCCAGAGAAGAACTCATTCATAAGTCGGGGACTACCTGTGTGTGTGTGTGTGTGTGTGTGTGTGTAAATGTAAATACACACATAACCAGACACGATCAGAAATATTTAACCCCCCAAAGATTTTAAGGATTTATCAATGAAAGTTTTTCAAAGAGCAAGAGCAAGAAGTGATGCATGAAATCAACCCAGAAAATTGATGATTTAAATCCGATTGGTAATTGGGAATTTAAGGGAGGCAGTTGCAGCACAGAAGCCATCAAACATCACTGAGCTACAGCATCTTTTTGCAAAGAGGTATAAAAACTTGTCAGCACTTACTGAAAACATTTGTTAGAAGTTATAAAAGTTAAAATAATGCGCCGCAAAGTACTGAAGCTGTGGGTTGAATAATACTGGACATGCACATGTGTTAAAGTTAAATTTTTCATATGAACTTAAAGTTAAGTCAACTTCTGTTGTCAATTAAACTCGAATATCCATCAATAAATAGATTGTTGTTTAATGAGTTTTTTAAATATAGACAGTATATATATATATATATATATATATATATATACACACACACACACATGAAAAACATCCCCAAAACATTAGGTTCCCACCACCGTGTTTAACAGTGGGGATGGTGTTCTTTGGGTTGAAGGCTTCTCCTTTTTTTTTTTTTACTCCAAATGAAGGTTATATCATTGTGGCCAAACAATGAAATTTTTGTTTCATCTGACCATAAAACAGAAGACCGAAAGTCTTCTTCTTACCTCTCTCCCCAATGTCAAACATGGTGGTGGGAACCTAATGTTTTAGGGGGTTTTCAGCAAGTGGACCAGGGAACCTAATCACAGTAAACGGCACCATGAAAAAGGAGTAATACACCAAAATATCAGGCAATCTGCAGAGAAACTTGGCCTTGGGCACCAGTGGTCATTTCAGCACAACAACGACCAAAAACACACTGCAAAAGTGGTGAAGAAATGGTTAGTAGACAAAAACATTAAGGTTTTGCAGTGGCCCAGCCAGAGTCCTGACTTAAATCCAATAGAGAATCTGTGGACGAGCTAAAGATCTGGGTGTTGGCAAGGAGACCCTCCAACCTGAAAGCGATGAGCTCATCGCCAAAGATGAATGGGCAAAAATACCAGTGGAGACATGCAAAAAGCTGGTCAGCAATTATAGGAGGTGTTTGATTGCTGTAAGAGCCAATAAAGGCTTTTCTGTTAATTATTGAGAAGGGTATGAATAATTTTGGACATGCCACTTTTTGTTCAAATGCAAATAAAAGATGAGTAATAATTTTTTTCCACGATGATGCCTCTTGTACATCATCTTATTATCTTCTAGGAGACGCCTAATCAAGAAAAAACTTGCTGGTTGAATAAAAATAACCTTAAGTCAGAATTTGCCTGGGGTAAATTTTACTATATATACAGCCCTTATCATCAACGGATTATGATTTGTTTGTCTCATGGAATGCCTCTTTTCAAATCAAATTACTTGGTCAGAACTAATTGCTGTATAATACAGTATATAAAGTAGTGATCAGTACTTTTCTACAGCTCCTTCATGTTGCTCTCAGCAGACT
This sequence comes from Clarias platycephalus, assembly GCA_030068275.1. Lineage (NCBI taxonomy): Eukaryota > Metazoa > Chordata > Actinopteri > Siluriformes > Clariidae > Clarias > Clarias platycephalus. Next base: position 21,349,014 of record JAQQZT010000005.1, read on the forward strand.
CCTTGATAAGATTTCCCCGCATTCTTTCGTTTACTTAGAGAGCCGTCCTGTTCTTGGTAATATCACTGTGATGCCGTTATCTCTACTTGTTCACAGTGAGTTCCCAGACATGCTTTGTAAGCTATATGTAATATTTACTTTTGATCACCAGTCTGAGTGTGATCGTTCACTCACATGCTTCATTATAAAAAGATGTGCATACTTGAGCAACCACATTATTATAAGTTGTTTTTTTTTCTTCTTAATTTTCTGTTGAATCTTTTCATTTGTTTTGCACTTAAAAGTTATTGGTTGTTATCTCACAAAAACCTGCAGAGGCATGTGTAGACTTAATATCCACTCTGTCAATTTAGCCTAAACCAAACTCAAGAATCAAATCAAGATCTTTCAAACTGGCACTGAAAACAAACAGGAGCCTTAGGTTTCATGTCTCTAAACTACAGTTTACTACCCAAAGGCTTGGGGCCAGGAGGCATGCCATCAACATACCAGTGTTCACCTAAGCATAAAGAACGCGAACAAGATTCATGAACAAGAATTGTGTGACTGTGAGGATGTGAATGTTCTCGCATTCGGAACGGAACAAGCTTTTTACAGTGTGGTTTACCATTGTGGTGAGGAAAGGGTTTAAAATAACCGCGGATAAAAATGAAATGAAGAAAAAGTTTTTAAAGGCAGAACCACTTCCAGTGATCTACATAGACAATGAGCAAGGAGGGAATGGGGAAAGACAGAACGAGATAGAGAGAGCGAGAGAAAGAGAGAGAGCGAGAGAGATGTGGATAGTTTTCAAACACTGCTCTCAGGTCCTTACAGCAGAAACGCTGACATGGTGGAAGTTACAGTTCTCCTGAAGGTAAAAGATTAATGAAGCGCAATCACGACCGGTCCAACATCAGAACACCAGTCAAACAAACAGAACATTTTTAAATGGCTTTAAACCTTTTGGCTTTCTTTTTCATAAGCAGGGTTTAAGCACATCTGACTGATATTCATCTACAGTATATTGTGACCATTTCTGTACAAAAAAAATAAATCAAAAAGCTGCAACTCGACTAATGATCCAGACTGTGCGCAACCTTGCGATTAATCCAAAATTAACCGAAACCGACATTCAGAACATCTTACCTATGTCGGATATTGATTTTCTATGTTAATACAAAATGTTATAACTGTGTGCATTCAAGTACAGTCCTCTTAAAAACATACTACAGCATGCGAGGTCACGTGCTTCCACCCACGTCCAGTCTGCGACATGAAGGAGAAATATCCCAGCTGAGCAAATTCACAGTACAAACCATGTCAGTGAACTACTGTACAGTATGTGGGCAGAATGTGCATAGCACTTTTTTCTACATCAGCAGGTAAACCGTTAGACCGATATCATGATATCTTGGTTTTAAACTTCAGTGAGTAGCACTGAGTGAGTGTTATCACGTGTGGTAACTCTGGACGTTTGTGTTGACACAATGAAAAAATAAATAAACTGCCAGTACAATCCTGACCATAAACATCTCTTTCGAAAAGACATTTTAGAATGTCTAGAACTCTATTACCCTAGATATATGAAGAACGATGGCGATGTTGATGCAGCAGGTAATGATAGCAAAGTTTGAATTTAACATGCCAGAGCTTCACTTTAAACCATGCAGATTCATTGTCAGGTTTCAACAGCTTGTTCTCTAAGCTTTGGTCAATTTGTGACGGACACCTCAGAGCTCTTATCCCGTTGCCCTTTCGGTCTCTGGAAAATGTTTAACTTTTTCAAAGAATGCGAGAACAGTTATTATTGTTATGGATTTTTAAATAAACATGATGTATAGTGCAGAAATACTTTTTCTGTAGCTAGCGACTCCTTGAACTTTAATATTATTTAATTGCATATTTTTGCCGATTTATTATAGTCATAAGTCTTTCAATTCTTGAACTTTCCATCCACAGAACACATTAGTCCCGAGCTGACATTATTTATAGGCATAGTTGTTTGTGAGTCATTGAGGTTTGGATGAGAAAATAGTAAATGTGACCGGGCCAACAGAATAATAATCATGAGAAATATAATAGCTTGGATAATGATGAGTTGTGAATTCCACCAGCTCCATCACAGACCCCGACTCGGATTCATCGACCCCTTAGGGGTCATCGGTTTGGACTCCGCACTATTACAGAGTGTGTGTGTGTGTGTGTGTGTACTGTATGTGTGTGTATATAGGATCTCACCTGAAGCATCAGCTCGCAGTCCTCTCGACCGACAAAGATCATCTCGCGTGGCAGACGGTGGCGTGTGCCTGAACTGCTCACCAGGAACCACGAGGTCACACTCATCTTCACACGTGTTTATCAAATACTATTTAGCATCCTAAAACAGCAAGGTCAAATTGTAAGTGAAACCTTTTAGGAACCAACATGAAAACAGACACCAGATTTTACATACAAAGTAACTGTAATGGTTAAAGTTAAGTCACAACAGTCTCTCAAATAAAAGATTAAAAAAAGAACAATAAAAAACTTTAAGCTTGGAGCTAATTATGATGTTAATTATGTCCTCACTGTTGGTAATGTTTCAACTTTGATATTGTAATTTTTTATTTTTGTTTTTTTGTGTGTGCGTGTTCTGGGGGGTGGGTGATGTAAAAGGGATTTAAAAAAAAATCTAACATCAAGAAAATATTGTTAACTCTTTTTGCAACTGTTTAATTCTGTTCTTCCTTCAATAAAAATAATTTTAAAAAAGCTTTAAGCTTAAAATCAAAGCAAATCAAACTAGTGAGGCATCATTACCAGAATTCCACCTTCCTTCATTTGACTAAAGTGATCATTTAATGTTTGATGTTTTTGAATGCACGTGTCATAAACAACTGATCTTGTCTATTATAGTGAATTAAGATGATTTATCCACATTCCCGCAATCCAGGTCTCTGTTAACAGGTGACAAATCATAGCAATTTTAACACTTAGAGGTAACCTGTGAAGGGGATTTCAGACGAGGCAGACAACACAGATGACATCGTGCTTAAACAACGTTCCACTTCCTTGTTCAGGTACGATTGGCTTTTATAACTGATTCAATCCAAGTAAAGTCAAGTCAAGTTGGCTTAAACTGGCATTACAACCATATACAGTACAGTTAAGTACACGATGTAACAAAACAACATTCCTCCAGGACCAAGATGCTACATATATACCACATAAATTAACACCATAAATTAACAAAACTAGATAAGAACTATACAAACTATACTCCCTACCCCTTAGACAGCCCTGCATCAGGTCGAGGCAGAGTCCGAGGTGGTATGTAAGTACCCAATGCCTAATCAATCTGAAGGTACTGTAATTTAACGCATGTCACATCACGTCACAGAGTCGATCTGCCAGGAAGTGTTAGGAATTTACATTTGGTACAGTTTGAGAAAAGGTGAGAAAAGTCCATTAGCATCAGTGATCTTGAAATTGTGTCTGACTTTTTCAGAAGGTTAGATAAATATCTGTGGAGATTCTCATTTATCCAGGTCATGATTGTTCTAAAGGTCGCTTTGAATGTTAGTCTTTCGGCTGCTCCCGCCGAGGGGTCGCCACAGCGGACCATCCGATCCGCACAACAACTTGGCACAGGTTTTATGCCGGATGCCCTTCCTGACGCAACCCTCTTTGGGAACAGCAATGCATCCAGTGCCTGGGGTTTCAGCACTGGGTGGTAATCAAACCCGGGCCTTTCACAGGGGAGGCGAGAAACCTAACAATGAAACTCCAATGCCATACAAAGGTTGCTTTGAATAAGAAAGTTATTTAGGAACTTCACGATCGATTAGCTGCCACTGAACAGCTAGAGCACTGATGATTAAGAGAAAATGTTTTTTCATTATATATATATATATATATATATATATATATATATATACACAGACACACACACACACACAAAAACACACACTAAATCTATACACACT
>JAQQZT010000005.1:21405273-21421868 GCA_030068275.1 Clarias platycephalus
TTTCCACACTCTCCGTTGCTCTGGACCGTTGACCCTAAGTACTTAAAATCCTGCACCTTCTTTACCTCTGCTCCCTGCAGCCTCACCGTTCCTCTTAGGTTCCTCTCATTCACACACATGTATTCCGTCTTGCTACAGCTAACCTTCATTCCTCTGCTTTCCAGAGCGTACCTCCATCTCTCTAGGATACTAAGATACTCGAAGGAAAACTCTGTGGAGCTGCAGTGCTCTGGCCAGCTGCTGAAGTATGCAGGGCTGATGATGGATGTGTGGGAAGGACGAGCGCAACTCTGATCGGAAGCAGCCTACGCAGAAACACTCTGGGAAGACAGCAGGGACTCTGGACTGGCAGAGGGAGGACAGAGAGAATAAAGAGAAAGAGAGAGAGAGAGAGAGAGAGAGAGAGAGAGAGAGAGAGAGAGGGAGGGAGGCAGAACGAATGTTTATATGAAGGATTGGACAGCAGGGACTTCAAACTGGCAGAGAGCAGAGGGGGAGAGGAAGATTTCTAACACTCCTCCACCGAACAGTGCTGAGCGGCACAGAAACCCGAGCCTACAATTATCCGGATCCCGGGTCGTGCACATTTCTATCTTTCTTCCCATGAAATTAGAAAGAGGACATCATCGCACGTTTATCCTTAGACGCACATCCAAAACGCTGCCTGGGGTGCCGATACTTTTGTCACAGGTGCCTGAACTCCAGCATGGGGAGATGTTTTAAAAGGCACTTGTTTTCGGTCATATAATGTCAGTATGCACTGGTAAGGGTATGCAGCGCTGCTTAACGTAGGGAGCAAACAAAGTGAACAGGAAGTCGTTTGGGATTCAGCCGCACTTCGAGGGCGTTTTCACGTTAGACACAGTTGCTCTGCTTTCTCCTTTACATTAGCGTTTACATTATTATTTGTTCTCGGGTAAACCTGCGTATTTACACTCTCCGATGCACTTATTTGGTCGGTGAGCCGCCATTAAACACGTGAAGAACATCACGAGAATGAGAACGTTAGCGTTCGCGCTATGCTTGAGATTATTGATATTTCTGAAAAAAACGTCGAGTGACGCTCTCGCATGCCTAACTAGGGTCATGAGACAGGCACGTGCTTTCGGAGGAGACTTACGGCACTGTCTAAACAGCGATCCGTTTCAGTTCTCAGGTGCGACTGCCTGCCATGTCTGATTCGATCTGAGCCTGTGTACGCTGTATCGATCTCGAGACAAATCGCTCTTTTCAAGCGGTTCCTGAGCGCCGAACCATTGTGTTCTCACTGATCGAAATGATCCAGACTTTAGGGTCACGTGCTCTCAAACGACACCAAGCCCTCGTGTGAAAACTCGGTAGATTTCTCTTTTCTTAAGAGAGTGAGGGCGTGACTGTGAGCAAAATAGTAGGAAAAAAAACAAATATTTGAATGTGGTGACGCACTACACCGTTTGATTTTCTAATAATAATAATAATCACGTCAGACCAATCAATAGTCTGCACTTTTCTTTTCTTTTCTTTAGCTCCATCCGTCTGTTTGGTTGGAAATGATGATAAAAAGCCGAATCACTAAAGATTAGCTGATCAAACTCACACCAAGAGAGAGAGAGAGAGAGAGAGACAGAGAGAGAGCAGAAAGAAAGATAACGCAAGGTTAAAGTGGGGAGGAAAGCAAGAGACAAAGAAATCGCACTGTGAGAGCCAACAAGAAGGGGAAAATAATAATAAATATATATATAAATATATATATGAAAAAGCAAGCGTGTATAAAAAGCGCGACGAGTCAGCAAGGACTCCAACCTGGCGAGAGCGCGTAGTGGAAGTGAGTGAGAGTGTATGTGGCAGATGAGTAACAGGGACAGAAGCAGGAGAGCTGTAATCCTGTCCGGGTGGGGGAGTTTGGGGTGTAAAAAAGGGGGGGGGGGGCGTAATGAAGAGGGGGGGGGCATGGGGGGGGTGGTGAAGGGAGGGGGCATTGGCGACGAAAAAGAAACGCAGAGAAAAATGACTTCTCCTTGCAGCGCAGTTGCAGAGCAGGAGGCTTTGGCACAGAAAAGTAAGCACACAGCAGGCTGACTGCGACAGAGGTGGGCCGTGCTGGTGTGTGTGCATGCACACACACACACACACACACACACCGCTCCCCCTCCCAACAGCTACACCCTGGCAATTTACATCTCTCCAGCACATTTAGCAAGAGCCCGTCTGCTCTCACTCAAGGCCCTGCTGGCCTCCAGACAGCAGACAGAGCGCTCTCGTCACGGGGAGCCCGACACCGTCCTCGCAGGAAACGCGCGGATTCTGATCCCTTCACTAGTGGAGGAGGAGAGGAGAGAAAGAATAAACAAATAAAACAAATAAATCACAGTCAGCACTTTCTGACTACGGCTGCTACTTTTTGTCTGATCACGTTCGGTCCCTCATCATCATCATCATCATCTCCTCAAGAGCGCAAGGAAACCGCGGACAGAACTTTACATAAAAGCGTCACATCGCGTACGTGTCATGGGAAATACTGGACACTGACGGAGACTACACAAAGTCTAGAAAGCATCTTTTAACATGGGACACAGGATGTCGGATCACTAATGAATAGTAGAACAACAAAAACAAATAAATAAACGAGGGACAACGGAAAGGGCTGGAGGGGAGTGGTGCTGGTCCGGGCTGTGAAGCTGGCAGCTGCTTAGAACCGCGTCGCTACGGGACACACAGTGAGAACGAAGGCGCGGAGGAGGAGAAAGAACGAGAGAGACTGAAACTGTGGAAGGAAAAAAGAAGAAGAAGAAGAAGAGGGGTTTGATGTAATTGGAAGTAAATAAGGAATGCAAGAAAAAAAAAAAAAAAAAAGCTGAAGCGTACACACACACACGCGACCGTGCCTAATTTATACCACTGGGGCTTCCGCTGTATAATGCACAGGTGCGCTCTAATCATATGACCACCGTGGAGCGAGTAAGCCCATGTGCACGAGTCCTGACTTGCGCTTGACCGACATCAAACAGAACGAGAGGCTGTGATCTTCCCATCATGGTTTTTGAGTCTGAGTCAGATCCACATTATTCATGATCTTATTCATGTCATGTTTTTTTTTTACTTTCCTCCTTGAACCACCAAACCCTCGATTAACGGATCCTTCCCAAATAAATAAATCATGAATGAGCGCGGAGAAGAATTCAAACGCTGCACTGCTGCTTGTGGGACGTGGCCTTGTGGGGGTGTCTGACAAACACTGACTAATCTAAAGCCACGTTTGTTTGTTTTTTCCCCTCCACCCGCTATCTGCTATCGTCTCTCAGTCGCGTGGGTGACATCAAGGATCGTTCAAAAAATCAGAGGAACTGGCAAAACCTCTCTGCGTTCTCATTCAGAACAACGAGGAAGTCATGTACAGAAAGAGCTTCTAGAAACTTTCCCAGGCTGAGCGTCGTCATTCATCACCTGCCGAATCCACACAGTGAATGTCAGCGTCGGTCTCGGCGTGTAAGAGGAGCTTGAAAGTAGCACGGCATGGAGCTAAACGCCTCTTAGTTTAAGAGCTTCCTGTGGGACTTGGAATGATTTCCTCCAGGCGCACGGCCTTGTTGTTCATTAAGTTTATTTTAACTTTGGTTGGCCACTAAAAACAAGCAGATCTTCTCTTTAACATGTAAGCGCTGCTAATTTTTTCATTATATATATATTTTTCTCTCCCTGGTTTGAGCACACACTATTTAAAATGGTGCGCTTATATTTATTTATGTGAAACTCGCTTTTATCTGGAGCAACATGGAGGTCAAGCAGAAGCACGTAGTTATAAACACAAGGTTAATCAGCTTGTTAGGAACAAGTAGTACAGGAAGTCCCCGACTTCCAAAAAGAGTTCTGTTCCGGGAGCAGGTTCGTAACTCGGATTCGTTCGCAAGTCTGACAAAGTGAGTCGGACACCCCTCTCTCACCTATGCAGAGTCAAATCGGTTACGCTCGGTGGCCTCAAGCATGGTTTGGCTGCGGGTTTTTAGTTAGTGATTACATTTTCAAGCTTTCTGCGGAAAAAAAGTTAAATGTTTAAGCTCATGGAATGTCGGGCCGTCACTCACCACGTTTATTTTTTACTTAACATTCCTCATACTCTCGCGACACTGCACTTTCAAATCGCGTGGGGAATCCCGGTGAGACAGCAGGGTCAGGTGACCTCATTTAAAGGGAACCCGGAAAGACAACACTATACTGTGTTTACAGACACCGTTTTGTCTCGGAGCTGTTTCGGACTGTGAATTCTGTCTCATTGGGGATTTTCCGAAATTAAGATTATTCACCATCGGGACAGATTTACAGGACAGATATTTTCCATCATCGTGCTCATCGGACTGATTCATTGAAACCAGTGGGGCCGACTCACCAAGAAATTTTTTATTGGGCTGCATCAAGCAAAGAAAACAGAGATTGAAAATGACTGGAACCGGCTTAAGAACACTTCAACACATTACCAGAACCTTGTAGGATCGTGCTGAACCGTCAACCTTGTAGAAGAAATGTGATTGGGGAAAAAAAAATAAATCCTGACTGGAAATCACTTAGACGCTTGATGAAGGTTGCATGGTAAAAAATAAATAAATAAAACCAACAGGGAACCACAACTATGTTTAATAGTGAAAGTAAGATCTCGAAACTAATGTCCAATCTTGAGACATAAATATATTTAAAAAAAAAATACAGATGTTCCGAGAGACGAATGAATGAATGAAACGATGACGTCCAGCCCACGGACTCCAGCGCTGACGTCAGTCGGCATCACATGTCCGGCCCGTTTCTAACAAAGCGCGAGTCCAGTCTTTTTACGCCGCTGACATTCTTCACTCCACAACACAACACAGCTGTTGCCTTTCATTTCCACACAGCTGCCTTGAGGTAATGCCACATGGAAGGTCACAAGTTACACCCAGACGCACTGACCTTTCTAACACATTCCTGACATAAATTAAGCAAGACGCGAGGATACGGGGGGGGTGTTTTTTTTTTTTTTTTTACCCTGTCGAAGATGTTACGGTTTTCTGAAGTAAAAAAACAAACAAACAAAACCAAAAAAATAAATAAATCATGACTGAGAATGTGTGAAAAGATTTTTGTTAAAGAGTTCTGTTTGTTTGCTTACGACGAGGAGAGACTGAAGTGACCGGGAGAAACAATGTCAAGCTAAAATGTCCTCCCGCGCAGTGGGAGGTTGAAGCGAAGAGGACTTGACAGTGATGTGACGTTAAGTCAGACTCGCCGCGAGGCCTTTTGCTCTCGCTGATAGAAACGCTTGCCCTGCGATCAAATCACAGACACGCTCGGTGTCATCTCGCTGCACACAGCTGCTCGGCTTCATGAAAGTACAACACTCAATAAGGACTGGATGGAGAGAGAGAGAGAGAGAGAACAGGGAGTTGTGACAGGATCAGTGTAGCATCTGTTGTCGTTTTAAAAACTGATGACTTCAAATAAAAAATAAAAAGACCAGGTGATGTTTTTCCAGTCTGTAACTATTCCAGTTTCAGTGACCGCAGTGAGTTCAAACTCAACTTCCTGAACCTGATATCGTCTTCTAGGGTTTCTCACAGCACTGAGACAAAAGTAAACGCAGTGGATGCCGGCTGCCGTAAAAAGTTTATGAAGGCGATACTGATGGTTGCACGCTGCAATAGAAAGACAGTTATGCACAGAGCTTCTCTCTATTTAAAGAAACAATACTTATACTGAAGACCTGTTGGTGTGTGTGTTAACAAGGAGGATTTAGAAAATCACACTGTGTTTATTTGTGTTTTCCATAGAACCAAAGTTATCATTATTTTTTTTTAAACATGTAAATTGTATTTCCTGACCAAGGCCAGGATGATGAAGGACCTCAGCCACACCAGCAATGGACTGTTCTCTCTGTTGAGGTCAGGAAAGCGATTCCGCTCCCTGAAGACCAACACAGAGAGACTGAGGAGGAGCTTCTTCCCGCAGCCGACACCTCACAGTACTGATCCATTTTGCACATCCACACACACACGTTTCTTGCACTCACTCTGGACAATCCGGACATTCATCGACACGAGTGGCCACAGCACACCTGCACATTCGTGGACATTAGTTACTCTAACACAAGTCACTTTAAATATGTCACTTTCAGGCATGTCTGCACACCCCCTGGACATTTCTATTTATATTCAGCCTCATTCCCACACAAGAATTCCATAAATTCTCTATTTCTATATTGCACAGCTGTTTTTCTTATTTTCCTTATATTGTATATTTCGTACTGTACAGATATTTTATTCCTTTTATTCCTTCGTAGTTAAATTTATTTTCTATTTTTCTTTTTCATATTTATTTCCTATTAATAGTCTTTTTATTTTTATATTTTTTTAAAGTATATTTTAGACCTGTGGGAAACACTGTTTTGTATATTTTCAGGTCCAAACAAACATTCATATGCGTCTTCTAGCATGTGTGAAAAAAAAAAAAAAAAACTATTTTAATTACCTTTCGAATAATTCCGAAAGATAAGTTTGTGGAATCTGAGAAAATTTGGCAACCCCTAGTTTCTCATCTCGAAAGGATAAACAACTGACATCGAGGATGTAATTGAGAGAGGACACTCCCAGGGAAACGAGGCGGGGGAGGAGACGGGGGGACAGGGGTGTATGGAACAGCTCAAGAGGCTCTTAAGACGGATTTCTCAACTCGTACTAGTGCAGAGTTCTAGTCCATTATTAGTTGTAAAGGATAATGACATGGATGAAGGGAGAACAGGAGGCAGGTATGCGAGTTGATGAATCAGCCTTAAAGAACCTCTTGAACGGTGCCTGACTGAATAACAGCATGACGGAGCACGTGTGCAGGTACGGGTCCTAACAAAGTCAAGTCGACGAACGCATGTATGAACTTAATTGTGGTTTTCCTCGAGAGTCTCGCGTCTGCCCCGAGCTCCTACCGAGTGTTCAGTCAATAAAGCCGAACAACTGTACAAGCTCACATCCTGTAACTCCTTCAGCTGAACGTGATGAGTGAGAACGAAAAAAACACATCTACTGACTAGCAGCAACTCGGGAGACGTTTTTCTCAAGAGCTTCTTCCTGCTCTGCTCAACCTGATCTCAGTCCAGATCTTCAAAAAGAAAAATCTTGAGTGGCAGTGATTTCTTTAACGCGTTGTTTAACGTCCTTGGGTTTAGGTAGAGGAGTGTCTCACTGCCATATGCGAGCTCTGGAGGAGCTGAGAAAGCATGGTCCGTGTGGAGTTTTACAAAAAATAATTATAAAGTTGCTGGTGATATAACAAGCATCTTGGGAGTTCGGTACCATTGCAAGCGATTGATAAAGGCTTAAAAATAAGTTAAATTACTAAGTTAGTACTAAAACGTAGCGCTGTAGTGCGGTCCAAATGCTACAAAAGTGCATCATGTCGCATCGATGCTGGTTATGTTTTGAATCAGAAATCAAAAACAACTGAAATAAAAGCGAACGCATCCGTTTCTCATCACAATACAAAATGGTTAGCTGGGAATTTACAGAAAGTTACCACAAGCATGATGCGTGACGCTGGCGAAATAACCATCGGTACCCATCGCTTGGTAACCAACAGCGTCCTGATTAACGGCGTTAATCAGTAGGTCTGATCATCACGAAGCCGGTGGATCCGAGTGTTTTTGTGAACAACTGTTTACTTAAACATGGTGTTTTCTTTTATTGCACAGACTGCAAGTGTGTTCTGTGTATAATCTCTGTGTGTGTGTGTGTGTGTGTGAGTGTGTGTGTGAGTGTGTGTGTGTGTGTGAGAGAGAGAGAGCTGCTCCGTTCTCTGACGGCACTCTCACACATCAGCTGTGCTCACTTCCTCTCCCCTTTTCAGCAGAATTAAACGCTACACCTCTGACTCATGTTATCAAAGCGAATCGATTAGCAGATGAGGTAAACAGAAACTGCTTGTTGCACTGAAACCAAAGGAAATGCGCAGCAGTGGTGCATTTACAGAGACTGATTTACTGAAGCAAACCAGCAATTACAATCAACCACTGTGCCACAATGTCTTATCTTATGAGTAATTCGAGTATTTTCAGAGTCTAAACTAAGGCTAACCGTACGGGGCCGGCATTCACTAGTGCTGTGCAACACGCAGATAAATAATATTTTGTGTTAATAGCTCGATCGGGTCCACTGATCTCCTTTACTCTGGTTGTCTAGACACTTTTTTTTTTTCTTTGTCCTGTGGTTAAGTAATGTGAAAAGAACTTTAAAAGCTGTGACCCAGAGTTTTAAGAGGACCTTTAATGCATAATTAATTTTTAAACAGGGATGACGATCACCGGGGAAAAGCAGATACAATATAATCACTGGTAGTATCGCGATTTTATAAATATCACAAATCAATATTATTATTATTTTTTAGATCTTTAGAGTGCGCAGCCTGTAGGATTATAGAGGAACTGCAACATCTCACCACCTCAAATGCAAACATACATAAATTAAATAAACTATTTAAGGGGAAAAAAAACATACAAAATTTGATTTTGGTGATGGATGAATTGAAACATAAAAGAATTACAGACCCCGAGGCGGGAATCGAACCCGGACCCTGGAGGTGCGAGCCGCCACTAGACGAACATGAGTTTAAAATGAGATCAGACATGTACACACACCGTCCTGTCTGTGAATAACCCCGCCCCTCTTCGCTCACACATTGCGTAAGACGGTTCATGCTGTTGAACGGTCAGTTTAATGACGGTGTTTTAAGAACAGCAGCGATCAGTTTCGTGACAGAGCTTTCTGACAAAAAACTAAAATGCAAAAAAAAAAATAAAAAATGGGGAAGGAAGTCAATTGTAAGCCTGTTCATGAAAGGAATCACGAAGACTAGAGTTGCACAATTAATCAAACAAAAATCTAAATCGCAATACAGACATGAACAATGATTCAATTGCAAAAAAAAACTGCAATTTGTTACAAGTAATAAACGCACAGTATGTCAATAATTTGTATTTAGTCAATAAAAAGTACTTCATCTTGAGGTGATAAATAAATAGCGGCAAACATCCTTTTAATGTGATCATTTGTGCCATTATTTGGTGTTAGCCTGGATAAATACGTTTGAATACAGAAGGGTACGTAAAAAAAATTAGGGCTGCACGATATTAGGAAAATATGCGATATGGCTTGCGATATATCATTTCCCTAGAGAAATGCATTTTTTATTATTATTATTGGCTATTTTTTTTTTATCATTTATATATGTACTGATCATACTAAAATAAACAGGTAATAGATATTCATCTGATGTAATTAAATCTAATTCAGGATAAAAAGAAACTATATGTCAAGGAAGTTAAAAATATTTAGACTTCAAAACACTATGAATGACTTAAAACCCTCAGCAGATTTCTGGTTTGCTTGGCACATAAATTAAATTTCATTTATCGCAATAACGATAATTTTTCGATATATCGTGCAACCAAATAAAGTTTAAATCTATTGTTTGTTTATTTATTATTTTTCTTTTTATAAAAATTGTGCCATCCTAAGCAGAGACTCAACTCTTCAAATAAGTTAATAACAAGCATGTCAGGATAGCTATGCTAAGCGTTGGGTTGAGGTTTACCGCTACGTGCAAATTAAAACAGGGTTAGCAAGTTTTTACAAAAGCAGTAAATAACTTTTTACTGACTCATGATCGATCATTGGGATCTCTAGTCAAGGGTTAAACAAGCTGATTACACATTCCCTATTGTGACCTCATATGAGAAGATTCCCCCCCCCCTTACATTGTTGCTCAGAGAGGCGTGGCTCAGGAGTAGCTCTTTAACACAGACACTGAAATGCCACATTTGGGAAAGGAGTGAAATAAGAGTGATGGATGAGAGATGATATGCATAGATAAGTTTTTTTTTAAAAGCATTATCTGAAGTATTTCAGCTGGAGTATTAACAGGCACTTTGGGTGAGCTCTGAGACCTGGGTCCACTTTTAACGGGGGGAAAGAGGAAAAAAAAAAAAAAAAAGTAAAATACAGGTCATTTAAGTTCTGAACAGTTATGAATAAACATGAGCTAGAACAGAGGGGTAAGTTTGTTGAGGTAGAAAAGAAAAAAAAAAGAAAAAAAAACAACATTCGTAGCAACGACAGCATGACGTACATTTTCCTTTATTTATAAAACTACTATGGATCACGTCACCTTCACCAGGACTAACAGGGGGAAAAGGGGGGGGGGGTGACGGGTTTACACACCTCGTTTGTGGAGCCATCCCTCCTTCACGATCACCACGTCCGTCATAGTGGACAAGAGGAAGACACTCGGCGTCTCAGAGGGAGAGCAGCAGCTCCGAAGCCCGCGATCTCCTTCACTTGGGCGAGGAGCCTCTTCTCAAAAGGTTACCTGGACGAGCAAAGATCACGAAACACGTTACACACAATACGAATGTCGCATCATGAAAAACATTTTTCAAACACGTGAACAGTGTAAAATTATATCGTTTTTTTTTTTTTTTAGGAATAGAAATCAGTGTTTATTTATAAAGAAGACAAGATGATCGTCTGCGTAGAGACGCGCGTCTCGTCTGAATGCGAAGCAGAGCCGCTGTTGCACCACCGAGTGCTTTATTCCTTCGACACCACCAGCAGTTTCGTGGAAGAATTACACATTAAATAAACATATAAAAGGATAAAAGTTCAATGTTGTGAAACATCTGCCAGACAAGTTTGTTCCTGTTATCGCTTACAATTATACCAGCTATAAACAGTAGTGCCTGTCTTCTACACCAGCAGCAGCAACACGGGGACGTAATACGAGGGCGAGTCAAAAATTATCTGCACGCTCTGGCCGTAGAATTAACTGAAATTAACTTTTGGAAAAGACGAATAGAGAATTTTTCCAACATCATCTCCTTGCTTTTCAATACACTTTGTCCATCCGTCAACAAGCCGTCATATTCCCTCTATAAAAAAAATAATTTCAGGCTGAGCTGCGAGCCACGAACGTGTTTCCGTCTTCACTTCTTCATCTGCTTTCAAGGAACCGAACGGATGAAACTCTGATGGAGCGAGATCAGGACTATAGGAAGGATGCTTTAATCCTGATCTGTGATTTGTGTTTTTAACCCTGATGGCACGAGCAAAGATGCATCGACATGCATTTATGTCGTTTCAGAGGACAAACAGTTCACATTTCGGTCAGACAAAAAAAAGTAATAATCACTTGTAATAATAAATGTGAACCATCTGATCAAAAAAATAAAAATTGAATTAAAAAAAAAAAAAAAAACTAAGTAGGGGCCTCCGAGTGGCGCAGTGGTAAAGTGCTCGCCCCATCATGCGGAAATCGCTGGTTCGGATCCCGGGTGATGCTGTTTTCCTCTCGCAGCCGGAGGTCTAGAGAGAGCTGATTGGCCGAGCTCTCTCAGGGGGGAGGGATGAGAGGTACTTCGTGCTCCCACATTAATTGCACGGCTCTACAGCCAATCAGGGGCGTCTGCGAGCTCGCGCGCGCGGAGGAAGCTGATAGCGCTGTCCTCCGAGTGTGTTACTCCGCCCATAACAGTGCCTTGGCGAGCAGTTCGAAAAGATGGGGTTGGCTGGCGTCACGTCGTTTGGAGGAAACGCGTGATAGTCTTCGGCCCTCCCGGCTGAGTGGTAGTAGTAGACTTAATGTGGGAGCCCCCTAGTGACGGGGAGGAATTGGCCACGACTAAATTAGGGAGAAAAATCAATAAATAAATTAATTAATTTTAAAAAACGGAAGTAAACAATTTGGCTTATAATAACAACGCAGCTTAGACACCACTATACATATATTAAATAGGTTTAAAATACAGTTAAATCTTGGTAATTTGTTCCTGGAAGCGTGCTTGTAATCCAAAACACTCGTATATCAAAGTGAATTTCCCCAAAATACAAAATTCAAACTCAGATGATTCGTTCCACAATCCAAAAATATTCAAATTAAAATAATTAATACAAAATATAAAGTAAAAATACACACACCGCTTATCGGTTTAAGCGGAGTGTGTTGTGTTTGTGTGCATTTCAAAGAAAAACTCGCACTGAATTATCAGGATTTCTAAATAGCAGGGTGTTATTTCCCCAGAAAGAACAGATACGATCACTCATCACTAAATGTTATTCTTGTGAATTGTGACAGCGGGTTCAGTTCTGATCATCGAGTCCGTCATTGTTGAGGACCATGTTGTACAGTTGACCCCCCAACCCTCAAACCCCCACCGCGCACCCTCGACCCACCCTCGAAGTCGCGGTTTAAAGTTTGCGGCCTGAGTCGTTCGCAGATTTTTCTTTAGAATCTAAGTGATAATCGTTCACGGAAAACCCCCACGACTTCGTTGAAACTGCAAGTATCATGGTCTGTGGCAACATATAATCATTTTTCATGCGTTTTAAACACTAAACTATTAAGAATTATATAATTTACTAATTTTGTAGCATGAATTATATAAATTCAGTTAGATTTACATATAAGATACAATACTGTATACACTTTTTTAGTGCTGTAGAGAGAACACAAAGCAACCGTAGAGGGGGGGGAGGGGGAAAAAATAAATAAATAAATAAATAAATAAATAAAACACGGCTTGGGATGGTGAATTATTATTGTATTTACCCTACAGTACTTATACAAAAGAAAACACATCCCAAAAAAATTATAATTAAAGGTGCTCTAGAAACTAAATCCAAATTTTATTTGAATTTTATACATTCACACTGAAATATCTGGATCTTGATTCAAAAAGCCAGTAAATATTTTAAACTGGTACCTTTTTGAATAACAATGAAAACTCCCTTTATTTCTCTACACCTGCTCATCCCAGCGTTTCACTATTGCAAGTATCAAGGTAGAAAAGGTTTCTCAGTACACCGGACTGCCAGTCTGATTCATGTCTGAAACGCTGGCCTCCCAGGAACTCCTTTAAATAAAACCCAACATGTAGAAATCGAGGTCAGTACGGTGGATGCGGCAATAACTCGCAGCCTTAACTAGTTCCTGTAACGTGCACAAGTGTTGTTCGTGAATGTGTGTACAGTTCCCACAGACAGATGCGTCTCTTCTGCAAGTTCTCAACAACTTCACCCCTGGATTTTCAAGATTCACAGACACGACTGCGGTGGGATTTGAGAAATCTCATTGCTGGATGTACAGCCTTCTTTAAAAACGTTTGCACCATTCAAATGTTTCCCTGAGGTCAAGAGTCACGTTCAGGTCGTCTGCAGATGGCGATTGCTTTTGTGTCTTCATTCGTTCGTGAGGATTTTCATCACAAGTCCCGGTTTGACTTGAACGCCCCTCGTATAAACACAAGCCTAAAAATATCAGCACATTAATCTAAAAAAATTAATAAATAAGTTGCGTCGAGGCACTTGGTTGTTGCAGGATCTCTGTGGAGAATTATAGCACCAGAACCGCTGCACCTGCGTCCCAGTGGGGGAAATGTTTCAATTTGCTCCATAATTTGAACATTTGTTAATTTCAACACAGAACCAACTACCAGAAACTGTTCAGTTACTTTCCAATTTATCTTGATCTAATGCAGCAACACTACATTGTGCAAGGGAGGAAGAGACACATAAATAAATAAATAGTCCAGGACAGGCAGACAGTCTGATTTTGTCAGGATTTTTTTGTTTTTGTTTTTGAGATCATTAATATTTATAGCTTGTTTGGACAAGTAATTGATCGATAGATTGCAAGTGAGTTTTGGGAAAACAGTTACTGTACGTGGTCACCTGAGACCATAAATAGTAGAAGAAGAAAAAAAAAAAAAAAATTGTATGATTAAGCACAAATTGTTCTGGTGTACTGGAGCTGTGAATCATGGGTACACCGTTCATATCACTGGATTGGATTTTTGCACATTGACATTTTTCTATTCAATACGATTCAACAAACCTAATGTTTACTGACTGAAGTTTAATAAAATTTAAATTGCTATACAACTCTTTTTTTTATTTTATTTATTTTTTTATTTATTTATTTTTTTAAATGAAAGCAGGGTGGATTTTTCGTTTTTTAAAGAACTCGTACGATTTTCGTTTTAGGAACTCTACTAAGCTCACCTGAACAATTTAAGTAACATATCACATATACATTACTGCACAGTGAAATTGCTTCTTTTCTTCGCATATCCTGAGGGGTCATGAGCGCAGGGTCGGCCATGATACGGCGTCCCTGGAGCAGACAGGGTTAAGGTTTAACTCGCTCAAGGGCAACGTGGTGGAGCTGGGGCTCGAACCAACAAACTTCCTATTAGTATCTCGGTTAAAAAGTGTGAATCAATTCAGAATTTTTTGTTTAGTTTTTTTTAAAGGAGACAAAAAAAAAAAAAAAGGTTGCACAGCTGCAGTATGTGAGAGTCACCACGTGGCGTATGGAGATGTAGCACACTTGTTTTTCCCCACATGACAATCATGGGCACCTGTGAGTTTTTTAAGTGGGCAGAAAGCACTTTCCTCAGTGTGACGAATGTGTGTGTGTGTGTGTGTGTGTGTGTGTATTGATTTTTGGCAGTCTGGAAAGTCTAAGAGTATCACTTGCCTGAACGAGCAGATACACTTATTTTCACCCCCCGCAAGAAAAGCTTTGCACAAGCTTTGTGGACAACACACACTGCATCAGACACGACATCATAAGATCAGATTCCACTTCTGTCAGCCGAGAATAGGGATCTGACGATACCTGGTTTGGGTAAACCCGTGCCAACTGTAGCCTCAGGTTTCCACTTGCCATGTTGTTGTTGTTGTTTGTGTGTGTGTGTGTGTGTGTGTGTGTGTGTGTGTGTTCTACTGCGAGTTTTTCTGCTCACCACGGCTGTAAAGAGTGATTACCGTAAAAAAAAAAAAAATAAAAAAAATAAAAAACATTGAAAACATGGATGTCTCACCCATTCTGGTGTGACACTCTTGACCTGTTTGCGCATCTGTATGATTTTAAGCATCGTCCTGCTAGTGTGGTATTACTGAAAACCGAGTGTGAAATCTTTTATTCTAGTAGTATAATCTATCATTACTATCACAGAGTAAAGGAAGTGCCGTGCCCTGCGTCACTCACTTCAGTGCTGAAAGGCAAACGTTTTTGGCAGCTGGTAAATTTGTAGTGCGGTTAAACAGAGTCGCACTCAAACACGGTTTCCTTGGCCGATGAAGGAAGAGGACCTCTGTAGCTGACACAGGCTGAAACAGAGACGTGTTGAACGTCCGCTCCCTCACAGGAAGCCATTAGTCTGGAATGGACAGCGGCTGAGTTACTCCGGCCCCAAAAACCAAAAAGGAAAAAAAAAAAAAGTTCTCTTAGCGTAAGAATTCAGAGGAACCGTTACAAACCTATAGCAGTTTGGTCACTGTGGAAAAGGTTCAATGGTGACTGAACAGGAAATTTAAAGCGACTCGACACACTGAGCGCACACACACCACCAGGCCGCAACTTCAACTTTCATGCACATAAACAATTAGCCACTTCCACATCGGTCTCTCCGACTCAGTGGGACTAGATGCCATGCAGCCGTCTGTCTGATCACCCACACGGCCTCGAAAGAAAACCTACTTCATGACAAAGCAGTTTCATCAGACTTCACATAAAGGACACGGATAGAAATAACTATAAAATGTCAACATTCACTTGGTTCCCCTAATAGGACATTCAGCAGAGTTCTTACACCAAGGTTGGCGTTTTAAAGTCTCTGTAATAAAGAATACAAAAACTTACAACATGATACTTCACCAGAAATTATGAGCTGTTCTTAATTTATTCTTAACAAAAAATAATAATAATAATAATAATAAAGAAAAAATCGACACTTTATGACGAAGAGGAATGAACAGCACCATGACATTATATATAAAAATAAAACCCTGGTATTTAAGCATGGTTTGCATTGGTGATTCTACATCCGAGCAGACGACATTTAATTGTGTAAAGTTTAGGGAAATAGCGGTCTTCTTTATAATTTTGTGAAATCCAATCAATCATCAGTAACATGTCCGGCGCAGCTCACGTGCACATAGCAGTACACGGAGAGTTAGAGAGAAAAAAACAAGTTTCAATTATTTTGATTCTAAATAAATTCTTAAGAATTAGTTCATTCAGTCGTCATCTTACTGCTGACTCTAATCTAGGAGGCAGGTTTAAAGGTGGGTTATAACTCTGGACAAGGTGCCAATCCATCGCAGGGCAGACGTGCACACACACACACACACACACACTACACACTCATTCACACACTACAGGGAACATGGGAACAGTAATCAGACTAACCTGCATTAGTCTTCGGACTGTGGAAGGAAACTGGAGTACCTGGAGGAAACCCACCAAGCACGTGTAGAACACGCAAACACACACACACACAAAGTGCCAAATCGAACCCTCGATACTGGAGGTGTGAGGCTACAGTGCTAATTACCGCGGCACCATGCAGCCTAATCCTCAACAATATTAATTACTAATGATTAGATATGCACTAATCGATCAGGCGGTGACCAGAATCAGGTAATTTTAGGTGGAATAGTTTTAAGTTGATTGTCCATGAGAACTCTCAGAGTAGAGCTGGGCGGTATGACCAAAAATTTATATCACGGTATTTTTCAAAATTATATCGGTGTCACGGTATTTGACGG
>JAQQZT010000005.1:21442995-21475907 GCA_030068275.1 Clarias platycephalus
ATGCAGAGGATAGGGTTAGATGGAGGCAGATGATTCGCTGTGGCGACCCCTGAAAGGGAACAGCCGAAAGACAAAAAGTGATACTGAATGCTAAGTGGTTGGAACAGATGAGAGGGGAAAAGAGGTTGCTGCTGAGGTTTGTACATAAACAACCAATTTTTTTAATTATATCTTTTTATACTGTATGTGTTTGACTTTCTGACAAAATTTTCTAATCCTTTACTAATATTCTCCAGGCCTCCTTTCACTTCCTACCCAGAATATATTCCTGTTCTCTGCGCAGATTTACAAGGGTGGATTCCAATTCTTTTATCCCACAACCCAGACTGGGGTAAAGCGCTTATTAATAATGAATGAAAGCATGAATGAAGGCACTCTTGCCTCGCACCTCCAGGGTCAGGGTTCGATTCATGCCTTGGATCTGTGTCCATGGAGTTTGTATTTTCTCCCTTTGCATGATGGGTTTTCCTCCGGGTACTCCGGTTTCCTCCTACGGTCCAAAGACATGCAGATTAGGCTAATTGGTGTTCCAAATTCCCTGTAAGTGTGAATGAGTCTGTGAGAGTGTGTATTTGTGCCCCATGACGGATTGGGACCCTGTCCAGAGTGGACCCCGCCTTGTGCCTTAAGTTTCTGATGACAGGATAGGCTCCAGCCCCCTCGCAGCCTTTAATACAGGATAAAGCAGTATAGGTAATGAGTGAGTGAGTAAGTGAGAATGAATGAATAAATGAATAAATTAATTTATGTACATTTACAGTAGATAGACTGCACTTCACATGGTGTAAACATAAGCTGAATCTACTCCTTTCTGAGGAAAATAAATTGACCAACCAGATTGCTATAATAATCAGTAAAATAATTCTTTCAATTGGATTTTAATGTTTGTGTCTTACAAAGAAATGTATTGCTGTCATAAACAAGGAAACACAGAAATAGCTGAATCTGGTCTGTTTTATTTAATAGAACTTCAAAACATGTCTATCTAGAAAAAGGAAAAGTGTGTTAAAGCTGAAAAATCACTAATTCTAAGAATGCAAATAAGTGTCGTGTGTTCATGGGAAGAATGTTCCTGCTAGATGATCCTGCTTTGTTTTGAGCAGAATCCATTAGTCTTAAAGTTTCTTTAGTTTAAGAGTTGCTGCAATGTTGCTTTTAATGTGTTCTAGCTAACTTAAAATCACTGTAGACGTTCTGCTGGCTTGTTATCCAGATTTTCCTCACCTCAGTTCTTTCATTATGATTTCCTACATTTCAGGATTTCTATAATTGTTTATGGAATGTGTCAAAATTCACTTTTTGTTGTTATTGTCATTTTGGATGTTCGAATGGGTCTCCAGTGTATCCATGTACAAACTAAAAATGGGCTTAAACAAAGATTTTCTCCCTAATGTGACCTCATAAAAGAAGATACCCATCCCCGGCTTGTTGCTCAGCTCTGCGCTTCTCTGCAGGGGCATGGCTCAGCAGTAGCTCATTTGCATAAACACTGAAATGGTGCGTTCAGGAGAGGGGTGAGACAAGGAGTTTGAGGTATGAAAAACTGCAATACGTGAGTGGGATTTCAGCTGTAACCTTAACAGTCACGGGGCCTGAAGCCTATTGCAGAAGACTTTGGGTACAAGAGGGGTGGGGGGGTGCACACAAACACACACTATGGGCAATTTGGGATCTCCATGTCATTGGATTGCAGGACGAAACTAGAGTCCCCACAGGAAACCCACCAAGCATGGGGAGAACATGCAAACACCACGCACACAGACCCGAGGAATTCATCAAACCCTCAACGTTGGAGGTGTGAGACCACAGTGTTAACCACTACATCACCATGCCTCTATGTTCATTTATAGTAATAGAAAAGAAATAGTTAAATATGGGACCTTAGCTCAGATGAGACTGCAGTTTTTATGCAGTTTCATAAAAGCCCAGGTTCTTGTATTGAATAAAAAAAACAACTCTATCCACATTTACTCATCTTACTCACCTACTACAAACCAAAACCTTTCCTTTAAAAACAGCCTTACACTTACAGTATGAGCTGCCTGATCCACTATTGCTATGTTGTGCTCAAAATGATGCTTTGCCTCGACTGTTAACTGGTGCATCCTGTATATTTAGGTGTGAATAAGAATGTAAGGTGGCATAGAGGTGAAGGTCGTGTCGCCTCCTTACTGCCTTAGTATTCCTGGTTCATTCCTGAGTGTCTGTCCTGCCCATGTGAGTTTCCTCTGGGTTCTCCAGTTTCCTCTCACCGGTTTCCTTTTAACATTCCAGTAAGTGGACCGGTGTCTCAAAATTGGATTCTACATTCAATTAAATTCCATTTGATTCTGTGTGTGTACAAGATGCCCTGGTGTGACGTTCATGGTGTATTCCTGCCTTGTTCTCAGCGTTCCTGGAACGGTCTCCGGATCCACTGCAACCCCTTTCCCTGACAAAATGATTCCTGGAGACGTTTAAATGAATGAATGAGTACATTCTCTATGTAAAGTGTTCACTGTTGTCTTTAAAACTGCACTGAACTTCCATTATTGCAGACAGTGAAACATAAACAAATTAAGGAACACCTTTAACAAACAGAATCATGCATTTATCACGGTTAACAAATTGCTAAAGTGAGTGCTTGGCTTTTTTCGTGTCTTAGTGCTATATTTATTACAAGACTAAAACATGTAACTACATATTTAACACGCAGAAACTATTATGTACAATAAGTTAAGGTTTTGACAAATAATTCACATTTTTAGCCATTTACAATAATTTTATGTTTCAATTTCACTTATACTATACTACTAACCTGAAAAATATAAGGGGTGTTCAAGTCAAACTAGGACTTTTGTTTGTGCAGAATAAAACACAGTTATGGGAGTAAAAAAAAAAACCTTTATTTTTCTACTGTATATAATCCCCAGATACACTAATGTTGCACTAGTGCTTGGATATTGTCAAGAACGGAGTATGCTGGAGCCATGATCAGACTGTCTGCTTCATGTCTGAAACGCTGGGCTGCTAGGAACTCCTTTAATAGCCCAAACATGCGGAAATGTCTTGGAGCGAGGTCAGGACTGTACAGATTATGTGGCAATAACTCCCAGAGTTTCAGTAATGTGCAAGCAGTGTTGATGATTATTGTCTACAGTTTCCACAGACAGACATGTCTCTTCCAGAGGTTATCCGTCAATGTTCAAGGATCAGGCATTCCACTCGCTGAATGTTCACTGGGTGACCGCAGTGGGCTCTGAGACACCTCGGCCAGGCCCAGTCGTACAGCCTCCTTTAAAGTGTTTGCATCATTCTAATGTTTTACAGTGGTTATGAGTATCATCATCGTCAATCAGATTCACACCTTCGTCCAACAGACGTCCCAGTTTGACTTTGAAATATGACTCAGTTCACACTGTAATGACTGACACATATTGAAAATCTTCATTATAAAAAATATTATGGGCGACACCTCGGATAAAAAGCAGAATCTATGAATGTGTTCATAAATTTCAGATTTTCTTAGTATTTGTTACGTCCTCTTTTTGCTACAGTGACAGTGTGCACTCGAGCTGATATGAAGTTTACATGTCTTGCAAAGGTTTATTATCCATTTTAGTCCAAATTGATCGGAGTGTCACCTGAACACATGCAGTAGAAGAAATTACAAATAAGGAAACCATTTGGATAAAACACTTTTACTTTTACAAATTCACTTACTTTTAATTAGGGACGTAGAAATAACGCAGAATTTTTAGATTAAATATACAAAATATTGAGCAATTATTTTATTGCTTTATTTAAGTTGTAAAACCTTCTATTTATTTCCAAACATCCATTTTTTCAATGTGGTCTCAGACCTTTGTAGTCCACTCTATATATTCAATTAATTAATTAAAATCAATTTTACTTGTATAGTGCTTTTAACAATGGTCGTTGTCGCAATGCAGCTTTACAGAATCAAAAGAAAATTATATAAATGTGTATGAAATGTGAAAAAATATGTACATGAATCAAAATGATCAGAAGAGTCTGATATATTAATATTAATATTAATAATGATGCATTATTATTGTCAACAACTTCATATCATTAACATATATTGTGTTATTTAGTCATATTCAACAGTATAAGATTAAATAGATTTATTTAATGCGGATCATTTTGTGTGTGTTTGATATATCAGACTGTTCTGATCATTTTGATTCACGTACATTTCAAATCACCTCTGCATGTGGTTCATGTAGTCTGAACAGTAAAAAACTATTTGAACCACATGCAGAGGTGATTTGAAATCAGATTCCCAAATATGTGTCTCGGTCTGCATGCTCTATCCACTCAAATCAGATTTCAAACTGTCCATTACGTCACTTTCAACAGGACGTGAACTTTCAAGTCCACGCAATCATGTTTTATAGACATAGATCCATGGTTGAAAAACAAGCACGAAGATGATGGAAAAAATAACTATGACCATGACTAGACAGTGAGCTGGCCTTCATGGTGAGATGTGATATCTTAATTATATTAATCGATATCTTCTTAACTGAGTTGATGTTATCTGTCTGTTGTTATAAGTCACCAGCATTGGACATCACACAGCACACATGCTACAGTATACATAAGCCTCCAGTGTTGTAACCAATGCAGGTAAGTCATCAATGTGTTGGAATTGGGCTGAACGGAGCCAAATCCAATCTGATCACTTTCAGATAACAGAGTGGACAATCAGGCCTAAAGATTTTGTCTGCAGTCTACTTTGTAAACAAGACCTAAGAAATGTCTCAGACGGTTTAGCCACAGAGTCACATATATGATTTTGCAAAAATCATAAGTATTCTATATTATTGTCTATATATTGTCTAAAACTGTTCATCACATACAGTGCAAATGGGAAGCTATGCATCAGTTGAGTCCTATTAAGATCTGTGTTTTTTTTTCAAGGTATAGTGTTTAGAGTCACTTTGCTTACATGTTTGACTCTCCGGCATCCATGGATTTTGAAAGCTACTGAATACAACCTGGTTTGTTTTAATTTAAATAGATTTTTGTTTTGGTGAAAAAAAGACATTTGTTCACCAAAATCAGAAGATTATAGCAAAAATTTCCTTGAAGTTACTATACAACTAGCGGATAGCATGGATTTGAATAAAAGTTCATCATGTCAGCATGAGATTTGGTGTCCTCTAATGGTTAGTAAGCAATGATAGTTTTAAGTCATTAAGTCTATTGTATAGAACAGAAAATATGAGAGTGAGTCAAAAATGATCCACACTGGATCCATACAGTTATTAACTTGCTACATAACTTCTATTAAATCTTATCAGCACTTTCCGTTCAAGCTTACCGTCTCTGCAGCCACCGCTGTGCAGTGAACGTTACAGAGGACGCCCCACTTATTATTAGCACAAAAACAGATCGAGCGTGCAGCGATTAGCTTTTGTGGTTTGAGGGTATGTCTGATGCCGATATTTATCAAAGAATTTTGTGTGCCGTATGGAGAAAGCTAAATTTGGACTGATACTCTAAGGAAAGTGAACATTTCTTAAAGAGAATCATTACTGTAGAATAAAAACCTCCTCAATCCCAAGAAAAATTCAAAAGTGAACCATCATTTTTTTTGATGGAAAATTGCTTAAAATTTTACATGATTTTTAAGAGCCAGTATTGGAACATTATCAGGAAAAAAAATAACAATCGGCAGTGTTTGTTACAGTGAGATGCTTATTGAACCTAAACTTTGGATTAAACGCAGTGGACTGCTATCTGAGCGCGTTACGATCTTGCATGACAATGCATGCTTGCACACTTCTGCCCACGCTGTCGACACTCCTCCCTATGGTCCTGATCTCGCTCCATCAGACTTTAAGCTGTTTGGTCCCCTTAAAGCAGCCCTATGAGGAGGATGTAGATTAACTTCGGATGAAGAAATGAAGAAAGCGGTGCATTCGCAGCTCAGCCTAAAACATGTTGTAATGTGGGTATACGAAAGCTTGTTGACAAATGGACAAAGTTTATTGAAAAGCAAAGATATTACCTTAAAAAATAATGTATTTAACTTTACTAAAATTTAATGAAAATAAAATTCTACATCCAGAGTGCGGGTAATTTTTTTACTCACACTCGTGAAATTTATTAAACTGTGAAACTTGGTGTAGTTATTAAAATTTGCTAAACAAAACAAAAGAAATTATGCATACACACACTTTAATCAGAACCGTTGCACACTTATCGAATGTGCAGTTATGCAATCAGTCATGCAAGCATACAAATCATGCAGTTACATGAAATTAAATACGTACAATTAAAGTGCTTCAGTTAATGTTCACACCAGAAATGGGAAAAAAAGTGACTTTGAGCATGGGATGTTTATTGGTGCTAGTTGAAGCTGGTTTGACTATTTTTGCTGACGTACTTAGATTTTCATGCACAACATTTGCTAGATACCGAATAAATAGATAAATAAATAAATAGGAAAATATGCAGTGAGTTTCAGTTTCTCGGGCAAAACAGCACAGCACATCAAACATTGATGCAAAATCCTACACAGGGTTCCAAGATGTAACATCCTCATAAAAACCACACTCCTGTGCAGTTACACAGCAGTTATAAGCTATGATAAATGATAATGTTTGAGGGTAATTGGTAACTTCATTTCATTAATTTCACTAGTTTCATTCAAGTCCATGGCAAATGTGGAGCCTACACCAGGAAATGTGGCTGTTATGTGAGATCATTTACTTATCACAGGGCACACAAACACACTGGCACGTATCTGCACGCACACACACATGCATACGCACGCACACACTCGTTCACATCTAGGGAAAGATTTTTCATGGCCAATCCACCTACCTGCATGTTTTTGACAGTGGGAGGAAACTGGAGAACCTGGAGGAAACCCCACTCAGACAGTAATCCAAGCTCAGGAATGAACCAGAGAGCCTGGAGCTGTGAGGGACAACACCACCCACGGTGCTTCACATAGATGCTTATGAGACAAATTTGAAATACCACACGTCAATTAGATCATAAGACAGGCAACTAAATACAACTTCAGAAACCAAATTGCATCTTTGGAGAGTACACGGGCTTGTCAGGGCAAAGCACAAAAACTGCACTGGCCCCTTAGAAACCCCAACAACAAAACAAATTAACATAAAAAAAAAAAACATATTCACAGCAAATTGGAAAACAGCAGCAAAACCAAGAATTCAGCAAAATCCAAAACACAACGGTATGAACTGAATATGAAAATGGAGCGGTGGAGAATGTTTATAATAAATGATAATATTATCTTAAATAAGTCCACGGATGCTTTTATACATGGTCATTTTTTATCCAGGGAATCCATATACTGTACTGTAGGAGATACAGTGGGTATGAAATTACAGTATGTGTTAAAATGGTACAGTAGGTGTTCCTATTGTAAAAAAAAAAAAAAAAAAAGTAAACCAATATAAATCATGTCACAATCTCTGTCTACCTTTAATGTGATAAAAAGATCAAATAGATAAATAGATACATTATAGGAGGAAAAATACCAAAAACGAAAAATACTTACACTAACCTGTTTGCATAAGTGTGTAGATCCGTTAATAATGTGGTGCGCTCGTGTTCAAAAGTAATTATCATAAACCTGTCATCAATAAAGTCTTTCTAATTAACCAAGAATAAACATCAGGTGCTTCTGTAGGGATTAAGTTCTAAAGCGATGGTGTGCAAATAGCTTACTATGCATTTATCCATCAGGAGCGAGAAGCAAAAGAATTTCCAAAAATTAGATGAAGGCCATCATCAGTAAGTGCACCATCGTTAGTAACATTCCCAAGAACATAACCAGCAACTAAAATCGATTAAGGACACAAAAACGATTAGGTCACTCCCTGCATGTGACAACAATCTCATATTCCTCAGATGTCTGGAGGGGGCCAGACGGAAAAGCAAATCCAGATAGGGTTGTAAATTTTGTTAACCGATCGTCAAACACCTTAACAATAAATAACTGATTGATCATTAATAATTAATAATAACCAGACGTGCATTTCCTGCTTAGTTTAAGTTTCAGTAAAACAGTTCTAAAGGCACAATCCAGTGTTTTATTAGGGCAGGCCCGCCATAATATCAACACCGACCGTCACATATTCATTTCCTTTTTTTTTTTTTAATTATTATTATTTAAAACGGGAAGCATCTTTTTTAATTGCCAGCAGAACACTGATTCGCTCGACCCCTCTTTCTCTCTCTCTCTCTCTCTCTCTCAAACATGAACACACAGGCGCGTCTGTGAATATCCCCACCCCTTCATGTGCACACATCAGCTGTGCACGTGAAGCTCTCATGTTTCATCCGGGGTTTATGAAAGAAATCACTGAGACCCAACTCTTGAATTAAGTTATTAGCAAGAACGTAAGGAGCAAGTCTAGTATGAATAGCTAAGCTAAAACAAAAAAAATCATTAATAAATTTTCATTGGTTACATTCTTTATAGTAATTAATCGCTTAACAATTAATCATTAACATGTTTACATACAAATGCCACAAGACATGTGATGAGATCAAGGTGGAACTTGTGTCGCATCATTTTAAAAGATTTGCTTTAAACAGTTTATTGTCCAAATTATAAGTAGTGTTCAAGTCAAACTGGGACTTGTGAAATGTATTGTGAACGAAGATGTTAATTTCAGGCACAGTACGCTGATGAGACTCTTAGCCGCAGTAAAACATTTTAAAGAAGGCTGTGCATCCGTGATATGGTGAAAAGAGACGGCTGGTCTTTAAATATCGACGGATAACTTGTCACTTGGTAACTTCCTGTCTGAGGTCTGTTCTCACAATCATTTACTTGCACATTACAGGAGCTCAGCAGGAGTTGTTGCCACATCAGCCACATCAGTAACAGGAGTTATTGCCACATCACCCGTACCATCCCCACATCGTTCTCTTTTTTGTTGGTATCCAAGCTATATATAAAGGGACTTTTATAACTTTTATAACTGAGTTCTGTTATTTTGCACAAAAATTCTGTCCCGGTTTGACTTGAATGCCTCGCGTACATCATAATCGTGAAACATGGTGGTGGCAGCATAATTTCATAGCGCTGGTTCACTTCAACTGGGATTGGGGATCTAGTCAAGATAGAGGGAATCTTGTATAGCTAGGGATACCACTCTATTTTGACATTAAACTATTAGGGCTCTTTTAGACAGCTGAAGAATAAAAAACCACCCAAAGCACCAATGTAAATAAAATTAAAAATAAAAAAACAACGGATTGGCCCAAGTTCAGATCTGACATATACTTTAAAATTGTGAAATGACACAGAATGTGATAGATCCGGATTATTTGAGAATAAAAATGTAGAATAAAAATGTTGGTAGACTGATCTGATTGTTGTAAAAAAAAAAAAAAAATCGCTTTAAAAAATTGTAGTTAAGGTTTGTGCACATTATGGAACAATTGCATATGAATTTGGCTGGTTACGATATCACATTAAAAATGGAAACTCGTTTCTATTTTTACATCAGAAAAACCTGTAGCTTTAACTAAGGTGCAATTTTCTAGGGATTTTTTTTCTTTTTCTAATGTACAGTATGCAGTAACCTCACACCTCCAAGGCTGAGGTTTCAAATCTCACTTCCAATCAGTGTGTGTGAGGTTTACTTATTCTCTCTATACCTGGTGGGTTTCCTCTGGGTACACCAGTTTCCTCCCACAGTCCAAAGTGATGCAGTAGACTTAGTGTACTGCAGGCTGCTTAGTGTTACCTAATTGTGTGTGTGTGTGTGTGTGTTTGCATGTGCCCTATGATGGCTTGGCCCACCCAGGATATACCCTGCCTTGTATCCTGAGTTCCCTGGGATATGCCCCAGGCCCCCTTGACCCTACACAGGACCAGAGGTATAGAAAATAGATGGATGGATGGATGGATGGATGGATGGATGGATGGATGGATGGATGGATGGATGGATGGGTATTGTTAGGTTCGCACTGCATTAATTTGAGTGTGGGAATGATGAAAAACTCACCTTAAGAAGCTGGGCCATGTTTAATATGAAACTATTCTTTCTGTTTTGAGTAAATACTTTTTAAATAATTGTCTGATTTCCAACTGCGTTACTGGAATTTGCTCTTGTGCTTTTGGTTTGTCTTTTGCACCTTAGGAGAGAGTGTCATGTTTCAGCGCCCCTTAACATAACGTTTTCTTCCAAGTTCCAACGTCAACCACAGGATCACGAGGAAGATAAAGCATGCAGCTCTCTGACACCGGTGTGTATATCTAACCTATAGCCTTTTGTACATCAACAAAACCCTGGCTCATGAAAGTTCAAATTTAGAATGCTTCGCCAAATTGTTTTGTAACGTTGGAAATCAAATCCTACATGTGAACCCTATAACCCTACTTTTAATCCACGTGGTACACGATCTTTCCCGTGCCTTTGTACGGTCAGAATACATTAGGACATTCAGTAGCACACAGATGCTGCCTGTGTGACCGTGAGTGTGAGGAGCATCTAATGTCCCGTGTGCTGGAACTGGAAATGAATGACATGGTGAAACTCCGGCTGGGCTGAGCAAAGGTCTGCAAAGGAATGTGCTGCTATTGTCCGAGCAAAGAGAGGGTCGAGGGGGGGGGGGTGCCATTGATGAGTGCAAAGTGAAAGAGTGAGCCTCCTGGAAGCTCTCTGTCTCTCTCTTCTGTGAGAACCTCTCGTAGTCACTGGCTCTCTCGGGAGCTCCGGTCCCAGGGTGCACAACAACTGCTTTGTTTCACCCATAAACACACACCCCGGAGAAACACAATCAACCTCCCTCTCTCCGGTTGGGAAAACCAGGGGCTTCA
Organism: Clarias platycephalus; assembly: GCA_030068275.1. NCBI lineage: Eukaryota > Metazoa > Chordata > Actinopteri > Siluriformes > Clariidae > Clarias > Clarias platycephalus. The sequence continues at coordinate 21,453,821 of JAQQZT010000005.1, forward strand.
TTTACATCTCATAGAGCAACATCGTCCTCAGGAAATCATTACACCCATGCTGATCAGCCTGCTATACAAACAGGACATAGTTGATTTTAATAGTGAAGTCAACAGATCCACTGTTTTTCTAATTGGCCTTCTCACAAAATTGTGTACAGTTTATCGACTCTAAAAAGTATCTTAGTAAACCTATTAACAATACATTGTTTACAATATTAATAATTTATGCTCAACAATTTGATTTAAAATTTTTTTTTTTAAATAAGTACATTTTTACATGTTGTATATATTTAACACATTACACAGGAAGTCTTTAATATGACCAGGGGTTTAAATACAAAACCAGTCTCCTCCATGGAATTTCCTGGAGCTGTTACAGAACTCCACCGTGGTACCCAATATCCACCGCTTCCCCAGGGCGACGAAGCTTTTCATTCTGCTACAAAATAAGTAATCAGAACCCCGGCCAGTGTAGGAAGAAGTAGCACAACTGGTCTCGAGTCAGTGTGCAAGCAGAACTCTCCCAGCACCCCAGGGAGAAGCTGCAAATGGGCTTTTCAAAGCGTTTGACAGCTGGGACCCGGGCCAAAGGTGACCCAAGCAGTTGTGGAGGGCACAATCTCAGCAGCTGCACCTCCAAGTTTGCTTCTTTACTACGCGGATTAACGACAAGTTAACGACAAGACGAGTGTTCGGAATGAAAGATGGTATAGAATGGGGGGAAAAAAAATTGAAATCACGGTTAGGTGATTTAAGTGCACGGCGGAATATCAATCAAACGACCAAGTATTGAAGAAGTGTCCCTCACTTTCTGTCATCTGAAATCTATGAAATAAAGGTTTTTGTACAATTCATGGTAGGCGTGCATTAATCAAAGAGTGTGGCCCATTGCCAATGACCTCATTAATATTTATACAGTCTACACACGCTGAACTTTCTCATCTTTAATACACATACACACTGTAGAGCGAAGAGAGAATGTAAGGCGCACATTCTAAATCCATTCCTCAGACTTCAATGTAAAAAAGTATGGAAATGAATAAATCTAAATACATTTGTAGGTGCGGCATAAAGGTACTTTCCATAGTTGGGTCTGACAACAAAGACTGCGACCACTGACCAGAATCTCGATTTTTCAAGATGTTTCCATGTTCAGATTATCTTTCTCAAAAGCAAAGTCAGTTCAAATGCAAAATAATAGTATTATGCATTCCCTGTTATCACACATACCATACATAAATTATTTGTTGACGAGAAATATGAAATGTTTTGTGTGTGTTTTGTTCCAATATTTGCATCGCTGAGAGGTGAGTCAGTGCCAAAGCATTCCAACTCTGATCAGGATTAGCCCCCACCACCCTCCATGAGATCCCAGCCACACACACACACACACACACCACACAAACTTCCAACAATGTACAGAGAAGTAGGCGGGAACTGTCTGCAAAGACCTCTAATTATACACTTAAACCTACTGAAAAGAGAGGAATGCATTTTCCTCGTCTCATTTGATGCAATAGCTACAATTTGAGGCATTAAAATCTACTTAGGCAGGTTCTTCACTGCTAAATATCTAGAACCCCCTCTAAGTGGGCACTTGATTTTCTCGAGAAAGAGACTGCTCTTACTTCGAGACTCTTGGATTCCTTCGAGTTGCCACTCAGTTTGGTTGAAGTGCTCTACGTGAGGATATGTCTCGCTCTGAAATGTGCTGGTTTGTGACCTTGGGGATTTTTTTTATGCGAGGCTACGCTCAGCAACTACTGGATGAAGGCACCTGGCTTTAGGTCAAGTAGATCAGGGAGACGGCTGCAACGCTACATAATATATTTATGTATCCATATCTCTCTCTGTATGGTGCTGATAGGGATAGATATGTTTGAAAATGATTTAACATAAACACAATAAAAAGGAGAAACATCATTAGTAGTCTTGCCTACAGCTATTATGTACGGCTAGTAAAACAAACAAAAAAAAGGAAGAAAGTATGCTTTATAATACACACCAAACACTGGATTTAAATGAAAAACAGTACAACTTTGTAGATTTATCCGCATACCCAAAGAAAAAAAAATCTAAGGCTTTTGCTTCCTTAGTTACGCCAGCCACAAGACTAATCAACATTGTTATGTGATCTAATAAGCATGTCTGAGAAAACAGTAAATAATTTCAGGGTGGGTTAGGTGATGTGCCAATCTGGCCAATTTGGGAACACCAATTAGCCTAAACTGCATGTCTCTGGATTGTGAATGGAAACCGGAGCACCAGGATTAAACCCACCAAGCACAGGGAGAAAAAGCACACAGAACCGAGGCAGGAATCGAACCCTCTAATGCTAACCACTACACTACTGTGCAGCTGTAATGTACGGATATTCAATAATTTATTCACGCTTATCAGGATACAGGGTCGCGCAAGCCTGGAGCCTATTCCAGGAGACTTTGGACACAAGGCAGGTTACATCCTGGACCCTGGTGCCAATCCAACTTGCACATGCACACACAAAACGTATCTTGAGGAATCCCACCGAGCACGGGGAGAACATGCAAACTCCACGCACAGAGACCATGAGGCGGGAATCGAACCCTCGACCTTGAAAGTGCAAGGCCACAGTGCTAAGCAAACGCCCCAAAAATAATAAAAATGATCCTTTTAACTGAAGCTAGCAGTATGTTTTTTTTCTGCAGTGTGCTCATACCACACTTTTTTGATTAATTGACATTTGGTAATAAAGTCGACACTGAGGGTATCCAGTATATATTGTTTCCCCTGAGAATATCAAATTTATAAAAGTTCTAAGGGACGTGTACAAAAAAAACTATAAAATTAGATCAAAAACTCTCAAACACAGATTAAAGGAATCTTTTATGAAAAGGTTATTACTTCAATGACAAGAAAATGTTTTTTTTTGTTTGTTTTTTTTTAATGAGTGCATTGGTAGGTGTGGAAATCATCCAAAATTCCGAAATGAATCTGATGTCCGAGGGTGTGTTAAACTGAATGATGATTAAAGGGACACATTTGGCACAGCTGTGTGAGGGGAAGTGCGCTCGGAGACTTGCTGCCGCGGTGTGAGGTGAAGCAGAAACACAGCACAATGCTGCTCGCTCTCGTTATCGCGAGATTGCAGCGTTTAGCGACCTGAGAGAGAGAGAGAGAGAGAGCGCGAGAGAGGGACTGAACAACCGAGAAGTCGAGAAAGGAGCACCGAGAGACGCCGACATCTGGACACACATCATGAAAAGACGACAGAACAACTGAGGGAGCCAGAGAAGAGAAGCGTCGACATTTCTGTAAGTATTCGGCAAAACGGGACGGGGGGAAAGTTGTGTGTGTGAGAGAGTGTGTTAGTGTTACCTCGTTCACCACCTTCGCGCAGTGCAGTTGTCGACTTGCTTCGGCGTTAAAGGCTCTCACACACACACACATAAACACACACACTGAGCCAGTGTGCAGAGCTGTGCGACTTTGCCAAATGAATTTTATGGAGCGTCCTGGAGCATTATATCGCACGTGACGAAAAGTTAATGCGTGAATGATTTTTCAAATAATAATAAATACAGTTAGTGTTAATAATGCGACAAACTTTTGTTTCTAAAGAAATAAATAAAGTTGATCTCTAAAGAGCCAGTGCATTGGGGGGGGTGGCGCGGGGGGTTCAGGGTGCTCTTACTTTCGCGCAAAGTTATCAGTGCACACACACACACACACACACACAGTTCAGTATATGAACCATGATTTTTTTTTTTTTTTTTTTTTAAATCGGGTAACATATGGCGTGAGCGCGCGCGCAGCTGGAGGTAGCGTTTGCGCGCGCTGATGTCAGAGCAGCTGACTCCACAGCTTGCGGGATAATTAGCGCGCGCGAGGCCACCGGTTCACGCACTCGCTCGTCTCTTCTTGCTCGGACGTACGTGGAAGCGCGTTCCTTCCTTCCTTCCTTCCTTCCTCGCTCGCGAGCTTCTGCGCACGAGCGGCGCGCGCGCTGCGCTTCGAACGAACGCGGCTTGTTGTCACGAGCGCCGAGGGTAAGGTATGGCTCGCTGAATTCATTCACTTATCTGGAAACCAAACTGTTCTGATACAGAACTCACAAAAACGTGTCTGTGTGTAGAAGCGTATCTGCGTTCTTATCTTAATGTTCTGCGTTATGGAAAGTTTTTATTAATCAAAGTAAAGTGATTATTGTTGTTGTTTAAAAAAAAAAAAAAAAAACAGTTCTGTTTGTGCATGTTAAATCTCTCTTGTGCTTTAACTCGTCCTAGTGGTCTCGGGTCCTAACACTTTGCTAAGCCTGTTTTGTCGCCTCTATTTGAACGCCTCGCCCTGTTTATTCAACATCCGGTTTTTCCTGTTCTCTCTGCCAGGTTATGAGAGAAGCATGGAGTTCCCAGACCACAGCCGCCACTTGCTGCAGCGCCTTAGTCAGCAGCGTCACCAGGGTTTCCTGTGCGACTGCACCGTGCTGGTCGGCGCGGCACGGTTCCGTGCGCACCGGGCCGTGCTGGCATCGTGCAGCATGTACTTCCATCTTTTCTACCGGGACCAGCTCGACACCCACGACGTGGTTCGACTGAACAGCGACATTGTGACGGCGCCGGCGTTCAGCTTGCTCCTCGAGTTCATGTACGAGGGCAAGCTCGAGTTCAGTACACTTCCGGTGGAGGACGTGCTGGCCGCAGCCAGCTACCTGCATATGTATGACATTGTCAAAGTGTGCAAGGGAAGACTGAAAGAAAAGGAGCTGTCCTGCCTGGATGAGAAACTTGTTGACAGTGTGAGTTTGAGCTGCCTGGACAGGGACAGCGTGCCTGACAGGGAGACAGAGCCCAGCAAAATCCCCCTGAGAGGCCAAATGGCAGATGACATGGACATGGATGACATCACAGATTGCGATAGGCCAGCTCTGGCAAGGCAGAAGGCTAACGGTCACCTCCGTGGGTCTCCGGACCTTGTAGGTGTCAATTATGTGTCAGCCGAGGCCGAGGCCCGTGTGCGAACAGCTGGAAAAACGAATGTGGACGTCAGCGGTGCGTCCCAAAGGTCCCGGGCGGCCGATGACACGGATAGTGCGCTGGACTTGTCTTTGAAGGCGCTGTCGGGCAGAGATGTGGGACAGCTGGCCCTCGACAGGCAGCAGCAGGGCATAGAGATGCACGCTCGAGACAAACACGGCACGCTGTCAGTGAAGGAGGAGGGTGGGGGTGCCAGCTTTGGGAATAGTGTGCCCATGACAGGGTTCGATGCCCTCTTTCGGGGCAAAAATGGCACTCTGCTGCCCCCGGAGGAGCACCTGATGATGGAGGATGAAGAAGAGGACGTGGTGGGGTTGGATGCTGATGACGAGGAGGAGGGGATGGGAGGAAGGGTGGGGATTTTAGTGGCCCAACGGGACCACGGCCACAGCCGAGAAGGGAGCGAGGAGGCTCGAGTTAGAGGTGAAATACACAGTGAGGAGGAAGAGGACGACGACGATCTGACTTCCACAGACATCACCGCACTTCTGCCACCAACAAGCACTGTTCCAGTCTGTGTGTGCCCACTATGCAACAAGGCGTTCCCATCACCACATGCTCTGCAGCCGCACCTGAGCGCGCACTTCCGTGAGCGGGAGGGCGCGCGCACCAAGCTCTCACCCGACGCCTCGGTGCCCACCTGTGCTCAGTGTGGCAAGACTTTCTCATGTGCGTACACATTAAAGCGGCATGAACGCACACACTCGGGCGAGAAGCCCTACACATGTGCTACGTGCGGCAAGAGCTTCCAGTACTCGCACAACCTGAGCAGGCACGCCGTGGTGCACACACGAGAGAAACCTCACGCCTGCAAGTGGTGCGATCGCCGCTTCACACAGTCAGGAGACCTGTACCGCCATATCCGCAAGTTCCACTGCGCCCTCGTCAAGACCCTCTCTATTGGATAAGCAGACTCCTTTTCTACTCCCAAAGGCTGTATCTGACCTACATGTGTGAAGTATTTAAGCTTAAAGGGGAGTCTTGCTCTAAACCTAAAGCCATGGTGGTTTTTGGTCACTATGCACTCGACCTGCTGTAGATATGTCACAACTTAAAATCGGTATTCAGTATTTTGCTGTATTTTAATGCAGAGTTAAGGACTAAAGGTCCGATTAGAGTTCCTCCACCCAGTGGAGAAGTGTGAAGTGAAGGTTTTTGATGCACTTGGTCAGTCACTGGCAGCGTCTTCTGAAATTAAATGATAAATATGAATTTTTTTTTTTTTATGTTGTGTCATGTTGACAGTAGTATAAGTTTTTACTTTATTGAAATGAGCAATTGAATCTTGGGTTAAATTATATGTGCAAATTAATTTAATAATGGCGTAATAATGTCCAGGTTAAAAAAGAAAATCTGTGTTTAGGTTAAAGTCCTGGTTAAAGTCCTTTTTTTCCTAATTTTTAAAAAAAAATTGCTTCTGTGGAAACAGGGTCGTGTGTTTCCTCTTGAATTGGAAACAGTTTCAGAAGTTAAAACTGTTTTCTTCTGCAAGATATAAAATGAAATAATTTTTTTTGTTGTTGTTCTTGAGAAGTTGAATGGAGGTGAAATGGGACCTTTGGATCGAACGTAAATAACCCCCTTTTATTAACTAGCTAGTGTTCATTTCGGTGGGTCTTTATTAATCCTATTTAACTGGAAACACTAACAAATGACACCAATTCTAATTGAACATGAATGTTAGAATGTTGTTTATTCTGTTTTCCTAAACTTTATGCTTTCATCCTACTTAACGTTTTCGAGTTAGTTGTTTAAGTTAATGCTCACTGGTTAAATTATAACGACAAGAGGCACTAAAAGTCCACGTAATCCCATTTTTTTTGTTTGTTTTTTGTTTCCTGAGAAAACTTGATTAGAATTATTTATTAGTTCTGTTGGTTCAGGTTTTACTGTAAGCATCTGAAGTATAAACAGCTGTGTTAATTCCTAATATGTCTACTGGGTACTGTTTCGGCTACACTGAATGGATTGATTGTTAAAAAAAGAAAAGAAAAAAAATCAATTGCTGTTTATCGGTTTATCATTTCACTGTAACTTGTGTAGATAAGCCATTTTTAAATCACTTTTCGTCAAGAGTCGACTCCAGAAATGCTAAGACGCACTTGCTTCGTGCACACATAGACTGTACATACAACACTGATATTCTGTAGGCTGCTATTTCTAACTGTATATTTATTGTAAATATGCATTTTATTTATCTTTGTTTTCTTGACAACATCTGGAATCTCTCGAATCTCTTGACTTTTGAAGTTGAAGTCTTCCCTTGTTTTGTTGGTGTGATTTTAAAGCCTGTAATGCGATAATGCTGTGACAGATGTAGCAGATTTTAGAAGCACAAGGTCACTGAGACTTGCAATAGCTGAACCTTTTATAAAAGTCCTGCAATTTGGAAAAAAAAAAAGAAAGAAAAAACTAAATCCCAGGTATTTATTTAATGAGTAACACGTCGAATTCTGCTCAAAACTACTAGAAGTGTTACAAATACTGTTTTTCTGTGTTACAAAGACGTCCTTGTTTCTTTTTTTTTCTTTTCTTTTTTGTCTTTTCACCAGAGCTGTTTAGAGTAATATTTCCTGAAAAGGAAAAGCGAAAGAAACATTAGATGTGAACGGACAAGATGTGAGGAGAAACGTGTATTTCTCACTGATTGGACTACAAAACTATTTTGTCTTCTTCGCACATCATTTGTCGGGCAGCTGTTTAAATCGCATAGTTCGAATTCCTTTCAAGTTCAAGATCTGCGTACGTTTTAAGGTCTTGTGTGGAACACTGGAACTTACTTATGAACATTTTCCTGAGAATGTTGTAATCATGTGACTAAGTAGAACTGGGAGGTCTCTTTCATGCAGCTAATACTGATGAAACGTAGGTGCTTTTATTCGAAATGTACGTGTTGATTAGGGTCTGACTCCACCGAGGTTAATATGTTGAAGTAATATGCATCAACTTGTTCTACACAGTATGTGCCTTGTTGACACACATTAATCCAACAGCAAATTCCTTATTGGGCATTATTGTGGGCCTGTAATTATTCATTCTGCACAAGCTGTTACTTATTGCAAAAAAAAACTCAAACAAAAAAAACAACTCAACATAATGCGTATTTGATTTTCATGTTTAAATTAAAGATACGAAATATGATATTATAATATTAGGCTGTGGGTAGTGAATCGAGGAAACAGGTGCATCATACTTGAAGCAACTTCCTGCTCAGATGCAGTCATGTGATCAGGCTCGAGCCAGTTTTGAACTATCACGTATGACCAGCAGGAGCATAATCATGTGTAACGCGAGCACCAGTGATGATTCTTTAAGCTGTGCTGTGAATTGAGAAATCAAGCCGCACAAATAATAAGGCACAATTATGCTTTGCTTCAACAAAAGGAGTGTGTATGTAAAGATTAATACTGGAATATTGTCTTCTAAGGTTCAGACTGTGAAACTGTATAATCATAAGAATTATTTATTGATTTCTTTCTCGTGCAAATATTTTACTGAGTTCGACTTAAGTAATGAAAGACGCTACTAAACGGAGAACATTTTTAATAGACTTTGTAGAAGTGCCATTAGATTTAATATAATTTTTTTTTATAAGAAACATATATTTTATAGGAAACAGATGCGTTGATGTTAGTGCTCTAGTGAATGTAGGTGACAATCTGTTTTATTTAAAAAAAACATTTGTTGGATTTTCTTTTTTGTTTGTTTGTTTTGACTGATTAACGCTGTTATGTTACACATTTGTTTGTGCTTTTTATTTGCCGCTTTTGACGTGTACCCGTGTGTGTGCTGTGGAAAAAGTGACAATCTTGAGCTAGGACTTTATTTCAATTCTGTAGAGATTAAATAGAGAATTTTATGTGATAACTGCGTGTGTTCAAGTTATTTCCAAGTTGAAATGTCTGTCTTCTTCTTGTTACTGTTGCACTTTACTGTACTGTTCAATGTCAAAATATTAACCCATCCCGAATGATTATTTTTTTTTAACATCTGTCTTATTAAGCACAACTCGCTGAGGAAGGCTTGTCCCCAGAGTGTCTTTTCAAGGACTTAGAGTCAAGGAGTATCTCTCCGCGTTTCTGTTTATAAATAACATCAGCTGTTTAAGAGTTAAAGTGCTTCTGTATACAGACAACACAGTGAGTCCTGATCCGTTTCTTCCTCCACCAACAAAAGCCTCTTCCTTTCTTGGCTGTGGAGGAAAATTAGAAACAGTAGTAGCTGGTAAGGTTTCAGGACATCATAATTTACAATGTCGATGATGTTACATGGCATGTTACATTGTCCACAATCAAAAATCAGAATAGTTTTTAAGGAACCAAGGACAAGATTTTTTATTACCAAGGACTATTTTCATGGATATTTAAAAACACACACACCTACAAGCATGCTTATAACTATAACTTTCAGCTTATAACTATAACTTTCACATATAAATCTCCAAATGTTTATGCGTACTTATAAGAAGAATGTCTCGAAAGGACACAAGACTAATCAGCTCATAAATAATAGTCTGCGTGCTGTCAAGTGTCTGTCGATATGTTCAATGTTGTTGTCCTCATCTCTTTCACCTATATGTTTGTCACCTTTCACCTGTGTGTATACGTATTTGGAACATTGTCTCTATTACCCAGACTTTTCAAACTTAAGTCTTTTAAAACTCCCTACTTCATTCATTCATCTTCTATCTCGCTTATCAGGATTTTTGGTAGAGTCTGTTTCCCATCAAAGGAGACTTTGGGCACGAGGCAGGGTACACCCTGGACATGGTGCCAATTCATCATGGGGCACACATCAAAGCAGGCACTTTGGGAATTCCAATTAACTTAATCTGCTTGTCTTTTGACTTTGAGCAAACCGAAATAGTATACCTGGAGTAAACCCACCAAGCAGAGGCAGTACATGCAAACTCCGTAAACACAGATCGGAGGTGTGAATCGTACCATCAGTCCTAGAGGTGCGAGGCCACCACCACTACTTACTTTATAGGGAAGATAATAAATTGTAAAATATGTAAGTAAGATGTACCTCCAAAAGTGTGGATGGGAGCGCCAAAGCAAGTTTTGTCCAGGAAATTAAAGCAAAACGGGTGGAAAAACTGGCAGAACTCATTTTTTTTAATGGATTTACAAAAATCATTGTTATGGATTACTACTTCATCCAAACCATGTAGAAATGGAATTAGCATTGATTTGCTTTGTTGTTCTTAAAAAAAAAAAAAGCTAAAACAGGACGCATAACTTGAAATAAATTGTGTTGTCGAGAGGGTGGCATGGTGGCATAGCGTAGAGTAGGCTACTTGGCATTTCCAAATTGGCCATAGTGTGTGAGTGAGTGTGCTTGCATGCCCTGCGATAGACAGGATGAGTGATACGGAGAGTGAATGAGTGTTATATATAGTACTATATAAAACTCCATTCATTTTTGCACCTAAACTCTTATTTTTGGACATTTGAAACTTCAATAGTTAACACAGCTAGATGTATGATTTATTTGATTCATGAACTATTATTTCTGCATGTGCATATTTGATTTTATTCCTTGAAGGAGTGAAAAATGATTTCACATTCGCTATTGATATGAGCTACGGAGGGACGGACACACATCGTACTGAGCATAATGAGGAATTCTTCAGTGAAAAAATAACTTCCCGGATCATTTGCATTTTAACAAACAGAAGGACCGAGGGAGAGGAAAATGCGTGTCTAATTTGAAAACCGAGTGGTCATTTTTCAGTAAGTGGGCTCCTAATTATTCTTTGGCTGCACATCTAAAGAAATCCAGTGGCATAGATATGCGATTCCCACAGCCCTGCCCCCCATGAAGAGCTTACAAACTTTCCAAACACACAAACACCCCCCCCACCCCACCCCCCCACCCCGCCTGCCAGCATCCCCAGCCTTATCCCACTGACTCCTTTGTCTTCAGATAGTGGTAGTAGTATTGGCCTCCTTATTATTCTCTGTGGTTCCTGTGTTCTCAGTGGAAAGCAGTGTGATGTGGCCAATCCACAGCAGCACCTGACTATGTAGCGCTTTGTTGCTGGACTGTAAATAAGGGTGTTGGAGCACTGCAAAGGTCTTGTAAAGAACCTCAAAGATGGCTTAAGAGCTTACAGCTTTAGTCTAGTTGTAACTCTTCTATAAATATATATATGTAAAGGTTAATTAGATTAAAAGACTACCACAATTCGTGAGATTGTCTTTTGTTCTTAAGACATGCATGTTACAGTGGTTGAAATAACAACTCAATGTCATCAAGGTTACTGTAAATGCCAAATATCACATACCATCAATGATATTTGTTTCATAGATATAAAGAATAAAATGGCCTTAATGTAGAAAGATGATAATACAGTACAATGCCTAGGCAAACACTCGAATATTTACTTCACCCACCTTTAGATTTGATTACGGGTGCAATGTTTCCTCGTGATCCCAGAGCCACTTTTTCACAATTTGAGTCCGGGAATATGTCCATGCCATTTTTTCTTCTGATTAGCATCAATACCAAGTGGTTTCCTTTGGATAAATGGAAGATTAGTCCCAATCCTTTGAGTTCTCATCATATTGTTTTGGACATGCTCTTCCGTTCACTCTTAACCACATACCTCCTGCACAGAGTTGTAGCAGTTAGCACTACGGCCTCGAACCTCCTGGATCAATGTTTCGATTCGTGTGCGTGGAGTTGTGTTGTGTGCATGTTCTCCCCATGATTGGTGCATTTCCCCATGGTTACTCTGGTCTCCTCCTGCAGTCCGAAGACATACAGATTAGGCTCATTGGTCTTCCTAATTTGCCCGTAGTGTGTGTGAATGTGTGGAATGGATTGGAATCCTGTCTAGGGTGTACCCTGCCTTGTCCATGAAGGATAAACAGTATGGAAAATGAATGAATGAATGAATGAATGAATGAATGAACATATCTCCCATGAAGTTGAAGGTTCAACATTTCAGATTTTAACATTCCATCCAATAATGTGTTGGATGGTTCTAAACCCATCTCCAGAAATTTCAGCAGTCTCCTTGGTTGTTTTCTTTGCTTGATGAAGACATACATTTAGCATACACCTTTATGTAGGTCAACTTACTTTTTATCTCGTTATACATGTGAGCAGTTGAGAGTTAGGCGCCTTGCTCAGGGGCCAAACAGCGGTAACTTGGTGGTCGTGGGATTTGAACCATGGACCTTCCGAACCATAGTGCAATGCCTTAAACTTAACAACCCCTTACTCCTAAGTTTTTTTTTAAAGGTATAATAGACATGTACATGATGCACAAGGCGACACCCATTTTGGGGTATGGCACAAGCGCACACACTCACAGACCTAACCACACACACTACAAGCCAATTGAATCAGCCTGCAAGGTATATCTTTAGACTGTGTAGCTGGAGGAAAGCCACAAAACACAGGGAAAACATGCAAACTCCACACACACAGTTTGGAGGTGAGATTCGAACCCTCAATCATGAACATACAGTATGTATAAGGCAACCGTGCTGATTTGCATTGAAATGATGAGCTCGATATTTAAATAATTTATTTATTTCACAATTAAAGGAGCTGCGAAATGTTTGAGAACCTCCGATATAACATTGTGTCTCGACTCACTTAACCCGTACAAATGACCTCAGTGAACGATCCCCGTCACACATATTCATCTTCACTTTAAACGAAAAGCAGAGACTTCCAAAGACTTACGTTGTTTATGTATTCAAGCCTTATCTCGCATCGCTTTGACTTAATTAGTTGTGTTTTTGCCCTCACTGATCAAAAACGCTCATGTAATTTCCATTTAACCAGAGCTGGCCTATTTGCATGTATTCCCTGGGCAGTGGGAAGTCTTTGGAAGGGAAAGCGAAGTTGAAAACTTGGACATCTTCACCTCGTGAGGCCAGCGGTAGGAGCCCTTGACCTCTGAACGCACTGCCAGGGACAGCTGGTGCCTGGCCACATTTATTTATTTATTTACCTCACAACAAAAGACAGGTGGTCACACTTGAAAAGAAGCGATGCTCCTAAACATGCACAGACGTGCACACACACACACACACACGCACGCACACACGCACGCACGCACACACGCACACACAAACGCACACACGCACACACTCTGAGCTGCAAACAAGAGTGCATGCAGGAAAGTGACCCGCACACTGTCAAAGCCTAGGCATGCTGTCACATCTTTTTTCTTGCTCTCTTCTTTTTTTACCTACATTAACAAATACGAGTCATTTCTATAAAACTCATCATCCTTCTGTACATCAAGGTTATAAAATCCAGGACACCCCAATTATTGCAAATGAATTCAATTATAATATTGATTATTCAGATCATGTAGTAATGTGTAATTATATATTATATAATGTATTATATAATTACTATATAATTAGATAGTAATGTATAATCCCCAAAACAAGTACTATTCTTATTAATTTGTTTTCAACCATATCCTGATCAAGATTGATCTGTTTTCTGGCTGTATGTCTGCCTGTCTGTATGTCTGTCCCTTTGCCCGTGGGCGTGGCTATATGCGTCACTCAAGGGCCAATCAACGGGACAGTTTATGTATACACAGAAGACACAAAAATGACCATAATGCACCTAGAAGCTGGCACAATCCTCTATACACTGACACGACAGTGTGAGTTATAATGGCTTACTCCAGAAAAATGGGACGTACACTATGAAAATGCCATCAATAAAATTCAAATGTTGAGAAGAAGGGAAGTTATGAACAGTTATGTGCCGCAGATTATGAACCACACAATACACGATTTAACGGCATACTGCGCATGCGTCAAACTATGGGCGTGTCTGTTATAAACAGTTATGTGCTGGATGTTATAATCTACTTAAGATATTAAGCTGTTAATAAGCTACTTGTCAATGTAAAGAAACAACTGTACCAATAGATATTAATTAGAAAAGGTAAACTGAATATTTTTACTAGGATTAGTTCATTATTTTACCGCTGCAATAACAGCACTGAAGTGGTAAAAGTAAAAATAAGAGAACACTTAATCTCTATCCCATCTACAGATCCAAGTACGTGGGCTTTAACATGAACTAATAATATCACTGATTACATTAAAGCTGATCAGCTTTAGCACTGGTTAGCACTGTTGCCTTGCACCGCCAGGGCCCGGGTTTGATTCCTACCTCTGTGTGTATGAAGTTTGCAGGTTCTCCCCGTGCTGGTGGGTTTCCTTCAGATACTCGGTTTCCTCCCACAGTCCAAGACATGCACATGAGGCTAATTGGCGTTCACGAATTGCCTGTAATGTACCCTGCAATAGATTGGCATTGGAGACATATTCATTTGGATGTCAAACATAAGGTTGCACTACAAAGTAACTTTACCACAGTGACTTTGTTAAGTATACAGTGCTGTGAACATGTATTTACCCCATATATATTATGCATATTTATCAGACTTAAATAATTCAGATGATCAGCTAAATGGTAATATTATATATTATAATTTCACTTGCCACACCCAGGCCTGATTACTGCCAGACATCCCGAATCAATAAATCAGTTCAATAGAACCTGATGAACCCATAGAAACTGATGGCCCGACATATTTATGACACTTGCTCACTGAAAATGAATTGGTGAGCAAGAGCCATAATTATGTCCAGCCATCAGTTTGTCAGATCATGCTGTGGATCATGAGCCTATCCCAGGGGCAAGAATAGACCAGGGATGGGACACCAGGCCATCACAGGCGCATCATGCAGACATATTAGACATATTTACACACTCGTCCACATCTAAGGGCAATTGTTCTTAGTGAGGTTGGAGGAAACCACCTAACCCTAGGTGAACCAAGATATGGAGACGGAGAGACGATGCAAAGACCTGAGCTCACAATCGAAAAGTGTAAACATTTTAAAGTTTTTTAATTCTTAATTTTTTCATCATTCATTTCATTAATTTTTATAGCATTGTTTTTCCGTCAACCTTCAAGTGAACATGTATGACATTAGTGCGTGTGTGCCTTGTGACCTCGTGCGAGCAGAAGGTTGAGAAGTGCACAGCTGTCACTTCTTTAACTAACCCATATTTATAGTATACACATCACTGAGGCAGACGTGCCTCTCCCTTTCTCTCTGTTTCTCCGAGCACAGCTGGTCACCCCGTGATTAACTAGTGTATCCAAAGCCACATGCATGGACTTAAGTCCATCCAGCAGTCGGTGAGGCGGCCCAGGGCCTTAAGGGCTCCATGGCATGCCGCACAGGGTAAGAGGAGCCGTCGCGGAAGTGACGAGTGTGACCTTTTTGAGTAAAACACAGAGGCTGTGATGAAAGCCCCAACAGCTGCAGTGTAGCTTCCACAAAAGAGCCAGCAACTGAACTGGAACATCACCATATACATAAAGGGGGGATCGGGAGCCTGCATACCGGACAGTACCGCATGGGGCTAATTGCCTTCACTTCAATTCTCCGCAGTTTTAAGTTGCAGTTCGCAATTCATTAAGTAGACGGTGGTTTGTGGATGAGAAACACAGGCTCATTCAGCAGGTTAGCATGTGTCGCCGAGTAAATCCCGCACAAGTTGTATGTACATCACGCTCTATAAACCAACACGTGCTGGCAAATTGAGGCTTGTTAGCTCAAAACCCACTCTCTGTGACACTTTCTTAAGTGGTAAAGGGTTTCTCTTTCCACACAAGTCTTTCCCATTAAACCTCCAAAGAAGTATTGGGTAAATTCTTTGTTAATGCGAATCCACAAGGGTGTTGTTCAAGTCAAACTGGGACTGGGATGAAATTTCTTAGTCAGGTGTAAAACTGTTGACATTTAGCGAAGACTTCAAGCACAGTACAGTGATGAGTGAATAGTGCAAATGGTTTAAAGAAGGCCGTCCATCGGTGAATGAGAACTCAGGACAAGGTGGCTCTGAGCCCACTGCAGTTATTTCTGTAAACATTTAGCGAGTGGAACGCCTAATCCTTAAAAATCTATGGATAACTTGCCATCAACTTGTGGAATATACACATCTGTCTATGTGAAATGTACATACAATCATTCCCAAATACCACTTGCGCATTATTGGACCTCAGCTGGGAGTTATTGACACATCCCCGGTATAATAGCTCTAAGCCATTTCCACATGTTTGGGCCATTAAAGGAGATCCTGGGAGGCTGAAGTGAATCAGACAGGCAGTCTGATCATGGCCCCGGCGTAACTTTCTACTCTGATGGTATCCAAGCACTAGTAAAAACAAGTGCATAAGTGTAGCAGGGGATTATATAGGAAGTTTTTATCTCTCATAATTGTGTTCTGTTATTCTGCACAATCAAAAGTCTTGTTTTGACTTGAACGCCTCTAAGGCACAGACAGAGAGCTGAGTACAAACAATATTTGTTGGATATTTAGATTTTTTAGAATTAACATATTTCTTGTTCTTATTTTCTTCTTAGGGATCCTGAGCTTATCCAAAGCTGCCACCAGGGCACCACACACACACACACACACACACACACACACACCTAGGGACAATTTAGTCGCCATTCAACCTACTGGCATATGTTTAGCAGATGGGAAGAAACCCACGGAAAGAACATGAACAACTCCACGCAGTCAGTAATCATACTGTAGCTCAGACGTAAACCCCAACGTTCTAATTTATAACTAATTTTAACTAATAATTAATAAGATCCGAAAAGAAAGAGTGAGTCGAATTCCTTATCACTGGTATCTTACCCAATTTCGATCTGACAAAATGCAGTGAGGACAAAGAAGTATTCCCACACTACAGTGTTTTTAAATTATTATTTCGATTATGATATTTCTAGTGCATATAACCAATACAAATGGATTTATATTGCATATACATAAATATATATTCCTGTGTGTTTTTCATCATATACTTGATCAAAAAACCATGTTTGATGGACAGCTATGTGGTCGTAACTGGCTAAAACTACCCAGGTTTAATGTTCGATGATGGGTGAGAAATACAGTTGTGCCATTTATAAGGCTACATGTGTGGCACTTTTCTGTAATCACATGTCATAAAGTCACTCTAAGAGGAGGTGTATTGTCTCTGAAAGTTAAAACTATGAATGGCTATCCTCTTACACTCTTCATATGAGATTAAGTAATATTGTATGGAGTATGTGTGAAATTTATACGGTTTCAAATCGTATTAAATAGAACTTATAAATGAAACTTACGACATGGTGGTAGTAAATAAATAAAAAAATAAATAAAGCCTTAAGTCCTCCACGTGAAAATTTAACATGTGAAAATAAATTAATTGTGCCACATCTGTAAATGAGTCACATCTGTAATTTTTATTGGAAATATACACAAGTTTTATATATACTGTATATATATAAATATATATATATAATATATAATATATATAAACTGTTCATACAGTACATGGTATAGTATTTTTAATTCTTATACCCATTCCGCCCCCACCACCCCACTAACAAAAAAACAGCCAGTCAGCAAAATAATAAATAGGGCAAAAATATAAATAAATAAATTACACATCAAATAAAAGAACAGTAAAAAAAAAAAAGAAACTAACAAGGAAATATTTTTTATTACAGATCCAATTTATCTGCATTTATGTATAAGTAGCTCATAAATGGTTGCCAGACGTCATGAAATTCCTAAGAGAATCCCTTTATGGAATAGCAAATCTTTTCTAGATGAATAAAATACAAGACCTCATTAATCCAGTGAGCACCCACTGCTTCCAACGGCTCCTTCTTACACTTAAACAGGATCTGAATGATTTATTTTGTAAAAAATATACCACGGAAAAATGAATCTGTTGGGTAAAAATCATGTGAAAATAAATCGTCATTGAAAACTAGTAAATCAAATGTAAAACTCAGATGTAAATATTAATAACTTAGGTTAAAACAAAACAACCATCAACAACAACAACAACAACAACATGAAGTCCATGTGTAAAACATTGCATGTAAAGTGTGTAAAATCTCCTTGTGCTTTTCTGTAAGGGCCATGTTTAACTCGTCTGACTCCAAAACGCTGGCAGTTTACGAATGAGAACAACATGCCTTAAGGTCTTTATCTGTAGCAGGACATTCTATCATTACTGACTTTCTGGCCACACTGACGCCTCGACGCTTGTACCAGCTGCTCCTCTGCCTGAAAATCAGCGTCTGTCTGCAGACACCAACTAGTGCCAACCACAAGGAACCATGCAGCCCAAGCGAGTGTGACTCACTCAGCAACACAGCCGCAGGCACTGTTCCAGCTAAAGGATACTTTTGAAAATCTGAGGCCAAACAGACTTCTAGATCTCACACAGATTTTTAATCAACAACTCTGTAGCACCTACAGTATGGCAATATGTTCTTTATAGACAATTCTTCCACTTGAAGATTGTGCTTAATGGTTCCTAACACTATGAACTACTTTGCAAATGTCATTTAATTAACCCATGAACTACCAGATGATTAATTGTGTATCAAAGTTAAACACCTAATCTGTTTTTGCATCCAAAATTACCTTAGCAGTCTGGATTTCAACAAATTTGAGCCTTTGTTTGAATAATCACTGCATCATTAATATGCTTCAACAATTATTTTAACCCTATAACTGATGCAGTGAGAAGCTTCTCATTTCTTAAGCGACTAGATCGGAAAACGTATCACATAGTCGTGGAAAAGATTTTACTCTCTTTCAGAAGGGTCATCTTATTGACCTGCATCAAGCAAAAAAGGGTCTCCGTGTGGCGCAGTGGTAAAGTGCTCGCCCTATCATCCGGAGATCGCTGGTTCGGTTCCTGGGTGATGCTGTAACCTCTCGCAGCCGGAGGTCTAGAGAGAGCTGATTGGCCGAGCTCTCTCAGAGGGGCGGGATGAGATAAATCACAGCTCTACAGCCAATCAGGGATGTCTGTGAGCTCGCGCACGTGGAAGGAGCGGATAGCGCTGTCCTCCGAGTGTGTTACGCCGTCCCCAACGGTGCGTGAGCGAGCAGTTCGAAAAGATGCGGTCGGCTGGCATCACATGGTTCGGAGGAAACACGTGATAGTCTTGGGCCTTCCGGGCTAAGTGGTAGTAGTAGCTTAATGTGGAGCCCCCTAGTGACGGGGAGGAATTGGACACGACTAAATTAGGGAGAAAATCAGGGACAAATCCCCCAGCCATAAAAAAATAAAATAAAATAAAACCTAAGGAGACTGCTGAAAGCAACATTATGTGGCAATAAAATGTAGTCAGCTGATGACCTGACTGTACTGAATGATGAGGTTTTCTCATCTATGGAGTTTTTCTGCACTGATGTCACGAGCATATTCTGGGGCAACAATAAAAAGATTCATCTGGCTCAAGTTGTGAATGAGTGCTTCTGTACGTTGATGAGTCATTTTCACACATGAATTGGCCACCCCAGAGCCGTGACCTTAATCCCATTGAAAGTCTTTGTGATGTGCTGAAGACTTTGAGAAAACCTCACATAACGTAATTAATAGACGTATTTGGTTATTTATTTATTTAACCAATTAAATATATTTAATTCATATGTTATTAATGAATACAGTCACGCTTTTTAAACATTGTTATATTTAATATTGTGGAACATCCTTGCTCAAATTACTTTCGTTTTCCGTTCACATCAGCTATAAACAATCTTTTCCTCACCCACGCCCACGGTGGAGATGTCTTATACAAATATATCAAATTAGAAGAAGTGCATTAATAGAAACTATCATATAAATTATTTGTATTATAAATTATTAATAACCATCATATAAATTATCTGCTGTCAAAGCAGCCATTAAAGAAAATGAATCATATTTATTTTATATTTTCCATATTTTTTATATTTGTATAATTTTTATTATTATATTCTTTTTTATTCTCTATTTATTTTTTTTTTGTATTATATTCTTATTTCATATTTTTTATTTAAATACTCTATTTTATTTTATTTTTAGTTCATGGGCGTCATAAAAGTATTTCACTTCATATCATACTGTGTACGACTGTGTAGGTGACAAATAAAACTTGAATTTCAATTTGAATCACCTTCTAACCACTCAAACATGCAAAACTGGGAATAAAATATAGAAAAATCTAATTGTGGAGTGGAAAATAATTACACTTTTGGAGCATTTCAAGTTCGGTTCAATGTCCAGCTTATAAGCATCCAGCTTTAACTGGTTTAAATTCTAGAAAAGAAGACAATGTGACCCAAACAGCATGTGGGACTAATAAGACCATGTGCAGTTTTTTGTTACTAGGATTGCTACTAGGCTGGGCTTCTGTAATATCACGCAGGTGAGTGTAGAGTCAAAGCATCCAGTAGAGAGTTCAACATCAGGATGCTTATATTCATGAGCAAAGGTGTGTGTGAGCTGTAATCTTTGATCTCAAAGCTTAGTGGTGGATATTCTTCACAAAAGGATTCAGCTAAACCAATCAAGGAAAAATACACCAAATAGATACACTATATAGCCAAAAATATGTAATCATTAAACTATTAAGTCAGCCTTTCTCAAAACTGTTGCTATGAACGTAAAAGCATTCTACAGGTCTACAACGTCTTTGGATCCTGCAGAATTAAGTTTCCCCTCTGGAACTAACAATTCCCCTGTTCACTAATCGAGCACATGGTTTTCCATGATTGGTATGGAAGAACTTTGCGCAGAGCCCTGACCTGAACACCTCAGAAATGAACTGGAATGCTGACTGCACCCCAGACCTCCTTAAACAACACCAGTGTCTGACCTCATTAATGCTTTTGTGACTAAATGAGCACAAATCCCCACAGCCATGCTCCAAAATCTGAGTGGAGTGAAGGTTATT
This sequence comes from Clarias platycephalus, assembly GCA_030068275.1. Taxonomy (NCBI): domain Eukaryota; kingdom Metazoa; phylum Chordata; class Actinopteri; order Siluriformes; family Clariidae; genus Clarias; species Clarias platycephalus. The sequence continues at coordinate 21,474,636 of JAQQZT010000005.1, forward strand.
ATACCAGCAAACTAAAGACTAAATTTGGAAAGGCAAGCTCAAAAAGCACATATGGGTGATTGTCAAGTGGCCACATACTTTTGGCAGTATGGCGTAGATACATTAGATTCAACACTGTGTAAAAAAAAGGCCTACTTAAATTACTTCATACAAATTCTGCTTTGAAAAATTGTTGATTTTAATTATTCTGCATCGCACTGACAAGTTTTCATCACATGCTCCTATTCAGAAATGACTGTGTTACAGAAACATGTCATAGTTAAACTTTGTTGGATATGTTGTTGCTGGTTTTTCAGCTGCTCCACATGTTCACCACAGTGGACTATTCGATCCACGTACAAGTCGGGACCGGTTATATGCTGGATGTCCTTCCCGATGGGACCAACACTACGTCCAATGGCTGGGGTTGGGGCATTGGGGGGAACTGAACCCAGGCCTTCTGCATGGCAGCCGAGAAACCTACCACTGAGCCGCCATTGCTCCAGTATATGGTAGATATGGTATATGCAAAATTTAAACAATTGTGACAGCCAGTCCAAAAAAATACCAGACAAATTTCTTTAAAAACTCTTACACTACAAGTGGTCATGAAATTTTTTTTTTATTTAATGTGCACTTCCAGGTGGCACAGTGCCTTATTGTATAGTCTGTTGCCTCACACCATGAGGGCTGGGGGTTTAAATCTTTAGTCTCCTTGTGCTTGGTGGGTTTAGTACAGTTTCCTCCCACATTCCTGGTAGTGTGTGCCTGGTTGTGTGTGTGTGTGTGCCTGTGCTCTGCAATGGGTTCCCTAGGATAGGACTCCGCAGTCCAGGGTCGATTCCTGCCTCGGGATAGATTTGGAGTTTTCATGTTCTCAGCATGCTTGGTGGGTTTCCTCCGGGTTCACCGGTTTCCTTCCACAGGCATGTGTGTCTGTGTGTGTGCCCTGCGATGGATTCTCACCCTGTCCAGGGTGAACCCCGCCTTGTGTGCTGTACACAAGATAAAGCGATATAGATGATGAGTGAGTTAATGAGTACACCAGGAAATTTTTTTTACAATTTGTAATAGATATAATATACACTACTCACAATAAGTTAGGGAGATTGTAAGAGACTTAGTGGATGTTATACATACGGTTTTTGGGATAGGGAGGCAATTGTATTGGGGTGATAGACACACCTCATTTTGTGTTTTCCATGTAATGGTCTCGTTGTGTACAGGTGTGCCTTATATTGGGGCCAATCCCAAAAGACAACCTTTTTCAATGTGGCATCAATTTCAACATTC